>CATIWC010000239.1:0-194732 GCA_948472305.1 Vicia faba | reverse complement strand
TAATCGTCTTTTAACTTAGTTTCTTAGTGATGAAGTAACCTAAAATTTTGTGATGCAGAATTAGAAAATACTGTAACTGTTTACATCTATTATACCATAATACAATATGAATATGGTGGGTAAATATACTATCGAGACTCATTAGATAATTTAAATTATATCAAATGTATATGAAATATGAGTTATTAAGTAATAGTCTTTTAACTTAGTTTCTTAGTGATGAAGTATCCTAAGATTTGGTGATGGAGAATTAGAAAATACTGAAACTCTTTACATCTATTATACCATAATACAATATGAATATGGTGGGTAAATATACTACCGAGACTCATTAGATAATTTGAATTATTTCAAATGTATATGGAATATGTGTCATTAAGTAATAGTCGTTTAACTTAGTTTCTTAGTGATGAAGTAACCTAAGATTTGGTGATGGAGAATTAGAAAATAATAAAACTGTTTACATCTATTATGCCATAATACAATATGTATATGGTGGATAAATATACTATCGAGACTCATTAGATAATTTGAATTATTTAAAATGTATATGGAATATGTGTCATTAAGTAATAGTATTTTAACTTAGTTTCTTAGTGATGAAGTTACCTAAGATTTGGTGATGGAGAATTAGAAAATACTGAAACTGTTTATATCTATTATACCATATTACAATATGAATATGGTGAATAAATATACTATCGAGACTCATTAGATAATTTGAATTATTTCAAATGTATATGGAATATGTGTCATTAAGTAATAGTCTTTTAACTTAGTTTCTTAGTGAAGAAGTAACCTAAGATTTGGTGATGGAAAACTAGAAAATACTGAAACTGTTTACATGTATTATACCATAAGACAATATGAATATGGTGAATAAATATACTATCGAGACTCATTAGATAATTTGAATTATTTCAAATGTATATGGAATATGTGTCATTAAGTAATAGTCTTTTAACTTAGTTTCTTAGTGATGAACTAACCTAAGATTTGGTGATGGAGAATTAGAAAATACTGAAACTGTTTATATCTATTATACCATAATACAATATGAATGTGGTTAATAAATATACTATCTAGACTCATTAGATAATTTGAATTATTTCAAATGTATATGGAATATGTGTCATTAAGTAATCGTCTTTTAACTTAGTTTCTTAGTGATGAAGTAACCTAAAATTTTGTGATGCAGAATTAGAAAATACTGTAACTGTTTACATCTATTATACCATAATACAATATGAATATGGTGGGTAAATATACTATCGAGACTCATTAGATAATTTAAATTATTTCAAATGTATATGAAATATGAGTTATTAAGTAATAGTCTTTTAACTTAGTTTCTTAGTGATGAAGTATCCTAAGATTTGGTGATGGAGAATTAGAAAATACTGAAACTCTTTACATCTATTATACCATAATACAATATGAATATGGTGGGTAAATATACTACCGAGACTCATTAGATAATTTGAATTATTTCAAATGTATATGGAATATGTGTCATTAAGTAATAGTCGTTTAACTTTGTTTCTTAGTGATGAAGTAACCTAAGATTTGGTGATGGAGAATTAGAAAATAATAAAACTGTTTACATCTATTATGCCATAATACAATATGTATATGGTGGATAAATATACTATCGAGACTCATTAGATAATTTGAATTATTTAAAATGTATATGGAATATGTGTCATTAAGTAATAGTATTTTAACTCAGTTTCTTAGTGATGAAGTAACCTAAGATTTGGTGATGGAGAATTAGAAAATACTGAAACTGTTTATATCTATTATACCATATTACAATATGAATATGGTGAATAAATATACTATCGAGACTCATTAGATAATTTGAATTATTTCAAATGTATATGGAATATGTGTCATTAAGTAATAGTCTTTTAACTTAGTTTCTTAGTGAAGAAGTAACCTAAGATTTGGTGATGGAAAACTAGAAAATACTGAAACTGTTTACATGTATTATACCATAAGACAATATGAATATGGTGAATAAATATACTATCGAGGCTCATTAGATAATTTGAATTATTTCAAATGTATATGGAATATGTGTCATTAAGTAATAGTCTTTTAACTTAGTTTCTTAGTGATGAACTAACCTAAGATTTGGTGATGGAGAATTAGAAAATACTGAAACTGTTTACATCTATTATACCATAATACAATATGAATATGGTGGGTAAATATACTATCGAGACTCATTAAATCATTTGAATTGTTTCAAATGTATATGGAATATGTGTCATTAAGTAATAGTCTTTTAACTTAGTTTCTTAGTGATGAACTAACCTAAGATTTGGTGATGGAGAATTAGAAAATACTGAAACTGTTTACATCTATTATACCATAATACAATATGAATATGGTGGATAAATATACTATCTAGACTCATTAGATAATTTGAATTATTTCAAATGTATATGGAATATATGTCATTAAGTAATAGTCTTTTAACTTAGTTTCTTAGTGATGAAGTAACCTAGGATTTGGTGATGGAGAATTAGAAAATACTGAAACTGTTTATTTCTATTATGCCATATTACAATATGAATATGTTGAATAAATATACTATCAAGACTCATTAGATAATTTGAATTAAGTCAAATGTATATGGAATATGTGTCATTAAGTAATAGTCTTTTAACTTAGTTTCTTAGTGAAGAAGTAACCTAAGATTTGGTGATGGAGAATTAGAAAATACTGAAACTGTTTACATCTATTATACCATAATACAATATGAATATGGTGGATAAATATACTATCGAGACTCATTAGATAATTTGAATTATTTCAAATGTATATGGAATATGTGTCATTAAGTAATAGTCTTTTAACTTAGTTTTTTAGTGATGAAGTATCTTAAGATTTGGTGATGGAGAATTAGAAAATACTGAAACAGTTTACATCTATTATACCATAATACAATATGAATATGGTGAATAAATATACTATCGAGACTAATTAGATAATTTGAATTATTTCAAATGTATATGGAATATGTGTCATTATGTAATAGTCTTTTAACTTAGTTTCTTAGTGAAGAAGTAACCTAAAATTTTGTGATGGAGAAGAAGGAAAATACTAAAATTGTTTACATCTATTATACCATAATACAATATGAATATGGTGGATAAATATACTATCGAGACTCATTAGATGATTTGAATTATTTCAAATGTATATATAATATGTGTCATTAAGTAATAGTCTTTTAACTTAGTTTCTTGGTGAAGAAGTAACCTAAAATTTGGTGATGGAAAAGAAGGAAAATACTGAAATTGTTTACATCTATTATACCAAAATACAATATGAATATGGTGAATAAATATATTATCGAGACTCTTTAGATAATTTGAATTATTTCAAATGTATATGGAATATGTGTCATTAAGTAATAGTCTTTTAACTTAGTTTCTTAGTGAAGAAGTAACCTAAGATTTGGTGATGAAGAATTAGAAAATACTGAAACTGTTTACATCTATTATACCATAATACAATATGAAAATGGTGGATAAATATACTATCGAGACTCATTAGATAATTTGAATTATTTCAAATGTATACGGAATATGTGTCATTAAGTAATAGTCTTTTAACTTAGTTTCTTAGTGATGAAGTAACCTAAGGTTCGGTGATGGAGAATTAGAAAATACTGAAATTGTTTACATCTATCATACCATAATACAATATGAATATGGTGAATAAATATACTATCGAGACTCATTAGATAATTTGAATTATTTCAAATGTATATGGAATATGTGTCATTAAGTAATAGTCTTTTAACTTAGTTTCTTAGTGATGAAGTATCCTAAAATTTGGTGATGGAGAAGAAGAAAAATATTGAAATTGTTTACATCTATTATACCATAATACAATATGAATATGGTGAATAAATATACTATCGAGACTCATTAGATAATTTGAATTATTTCAAATGTATATGGAATATGTGTCATTAAGTAATAGTCTTTTAACTTAGTTTCTTAGTGATGAAGTATCTTAAGATTTGGTGATGGAGAATTAGAAAATACTGAAACTGTTTACATCTATTATACCATAATACAATATGAATATGGTGGATAAATATACTACCGAGACTCATTAGATGATTTGAATTATTTCAAATGTATATGGAATATGTGTCGGTAAGTAATAGTCTTTTAACTTAGTTTCTTAGTGATGAAGTAACCTAGGATTTGGTGATGGAGAATTAGAAAATACTGAAACTGTTTACATCTATTAAGCCATAATACAATATGTATATGGTGGATAAATATACTATCGAGACTAATTAGATAATTTGAATTATTTCAAATGTATATGGAATATGTGTCATTAAGTAATAGTCTTTTAACTTAGTTTCTTAGTGATGAAGTAACCTAAGATTTGGTGATGGAGAAGAAGAAAAATATTGAAATTGTTTACATCTATTATACCATAATACAATATGAATATGGTAAATAAATATACTATCGAGACTCATTAGATAATTTGAATTATTTAAAATGTATATGGAATATGAGTCATTAAGTAATAGTCTTTTAACTTAGTTTTTTAGTGATGAAGTATCTTAAGATTTGGTGATGGAGAATTAGAAAATACTGAAACTGTTTACATCTATTATACCATAATACAATATGAATATGGTGGATAAATATACTACCGAGACTCATTAGATAATTTGAATTATTTCAAATGTATATGGAATATGTGTCAGTAAGTAATAGTCTTTTAACTTAGTTTCTTAGTGATGAAGTAACCTAAGATTTGGTAATGGAGAATTAGAAAATACTGAAACTGTTTACATCTATTATACCATAATACAATATGAATATGGTGAATAAATATACTATCGAGACTAATTAGATAATTTGAATTATTTCAAATGTATATGGAATATGTGTCGTTATGTAATAGTCTTTTAACTTGGTTTCTTAGTGAAGAAGTAACCTAAAATTTTGTGATGGAGAAGAAGGAAAATACTAAAATTGTTTACATCTATTATACCATAATACAATATGAATATGGTGGATAAATATACTATCGAGACTCATTAGATGATTTGAATTATTTCAAATGTATATATAATATGTGTCATTAAGTAATAGTCTTTTAACTTAGTTTCTTGGTGAAGAAGTAACCTAAAATTTGGTGATGGAAAAGAAGGAAAATACTGAAATTGTTTACATCTATTATACCATAATACAATATGAATATGGTGAATAAATATACTATCGAGACTCATTAGATAATTTGAATTATTTAAAATGTATATGGAATATGAGTCATTAAGTAATAGTCTTTTAACTTAGTTTTTTAGTGATGAAGTATCTTAAGATTTGGTGATGGAGAATTAGAAAATACTGAAACTGTTTACATTTATTATACCATAATACAATATGAATATGGTGGATAAATATACTACCGAGACTCATTAGATAATTTGAATTATTTCAAATGTATATGGAATATGTGTCGGTAAGTAATAGTCTTTTAACTTAGTTTCTTAGTGATGAAGTAACCTAAGATTTGGTGATGGAGAATTAGAAAATACTGAAACTGTTTACATCTATTATACCAAAATACAATATGAATATGGTGAATAAATATACTATCGAGACTCTTTAGATAATTTGAATTATTTCAAATGTATATGGAATATGTGTCATTAAGTAATAGTCTTTTAACTTAGTTTCTTAGTGATGAAGTAACCTAAGATTTGGTGATGGAGAATTAGAAAATACTGAAACTGTTTATATCTATTATACCATAATACAATACGAATGTGGTTAATAAATATACTATCTAGACTCATTAGATAATTTGAATTATTTCAAATGTATATGGAATATGTGTCATTAAGTAATAGTCTTTTAACTTAGTTTCTTAGTGATGAACTAACCTAAGATTTGGTGATGGAGAATTAGAAAATACTGAAACTGTTTACATCTATTATACCATAATACAATATGAATATGGTGGGTAATTATACTATCGAGACTCATTAGATAATTTGAATTATTTCAAATGTATATGGAATATGTGTCATTAAGTAATAGTCTTTTAACTTAGTTTCTTAGTGATGAAGTAACCTAAGATTTGGTGATGGAGAATTAGAAAATAATGAAACTGTTTACATCTATTATGCCATAATACAATATGTATATGGTGGATAAATATACTATCGAGACTCATTAGATAATTTTAATTATTTAAAATGTATACGGAATATGTGTCATTAAGTAATAGTCTTTTAACTTAGTTTCTTAGTGATGAAGTAACCTAAGATTTGGTGATGGAGAATTAGAAAATACTGAAACTGTTTATATCTATTATGCCATATTACAATATGAATATGGTGAATAAATATACTATCGAGACTCATTAGATAATTTGAATTATTTCAAATGTATATGGAATATGTGTCATGAAGTAATAGTCTTTTAACTCAGTTTCTTAGTGAAGAAGTAATCTAAGATTTGGTGATGGAGAATTAGAAAATACTGAAACTGTTTACATCTATTATACCAAAATACAATATGAATATGGTGAATAAATATACTATCGAGACTCATTAGATAATTTGAATTATTTAAAATGTATATGGAATATGAGTCATTAAGTAATAGTCTTTTAACTTAGTTTTTTAGTGATGAAGTATCTTAAGATTTGGTGATGGAGAATTAGAAAATACTGAAACTGTTTACATCTATTATACCATAATACAATATGAATATGGTGGATAAATATACTACCGAGACTCATTAGATAATTTGAATTATTTCAAATGTATATGGAATATGTGTCGGTAAGTAATAGTCTTTTAACTTAGTTTCTTAGTGATGAAGTAACCTAAGATTTGGTGATGGAGAATTAGAAAATACTGAAACTGTTTACATCTATTATACCATAATACAATATGAATATGGTGAATAAATATACTATCGAGACTAATTAGATAATTTGAATTATTTCAAATGTATATGGAATATGTGTCATTATGTAATAGTCTTTTAACTTAGTTTCTTAGTGAAGAAGTAACCTAAAATTTTGTGATGGAGAAGAAGGAAAATACTAAAATTGTTTACATCTATTATACCATAATACAATATGAATATGGTGGATAAATATACTATCGAGACTCATTAGATGATTTGAATTATTTCAAATGTATATATAATATGTGTCATTAAGTAATAGTCTTTTAACTTAGTTTCTTGGTGAAGAAGTAACCTAAAATTTGGTGATGGAAAAGAAGGAAAATACTGAAATTGTTTACATCTATTATACCAAAATACAATATGAATATGGTGAATAAATATACTATCGAGACTCTTTAGATAATTTGAATTATTTCAAATGTATATGGAATATGTGTCATTAAGTAATAGTCTTTTAACTTAGTTTCTTAGTGATGAAGTAACCTAAGATTTGGTGATGGAGAATTAGAAAATACTGAAACTGTTTATATCTATTATACCATAATACAATATGAATGTGGTTAATAAATATACTATCTATACTCATTAGATATTTTGAATTATTTCAAATGTATATGGAATATGTGTCATTAAGTAATAGTCTTTTAACTTAGTTTCTTAGTGATGAAGTAACCTAAGATTTGGTGATGGAGAATTAGAAAATACTGAAACTGTTTACATCTATTATACCATAATACAATATGAATATGGTGGGTAAATATACTATCGAGACTCATTAGATAATTTGAATTATTTCAAATGTATATGGAATATGTGTCATTAAGTAATAGTCTTTTAACTTAGTTTCTTAGTGATGAAGTAACCTAAGATTTGGTGATGGAGAATTAGAAAATAATGAAACTGTTTACATCTATTATGCCATAATACAATATGTATATGGTGGATAAATATACTATCGAGACTCATTAGATAATTTTAATTATTTAAAATGTATATGGAATATGTGTCATTAAGTAATAGTCTTTTAACTTAGTTTCTTAGTGATGAAGTAACCTAAGATTTGGTGATGGAGAATTAGAAAATACTGAAACTGTTTATATCTATTATGCCATATTATAATATGAATATGGTGAATAAATATACTATCGAGACTCATTAGATAATTTGAATTATTTCAAATGTATATGGAATATGTGTCATGAAGTAATAGTCTTTTAACTCAGTTTCTTAGTGAAGAAGTAACCTAAGATTTGGTGATGGAGAATTAGAAAATACTCAAACTGTTTACATCTATTATACCATAATACAATATGAATATGGTGAATAAATATACTATCGAGACTCATTAGATTATTTGAATTATTTCAAATGTATATGGAATATGTGTCATTAAGTAATAGTCTTTTAACTTAGTTTCTTAGTGAAGAAGTAACCTAAGATTTGGTGATGGAGAATTAGAAAATACTGAAACTGTTTACATCTATTATACCATAATACAATATGAATATGGTGGGTAAATATACTATCGAGACTCATTAGATAATTTGAATTGTTTCAAATGTATATGGAATATGTGTCATTAAGTAATAGTCTTTTAACTTAGTTTCTTAGTGATGAACTAACCTAAGATTTGGTGATGGAGAATTAGAAAATACTGAAACTGTTTACATCTATTATACCATAATACAATATGAATATGGTGGATAAATATACTATCTAGACTCATTAGATAATTTGAATTATTTCAAATGTATATGGAATATATGTCATTAAGTAATAGTCTTTTAACTTAGTTTCTTAGTGATGAAGTAACCTAGGATTTGGTGATGGAGAATTAGAAAATACTGAAACTGTTTTATTTCTATTATGCCATATTACAATATGAATATGTTGAATAAATATACTATCAAGACTCATTAGATAATTTGAATTAAGTCAAATGTATATGGAATATGTGTCATTAAGTAATAGTCTTTTAACTTAGTTTCTTAGTGAAGAAGTAACCTAAGATTTGGTGATGGAGAATTAGAAAATACTGAAACTGTTTACATCTATTATACCATAATACAATATGAATATGGTGGATAAATATACTATCGAGACTCATTAGATAATTTGAATTATTTCAAATGTATATGGAATATGTGTCATTAAGTAATAGTCTTTTAACTTAGTTTTTTAGTGATGAAGTATCTTAAGATTTGGTGATGGAGAATTAGAAAATACTGAAACAGTTTACATCTATTATACCATAATACAATATGAATATGGTGAATAAATATACTATCGAGACTAATTAGATAATTTGAATTATTTCAAATGTATATGGAATATGTGTCATTATGTAATAGTCTTTTAACTTAGTTTCTTAGTGAAGAAGTAACCTAAAATTTTGTGATGGAGAAGAAGGAAAATACTAAAATTGTTTACATCTATTATACCATAATACAATATGAATATGGTGGATAAATATACTATCGAGACTCATTAGATAATTTGAATTATTTCAAATGTATATGGAATATGTGTCATTAAGTAATAGTCTTTTAACTTAGTTTCTTAGTGATGAAGTATCCTAAAATTTTGTGATGGAGAAGAAGGAAAATACTAAAATTGTTTACATCTATTATACCATAATACAATATGAATATGGTGAATAAATATACTATCGAGACTCATTAGATAATTTGAATTATTTAAAATGTATATGGAATATGAGTCATTAAGTAATAGTCTTTTAACTTAGTTTTTTAGTGATGAAGTATCTTAAGATTTGGTGATGGAGAATTAGAAAATACTGAACTTGTTTACATCTATTATACCATAATACAATATGAATATGGTGGATAAATATACTACCGAGACTCATTAGATAATTTGAATTATTTCAAATGTATATGGAATATGTGTCGGTAAGTAATAGTCTTTTAACTTAGTTTCTTAGTGATGAAGTAACCTAGGATTTGGTGATGGAGAATTAGAAAATACTGAAACTGTTTACATCTATTATACCATAATACAATATGAATATGGTGAATAAATATACTATCGAGACTAATTAGATAATTTGAATTATTTCAAATGTATATGGAATATGTGTCATTAAGTAATAGTCTTTTAACTTAGTTTCTTAGTGATGAAGTATCCTAAAATTTGGTGATGGAGAAGAAGAAAAATATTGAAATTGTTTACATCTATTATACCATAATACAATATGAATATGGTAAATAAATATACTATCGAGACTCATTAGATAATTTGAATTATTTAAAATGTATATGGAATATGAGTCATTAAGTAATAGTCTTTTAACTTAGTTTTTTAGTGATGAAGTATCTTAAGATTTGGTGATGGAGAATTAGAAAATACTGAAACTGTTTACATCTATTATACCATAATACAATATGAATATGGTGGATAAATATACTACCGAGACTCATTAGATAATTTGAATTATTTCAAATGTATATGGAATATGTGTCGGTAAGTAATAGTCTTTTAACTTAGTTTCTTAGTGATGAAGTAACCTAAGATTTGGTGATGGAGAATTAGAAAATACTGAAACTGTTTACATCTATTATACCATAATACAATATGAATATGGTGAATAAATATACTATCGAGACTAATTAGATAATTTGAATTATTTCAAATGTATATGGAATATGTGTCATTATGTAATAGTCTTTTAACTTAGTTTCTTAGTGAAGAAGTAACCTAAAGTTTTGTGATGGAGAAGAAGGAAAATACTAAAATTGTTTACATCTATTATACCATAATACAATATGAATATGGTGGATAAATATACTATCGAGACTCATTAGATGATTTGAATTATTTCAAATGTATATATAATATGTGTCATTATGTAATAGTCTTTTAACTTAGTTTCTTGGTGAAGAAGTAACCTAAAATTTGGTGATGGAAAAGAAGGAAAATACTGAAATTGTTTACATCTATTATACCAAAATACAATATGAATATGGTGAATAAATATACTATCGAGACTCTTTAGATAATTTGAATTATTTCAAATGTATATGGAATATGTGTCATTAAGTAATAGTCTTTTAACTTAGTTTCTTAGTGATGAAGTAACCTAAGATTTGGTGATGGAGAATTAGAAAATACTGAAACTGTTTATATCTATTATACCATAATACAATATGAATGTGGTTAATAAATATACTATCTAGACTCATTAGATAATTTGAATTATTTCAAATGTATATGGAATATGTGTCATTAAGTAATAGTCTTTTAACTTAGTTTCTTAGTGATGAAGTAACCTAAAATTTTGTGATGCAGAATTAGAAAATACTGTAACTGTTTACATCTATTATACCATAACACAATATGAATATGGTGGGTAAATATACTATCGAGACTCATTAGATAATTTAAATTATTTCAAATTTATATGAAATATGAGTTATTAAGTAATAGTCTTTTAACTTAGTTTCTTAGTGATGAAGTATCCTAAGATTTGGTGATGGAGAATTAGAAAATACTGAAACTGTTTACATCTATTATACCATAATGCAATATGAATATGGTGGATAAATATACTATCGAGACTCATTAGATAATTAGAATTATTTCAGATGTATATGGAATATGTGTCATTAAGTAATAGTCTTTTAACTTAGTTTCTTAGTGAAGAAGTAACCTAAGATTTGGTGATGGAGAATTAGAAAATGCTGAAACTGTTTACATCTGTTATACCATAATACAATATGAATATGGTGAATAAATATACTATCGAGACTCATTAGATAATTTGAATTATTTCAAATGTATATGGAATATGTGTCATTAAGTAATAGTCTTTTAACTTAGTTTCTTAGTTAAGAAGTAACCTAAAATTTGGTGATGGAGAAGAAGGAAAATACTGAAATTGTTTACATCTATTATACCAAAATAAAAAATGAATATGGTGAATAAATATACTATCGAGACTCATTAGATTATTTGAATTATTTCAAATGTATATGGAATATGTGTCATTAAGTAATAGTCTTTTAACTTAGTTTCTTAGTGATGAAGTAACCTAAGATTTGGTGATGGAGAATTAGAAAATACTGAAACTGTTTACATCTATTATACCATAATACAATATGAATATGGTGGGTAAATATACTACTGAGACTCATTAGATGATTTGAATTATTTCAAATGTATATGGAATATGTGTCATTAAGTAATAGTCTTTTAACTTAGTTTCTTGGTGAAGAAGTAACCTAAAATTTGGTGATGGAAAAGAAGGAAAATACTGAAATTGTTTACATCTATTATACCAAAATACAATATGAATATGGTGAATAAATATACTATCGAGACTCTTTAGATAATTTGAATTATTTCAAATGTATATGGAATATGTGTCATTAAGTAATAGTCTTTTAACTTAGTTTCTTAGTGATGAAGTAACCTAAGATTTGGTGATGGAGAATTAGAAAATACTGAAACTGTTTATATCTATTATACCATAATACAATATGAATGGTGTTAATAAATATACTATCTAGACTCATTAGATAATTTGAATTATTTCAAATGTATATGGAATATGTGTCATTAAGTAATAGTCTTTTAACTTAGTTTCTTAGTGATGAAGTAACCTAAAATTTTGTGATGCAGAATTAGAAAATACTGTAACTGTTTACATCTATTATACCATAACACAATATGAATATGGTGGGTAAATATACTATCGAGACTCATTAGATAATTTAAATTATTTCAAATTTATATGAAATATGAGTTATTAAGTAATAGTCTTTTAACTTAGTTTCTTAGTGATGAAGTATCCTAAGATTTGGTGATGGAGAATTAGAAAATACTGAAACTGTTTACATCTATTATACCATAATGCAATATGAATATGGTGGATAAATATACTATCGAGACTCATTAGATAATTAGAATTATTTCAGATGTATATGGAATATGTGTCATTAAGTAATAGTCTTTTAACTTAGTTTCTTAGTGAAGAAGTAACCTAAGATTTGGTGATGAAGAATTAGAAAATACTGAAACTGTTTACATCTGTTATACCATAATACAATATGAATATGGTGAATAAATATACTATCGAGACTCATTAGATAATTTGAATTATTTCAAATGTATATGGAATATGTGTCATTAAGTAATAGTCTTTTAACTTAGTTTCTTAGTGAAGAAGAATCCTAAAATTTGGTGATGGAGAAGAAGGAAAATACTGAAATTGTTCACATCTATTATACCAAAATACAAAATGAATATGGTGAATAAATATACTATCGAGACTCATTAGATAATTTGAATTATTTCAAATGTATATGGAATATGTGTCATTAAGTAATAGTCTTTTAACTTAGTTTCTTAGTGATGAAGTAACCTAAGATTTGGTGATGGAGAATTACAAAATACTGAAACTGTTTACATCTATTATACCATAATACAATATGAATATGGTGGGTAAATATACTATCGAGACTCATTAGATAATTTGAATTATTTCAAATGTATAAGGAATATGTGTCATTAAGTAATAGTCTTTTAACTTAGTTTCTTAGTGATGAAGTAACCTTAGATTTGGTGATGGAGAATTAGAAAATAATGAAACTGTTTACATCTATTATGCCATAATACAATATGTATATGGTGGATAAATATACTATCGAGACTCATTAGATAATTTTATTTATTTAAAATGTATATGGAATATGTGTCATTAAGTAATAGTCTTTTAACTTAGTTTCTTAGTGAAGAAGTAACCTAAGATTTGGTGATGGAAAACTAGAAAATACTGAAACTGTTTACATGTATTATACCATAATACATTATGAATATGGTGAATAAATATACTATCGAGACTCATTAGATAATTTGAATTATTTCAAATGTATATGGTATATGTGTCATTAAGTAATAGTCTTTTAACTTAGTTTCTTAGTGATGAACTAACCTAAGATTTGGTGATGGAGAATTAGAAAATACTGAAACTGTTTACATCTATTATACCATAATACATTATGAATATGGTGGATAAATATACTATCTAGACTCATTAGATAATTTGAATTATTTCAAATGTATATGGAATATATGTCATTAAGTAATAGTCTTTTAACTTAGTTTCTTAGTGATGAAGTAACCTAGGATTTGGTGATGGAGAATTAGAAAATACTGAAACTGTTTATATCTATTATACCATAATACAATATGAATGTGGTGAATAAATATACTAACGAGACTCATTAGATAATTTGAATTATTTCAAATGTATATGGAATATGTGTCATTAAGTAATAGTCTTTTAACTTAGTTTCTTAGTGATGAATTAACCTAAAATTTGGTGATGCAGAATTAGAAAATACTGTAACTGTTTACATCTATTATACCATAATACAATATGAATATGGTGGATAAATATACTATCGAGACTCATTAGATAATTTGAATTATTTCAAATGTATATGAAATATGAGTTATTAAGTAATAGTCTTTTAACTTAGTTTCTTAGTGATGAAGTATCCTAAGATTTGGTGATGGAGAATTAGAAAATACTGAAACTGTTTACATCTATTATAGCATAATGCAATATGAATATGGTGGATTAATATACTATCGAGACTCATTAGATAATTTGAATTATTTCAAATGTATATGGAATATGTGTCATTAAGTAATAATCGTTTAACTTAGTTTCTTAGTGATGAAGTAACATAAGATTTGGTGATGGAGAATTAGAAAATACTGAAACTGGTTACATCTATTATACCATAATACAATATGAATATGGTGAATAAATATACTATCGAGACTCATTAGATAATTTGAATTATTTAAAATGTATATGGAATATGTGTCATTAAGTAATAGTCTTTTAACTTAGTTTCTTAGTGAAGAAGTATCCTAAAATTTGGTGATGGGGAAGAAGGAAAATACTGAAATTGTTCACATCTATTATACCAAAATACAAAATGAATATGGTGAATAAATATACTATCGAGACTCATTAGATAATTTGAATTATTTCAAATGTATATGGAATATGTGTCATTAAGTAATAGTCTTTTAACTTAGTTTCTTAGTGATGAAGTAACCTAAGATTTGGTGATGGAGAATTAGAAAATACTGAAACTGTTTACATCTATTATACCATAATACAATATGAATATGGTGGGTAAATATACTAACGAGACACATTAGATAATTTGAATTATTTCAAATGTATATGGAATATGTGTCATTAAGTAATAGTCTTTTTACTTAGTTTCTTAGTGATGAAGTAACCTTAGATTTGGTGATGGAGAATTAGAGAATAATGAAACTGTTTACATCTATTATGCCATAATACAATATGTATATGGTGGATAAATATACTATCGAGACTCATTAGATAATTTTAATTATTTAAAATGTATATGGAATATGTGTCATTAAGTAATAGTCTTTTAACTTAGTTTCTTAGTGATGAAGTAACCTAAGATTTGGTGATGGAGAATTAGAAAATACTGAAACTGTTTATATCTATTATGCCATATTACAATACGAATATGGTGAATAAATATACTATCGAGACTCATTAGATAATTTGAATTATTTAAAATGTATATGGAATATGTGTCATGAAGTAATAGTCTTTTAACTCAGTTTCTTAGTGAAGAAGTAACCTAAGATTTGGTGATGGAGAATTAGAAAATACTCAAACTGTTTACATCTATTATACCATAATACAATATGAATATGGTGAATAAATATACTATCGAGACTCATTAGATAATTTGAATTATTTCAAATGTATATGGAATATGTGTCATTAAGTAATAGTCTTTTAACTTAGTTTCTTAGTGATGAAGTAACCTAAGATTTGGTGATGGAGAATTACAAAATACTGAAACTGTTTACATCTATTATACCATAATACAATATGAATATGGTGGGTAAATATACTATCGAGACTCATTAGATAATTTGAATTATTTCAAATGTATAAGGAATATTTGTCATTAAGTAAAAGTCTTTTAACTTAGTTTCTTAGTGATGAAGTAACCTTAGATTTGGTGATGGAGAATTAGAAAATAATGAAACTGTTTACATCTATTATGCCATAATACAATATGTATATGGTGGATAAATATACTATCGAGACTCATTAGATAATTTTATTTATTTAAAATGTATATGGAATATGTGTCATTAAGTAATAGTCTTTTAACTTAGTTTCTTAGTGAAGAAGTAACCTAAGATTTGGTGATGGAAAACTAGAAAATACTGAAACTGTTTACATGTATTATACCATAATACAATATGAATATGGTGAATAAATATACTATCGAGACTCATTAGATAATTTGAATTATTTCTAATGTATATGGAATATGTGTCATTAAGTAATAGTCTTTTAACTTAGTTTCTTAGTGATGAACTAACCTAAGATTTGGTGATGGAGAATTAGAAAATACTGAAACTGTTTACATCTATTATACCATAATACAATATGAATATGGTGGATAAATATACTATAGAGACGCATTAGATAATTTGAATTACTTCAATTGTATATGGAATATGTGTCATTAAGCAATAGTCTTTTAACTTAGTTTCTTAGTGATGAAGTAACCTAAGATTTGGTGATGGAGAATTAGAAAATACTAAAACTATTTATATCTATTATACCATAATACAATATGAATGTGGTGAATAAATATACTATCTAGACTCATTAGATAATTTGAATTATTTCAAATGAATATGGAATATGTGTCATTAAGTAATAGTCTTTTAACTTAGTTTCTTAGTGATGAATTAACCTAAGGTTCGGTGATGCAGAATTAGAAAATACTGTAACTATTTACATCTATCATACCATAATACAATATGAATATGGTGAATAAATATACTATCGAGACTCATTAGATAATTTGAATTACTTCAAATGTATATGGAATCTGTTACATTAAGTAATAGTCTTTTAACTTAGTTTCTTAGTGATGAAGTATCCTAAAATTTGGTGATGGAGAAGAAGAAAAATATTGAAATTGTTTACATCTATTATACCATAATACAATATGAATATGGTGAATAAATATACTATCGAGACTCATTAGATAATTTGAATTATTTAAAATGTATATGGAATATGAGTCATTAAGTAATAGTCTTTTAACTTAGTTTCTTAGTGATGAAGTATCTTAGGATTTGGTGATGGAGAATTAGAAAATACTGAAAATGTTTACATCTATTATACCATAATACAATATGAATATGGTGGATAAATATACTACCGAGACTCATTAGATAATTTGAATTATTTCAAATGTATATGGAATATGTGTCAGTAAGTAATAGTATTTTAACTTAGTTTCTTAGTGATGAAGTAACCTAAGATTTGGTGATGGAGAATTAGAAAATACTGAAACTGTTTACATCTATTATACCATAATACAATATGAATATGGTGAATAAATATACTATCGAGACTAATTAGATAATTTGAATTATTTCAAATGTATATGTAATATGTGTCATTAAGTAATAGTCTTTTAACTTAGTTTCTTAGTGAAGAAGTAACCTAAAATTTGGTGATGGAAAAGAAGGAAAATACTGAAATTGTTTACATCTATTATACCAAAATACAATATGAATATGGTGAATAAATATACTATCGAGACTCTTTAGATAATTTGAATTATTTCAAATGTATATGGAATATGTGTCATTAAGTAATAGTCTTTTAACTTAGTTTCTTAGTGATGAAGTAACCTTAGATTTGGTGATGGAGAATTAGAAAATACTGAAACTGTTTACATCTATTATACCATAATACAATATGAATATGGTGGGTAAATATACTATCGAGACTCATTAGATAATTTGAATTATTTCAAATGTATATGGAATGTGTGTCATTAAGTAATAGTCTTTTAACTTAGTTTCTTAGTGATTAAGTAACCTAAGATTTGGTGATGGAAAACTAGAAAATATTGAAACTGTTTACATGTATTATACCATAATACAATATGAATATGGTGAATAAATATACTATCGAGACTCATTAGATAATTTGAATTACTTCAATTGTATATGAAATATGTGTCATTAAGTAATAGTCTTTTAACTTAGTTTCTTAGTGATGAAGTAACCTAAGATTTGGTGATGGAGAATTAGAAAATACTGAAACTGTTTACATCTATTATACCATAATACAATATGAATATGGTGAATAAATATACTATCGAGACTAATTAGATAATTTGAATTATTTCAAATGTATATGGAATATGTGTCATTAAGTAATAGTCTTTTAACTTAGTTTTTAGTGAAGAAGTAACCTAAAATTTGGTGATGGAGAAGAAGGAAAATACTAAAATTGTTTACATCTATTATACCATAATACAATATGAATATGGTGGATAAATATACTATCGAGACTCATTAGATGATTTGAATTATTTCAAATGTATATATAATATGTGTCATTAAGTAATATTCTTTTAACTTAGTTTCTTGGTGAAGAAGTAACCTAAAATTTGGTGATGGAAAAGAAGGAAAATACTGAAATTGTTTACATCTATTATACCAAAATACAATATGAATATGGTGAATAAATATACTATCGAGACTCTTTAGATAATTTGAATTATTTCAAATGTATATGGAATATGTGTCATTAAGTAATAGTCTTTTAACTTAGTTTCTTAGTGATGAAGTAACCTTAGATTTGGTGATGGAGAATTAGAAAATACTGAAACTGTTTACATCTATTATACCATAATACAATATGAATATGGTGGGTAAATATACTATCGAGACTCATTAGATAATTTGAATTATTTCAAATGTATATGGAATGTGTGTCATTAAGTAATAGTCTTTTAACTTAGTTTCTTAGTGATGAACTAACCTAAGATTTGGTGATGGAGAATTAGAAAATACTGAAACTGTTTACATCTATTATACCATAATACAATATGAATATGGTGAATAAATATACTATCGAGACTCATTAGATAATTTGAATTACTTCAATTGTATATGGAATATGTGACATTAAGCAATAGTCTTTTAACTTAGTTTCTTAGTGATGAAGTAATCTAAGATTTGGTGATGGAGAATTAGAAAATACAGAAACTGTTTATATCTATTATACCATAATACAATATGAATGTGGTGAATAAATATACTATCTAGACTCATTAGATAATTTGAATTATTTCAAATGTATATGGAATATGTGTCAGTAAGTAATAGTCTTTTAACTTAGTTTCTTAGTGATGAAGTAACCTAAGATTTGGTGATGGAGAATTAGAAAATACTGAAACTTTTTACATCTATTATACCATAATACAATATGAATATGGTGAATAAATATACTATCGAGACTAATTAGATAATTTGAATTATTTCAAATGTATATGGAATATGTGTCATTAAGTAATAGTCTTTTAACTTAGTTTCGTAGTGAAGAAGTAACCTAAAGTTTGGTGATGGAGAAGAAGGAAAATACTAAAATTGTTTACATCTATTATACCATAATACAATATGAATATGGTGGATAAATATACTATCGAGACTCATTAGATGATTTGAATTATTTCAAATGTATATATAATATGTGTCATTAAGTAATAGTCTTTTAACTTTGTTTATTGGTGAAGAAGTAAACTAAAATTTGGTGATGGAAAAGAAGGAAAATACTGAAATTATTTACATCTATTATACCAAAATACAATATGAATATGGTGAATAAATATACTATCGAGACTCTTTAGATAATTTGAATTATTACAAATGTATATGGAATATGTGTCATTAATTAATAGTCTTTTAACTTAGTTTCTTAGTGATAAAGTATCTTAAGATTTGGTGATGGAGAATTAGAAAATACTGAAACTGTTTACATCTATTATACCATAATACAATATGAATATGGTGGATAAATATACTACCGAGACTCGTTAGATAATTTGAATTATTTCAAATGTATATGGAATATGTGTAAGTAAGTAATAGTCTTTTATCTTAGTTTCTCAGTGATGAAGTAACCTAAGATTTGGTGATGGAGAATTAGAAAATACTGAAATTGTTTACATCTATTATACCATAATACAATATGAATATGGTGAATAAATATACTATCGAGAATAATTAGATAATTTGAATTATTTCAAATGTATATGGAATATGTGTCATTAAGTAATAGTCTTTTAACTTAGTTTCTTGGTGAAGAAGTAACCTAAAATTTGGTGATGGAAAAGAAGGAAAATACTGAAATTGTTTACATCTATTATACCAAAAAACAATATGAATATGGTGAATAAATATACTATCGAGACTCTTTAGATAATTTGAATTATTTCAAATGTATATGGAATATGTGTCATTAAGTAATAGTCTTTTAACTTAGTTTCTTAGTGATGAAGTAACCTTAGATTTGGTGATGGAGTATTAGAAAATACTGAAACTGTTTACATCTATTATACCATAATACAATATGAATATGGTGGGTAAATATACTATCGAGACTCATTAGATAATTTGAATTATTTCAAATGTATATGGAATGTGTGTCATTAAGTAATAGTCTTTTAACTTAGTTTCTTAGTTATTAAGTAACCTAAGATTTGGTGATGGAAAACTAGAAAATACTGAAACTGTTTAGATGTATTATACCATAATACAATATGAATATGGTGAATAAATATACTATCGAGACTCATTAGATAATTTGAATTACTTCAATTGTATATGGAATATGTGTCATTAAGTAATAGTCTTTTAACTTAGTTTCTTAGTGATGAAGTAACCTAAGATTCGGTGATGGAGAATTAGAAAATACTGAAATTGTTTACATCTATCATACCATAATACAATATGAATATGGTGAATAAATATACTATCGAGATTCATTAGATAATTTAAATTATTTCAAATGTATATGGAATATGTGTCATTAGGAAATAGTCTTTTAACTTAGTTTCTTAGTGATGAAGTATCCTAAAATTTGGTGATGGAGAAGAAGAAAAATATTGAAATTGTTTACATCTATTATACCATAATACAATATGAATATGGTGAATAAATATACTATCGAGACTAATTAGATAATTTGAATTATTTCAAATGTATTTGGAATATGAGTCATTAAGTAATAGTCTTTTAACTTAGTTTCTTAGTGATGAAGTATCTTAAGATTTAGTGATGGAGAATTAGAAAATACTGAAACTGTTTAAATCTATTATACCATAATACAATATGAATATGGTGGATAAATATACTACCGAGACTCATTAGATAATTTGAATTATTTCAAATATATATGGAATATGTGTCAATAAGTAATAGTCTTTTAACTTAGTTTCTTAGTGATGAAGTAACCTAAGATTTGGTGATGGAGAATTAGAAAATACTGAAACTGTTTACATCTATTATACCATAATACAATATGAATATGGTGAATAAATATACTATCGAGACTAATTAGATAATTTGAATTATTTCAAATGTATATGGAATATGTGTCATTAAGTAATAGTCTTTTAACTTAGTTTCTTAGTGATGAACTAACCTAAGATTTGGTGATGGAGAATTAAAAAATACTGAAACTGTTTACATCTATTATACCATAATACAATATGAATATGGTGGAGAAATATACTATCTAGACTCATTAGATAATTTGAATTATTTAAAATGTATATGGAATATATGTCATTAAGCAATAGCCTTTTAACTTAGTTTCTTAGTGATGAAGTAACCTAAGATTTGGTGATGGAGAATTAGAAAATACTGAAACTGTTTATATCTATTATACCATAATACAATATGAATGTGGTGAATAAATATACTATCTAGACTCATTAGATAATTTGAATTATTCCAAATGTATATGGAATATGTGTCAGTAAGTAATAGTCTTTTAACTTAGTTTCTTAGTGATGAAGTAACCTAAGATTTGGTGATGGAGAATTAGAAAATACTGAAACTGTTTACATCTATTATACCATAATACAATATGAATATGGTGATTAAATATACTATCGAGACTAATTAGATAATTTGAATTATTTCAAATGCATATGGAATATGTGTCATTAAGTAATAGTCTTTTAACTTAGTTTCTTAGTGAAGAAGTAACCTAAAGTTTGGTGATGGAGAAGAAGGAAAATACTAAAATTGTTTACATCTATTATACCATAATACAATATGAATATGGTGGATAAATATACTATCGAGACTCATTAGATGATTTGAATTATTTCAAATGTATATATAATATGTGTCATTAAGTAATAGTCTTTTAACTTAGTTTCTTGGTGAAGAAGTAACCTAAAATTTGGTGATGGAAAAGAAGGAAAATACTGAAATTGTTTACATCTATTATACCAAAATACAATATGAATATGGTGAATAAATATACTATCGAGACTCTTTAGATAATATGAATTATTTCAAATGTATATGGAATATGTGTCATTAAGTAATAGTCTTTTAACGTAGTTTCTTAGTGATGAAGTAACCTAAGATTTGGTGATGGAGAATTAGAAAATACTGAAATTGTTTACATCTATTATACCATAATACAATATGAATATGGTGGGTAAATATACTATCGAAACTCATTAGATAATTTGAATTATTTCAAATGTATATGGAATATGTGTCATTAAGTAATAGTCTTTTAACTTAGTTTCTTAGTGATTAAGTAACCTAAGATTTGATGATGGAAAACTAGAAAATACTGAAACTGTTTACATGTATTATACCATAATACAATATGAATATGGTGAATAAATATACTATCGAGACTCATTAGATAATTTGAATTATTTCAAATGTATATGGAATATATGTCATTAAGCAATAGTCTTTTAACTTAGTTTCTTAGTGATGAAGTAACCTAAGATTTGGTGATGGAGAATTAGAAAATACTGAAACTGTTTATATCTATTATACCATAATACAATATGAATGTGGTGAATAAATATACTATCTAGACTCATTAGATAATTTGAATTATTTCAAATGTATATGGAATATGTGTCATTAAGTAATAGTCTTTTAACTTAGTTTCTTAGTGATGAAGTAACCTAAGATTTGGTGATGGAGAATTAGAAAATACTGAAACTATTTACATCTATTATACCATAATACAATATGAATATGGTGAATAAATATACTATCGAGACTAATTAGATAATTTGAATTATTTCAAATGCATATGGAATATGTGTCATTAAGTAATAGTCTTTTAACTTAGTTTCTTAGTAAAGAAGTAACCTAAAGTTTGGTGATGGAGAAGAAGGAAAATACTAAAATTGTTTACATCTATTATACCATAATACAATATGAATATGGTGGATAAATATACTATCGAGACTCATTAGATGATTTGAATTATTTCAAATGTATATATAATATGTGTCATTAAGTAATAGTCTTTTAACTTAGTTTCTTGGTGAAGAAGTAACCTAAAATTTGGTGATGGAAAAGAAGGAAAATACTGAAATTGTTTACATCTATTATACCAAAATACAATATGAATATGGTGAATAAATATACTATCGAGACTCTTTAGATAATTTGAATTATTTCAAATGTATATGGAATATGTGTCATTAAGTAATAGTCTTTTAACTTAGTTTCTTAGTGATGAAGTAACCTAAGATTTGGTGATGGAGAATTAGAAAATACTGAAATTGTTTACATCTATTATACCATAATACAATATGAATATGGTGGGTAAATATACTATCGAGACTCATTAGATAATTTGAATTATTTCAAATGTATATGGAATATGTGTCATTAAGTAATAGTCTTTTAACTTAGTTTCTTAGTGATTAAGTAACCTAAGATTTGATGATGGAAAACTAGAAAATACTGAAACTGTTTACATGTATTATACCATAATACAATATGAATATGGTGAATAAATATACTATCGAGACTCATTAGATAATTTGAATTATTTCAAATGTATATGGAATATATGTCATTAAGCAATAGTCTTTTAACTTAGTTTCTTAGTGATGAAGTAACCTAAGATTTGGTGATTGAGAATTAGAAAATACTGAAACTGTTTATATCTATTATACCATAATACAATATGAATGTGGTGAATAAATATACTATCTAGACTCATTAGATAATTTGAATTATTTCAAATGTATATGGAATATGTGTCAGTAAGTAATAGTCTTTTAACTTAGTTTCTTAGTGATGAAGTAACCTAAGATTTGGTGATGGAGAATTAGAAAATACTCAAACTATTTACATCTATTATACCATAATACAATATGAATATGGTGAATAAATATACTATCGAGACTAATTAGATAATTTGAATTATTTCAAATGTATATGGAATATGTGTCATTAAGTAATAGTCTTTTAACTTATTTTCTTAGTGAAGAAGTAACCTAAAATTTGGTGATGGAGAAGAAGGAAAATACTAAAATTGTTTACATCTATTATACCATAATACAATATGAATATGGTGGATAAATATACTATCGAGACTTATTAGATGATTTGAATTATTTCAAATGTATATATAATATGTGTCATTAAGTAATAGTCTTTTAACTTAGTTTCTTGGTGAAGAAGTAACCTAAAATTTGGTGATGGAAAAGAAGGAAAATACTGAAATTGTTTACATCTATTATACCAAAATACAATATGAATATGGCGAATAAATATACTATCGAGACTCTTTAGATAATTTGAATTATTTCAAATGTATATGGAATATGTGTCATTAAGTAATAGTCTTTTAACTTAGTTTCTTAGTGATGAAGTAACCTAAGATTTGGTGATGGAGAATTAGAAAATACTGAAACCGTTTACATCTATTATACCATAATACAATATGAATATGGTGGGTAAATATACTATCGAGACTCATTAGAAAATTTGAATTATTTCAAATGTATATGGAATATGTGTCATTAAGTAATAGTCTTTTAACTTAGTTTCTTAGTGATGAAGTAACCTAAGATTTGGTGATGGAAAACTAGAAAATACTGAAACTGTTTACATGTATTATACCATAATACAATATGAATATGGTGAATAAATATACTATCGAGACTCATTAGATAATTTGAATTATTTCAAATGTATATGGAATATGTGTCATTAAGTAATAGTCTTTTAACTTAGTTTCTTAGTGATGAACTAACCTAAGATTTGGTGATGGAGAATTAGAAAATACTGAAACTGTTTACATCTATTATACCATAATACAATATGAATGTGGTGAATAAATATACTATCTAGACTCATTAGATAATTTGAATTATTTCAAATGTATGTGTCAGTAAGTAATAGTCTTTTAACTTAGTTTCTTAGTGATGAAGTAACCTAAGATTTGGTGATGGAGAATTAGAAAATACTGAAACTGTTTATATCTATTATACCATAATACAATATGAATGTGATGAATAAATATACTATCTAGACTCATTAGATAATTTGAATTATTTCAAATGTATATGGAATATGTGTCAGTAAGTAATAGTCTTTTAACTTAGTTTCTTAGTGATGAAGTAACCTAAGATTTGGTGATGGAGAATTAGAAAATACTGAAACTGTTTACATCTATTATACCATAATACAATATGAATATGGTGAATAAATATACTATCGAGACTAATTAGATAATTTGAATTATTTCAAATGTATATGGAATATGTGTCATTAAGTAATAGTCTTTTAACTTAGTTTCTTAGTGAAGAAGTAACCTAAAGTTTGGTGATGGAGAAGAAGGAAAATACTAAAATTGTTTACATCTATTATACCATAATACAATATGAATATGGTGGATAAATATACTATCGAGACTCATTAGATGATTTGAATTATTTCAAATGTATATATAATATGTGTCATTAAGTAATAGTCTTTTAACTTAGTTTCTTGGTGAAGAAGTAACCTAAAATTTGGTGATGGAAAAGAAGGAAAATACTGAAATTGTTTATATCTATTATACCAAAATACAATATGAATATGGTGAATAAATATACTATCGAGACTCTTTAAATAATTTGAATTATTTCAAATGTATATGGAATAAGTGTCATTAAGTAGTAGTCTTTTAACTTAGTTTCTTAGTGATGAAGTAACCTATGATTTGGTGATGGAGAATTAGAAAATACTGAAACTGTTTACATCTATTATACCATAATACAATATGAATATGGTGGATAAATATACTATCGAGACTAATTAGATAATTTGAATTATTTCAAATGTATATGGAATATGTCTCATTAAGTAATAGTCTTTTAAATTAGTTTCTTAGTGATGAAGTAACCTAAGATTTGGTGATGGAAAACTAGAAAATACTGAAACTGTTTACATGTATTATATCATAATACAATATGAATATGGTAAATAAATATACTATCGAGACTCATTAGATAATTTGAATTATTTCAAATGTATATGGAATATGTGTCATTAAGTAATAGTCTTTTAACTTAGTTTCTTAGTGATGAACTAACCTAAGATTTGGTGATGGAGAATTAGAAAATACTGAAATTGTTTACATCTATTATACCATAATACAATATGAATATGGTGGATAAATATACTATCTAGACTCATTAGATAATTTGAATTATTTCAAATGTATATAGAATATATGTCATTAAGTAATAGTCTTTTAACTTAGTTTCTTAGTGATGAAGTAACCTAAGATTTGGTGATGGAGAATTAGAAAATACTGAAACTGTTTATATCTATCATACCATAATACAATATGAATGTGATGAATAAATATACTATCTAGACTCATTAGATAATTTGAATTATTTCAAATGTATATGGAATATGTGTCAGTAAGTAATAGTCTTTTAACTTAGTTTCTTAGTGATGAAGTAACCTAAGATTTGGTGATGGAGAATTAGAAAATACTGAAACTGTTTACATCTATTATACCATAATACAATATGAATATGGTGAATAAATATACTATCGAGACTAATTAGATAATTTGAATTATTTCAAATGTATATGGAATATGTGTCATTAAGTAATAGTCTTTTAACTTAGTTTCTTAGTGAAGAAGTAACCTAAAGTTTGGTGATGGAGAAGAAGGAAAATACTTAAATTGTTTACATCTATTATACCATAATACAATATGAATATGGTGGATAAATATACTATCGAGACTCATTAGATGATTTGAATTAATTCAAATGTATATATAATATGTGTCATTAAGTAATAGTCTTTTAACTTAGTTTCTTGGTGAAGAAGTAACCTAAAATTTGGTGATGGAAAAGAAGGAAAATACTGAAATTGTTTATATCTATTATACCAAAATACAATATGAATATGGTGAATAAATATACTATCGAGACTCTTTAAATAATTTGAATTATTTCAAATGTATATGGAATAAGTGTCATTAAGTAGTAGTCTTTTAACTTAGTTTCTTAGTGATGAAGTAACCTATGATTTGGTGATGGAGAATTAGAAAATACTGAAACTGTTTACATCTATTATACCATAATACAATATGAATATGGTGGGTAAATATACTATCGAGACTAATTAGATAATTTGAATTATTTCAAATGTATATGGAATATGTCTCATTAAGTAATAGTCTTTTAACTTAGTTTCTTAGTGATGAAGTAACCTAAGATTTGGTGATGGAAAACTAGAAAATACTGAAACTGTTTACATGTATTATACCATAATACAATATGAATATGGTGAATAAATATACTATCGAGACTCATTAGATAATTTGAATTATTTCAAATGTATATGGAATATATGTCATTAAGTAATAGTCTTTTAACTAAGTTTCTTAGTGATGAACTAACCTAAGATTTGGTGATGGAGAATTAGAAAATACTGAAACTGTTTACATCTATTATACCATAATACAATATGAATATGGTTGATAAATATACTATCTAGACTCATTAGATAATTTGAATTATTTCAAATTTATATGGAATATATGTCATTAAGTAATAGTCTTTTAACTTAGTTTCTTAGTGATGAAGTAACCTAAGATTTTGTGATGGAGAATTAGAAAACACTGAAACTGTTTATATCTATTATACCATAATACAATATGAATGTGGTGAATAAATATATTATCTAGACTCATTAGATAATTTGAATTATTTCAAATGTATATGGAATATGTGTCATTAAGTAATAGTCTTTTAACTTAGTTTCTTAGTGATGAAGTAACCTAAAATTTGGTGATGCAGAATTAGAAAATACTGTAACTGTTTACATCTATTATACCATAATACAATATGAATATGGTGGGTAAATATACTATCGAGACTCATTAGATAATTTGAATTATTTCAAATGTATATGGAATATGAGTTATTAAGTAATAGTCTTTTAACTTAGTTTCTTAGTTATGAAATATCCTAAGATTTGGTGATGGAGAATTAGAAAATACTGAAACTGTTTACATCTATTATACCATAATGCAATATGAATATGGTGGATAAATATACTATCGAGACTCATTAGATAATTTGAATTATTTCAAATGTATATTGAATATGTGTCATTAAGTAATAGTCGTTTAACTTAGTTTCTTAGTGATGAAGTAACCTAAGATTTGATGATGGAGAATTAGAAAATACTGAAACTGTTTACATCTATTGTACCATAACATAATATGAATATGGTGAATAAATATACTATCGAGACTCATTAGATAATTTGAATTATTTCAAATGTATATGGAATATGTGTCATTAAGTAATAGTCTTTTAACTTAGTTTCTTAGTGAAGAAGTAACCTAAAATTTGGTGATGGAGAAGAAGGAAAATATTGAAATTGTTTGCATCTATTATACCATAATACAATATGAATATGGTGGATAAATATACTATCGAGACTCATTAGATAATTTTAATTATTTCAAATGTATATATAATATGTGTCATTAATTAATAGTCTTTTAACTTAGTTTCTTAGTGATGAAGTAACCTAAGATTTGGTGATGGAGAATTAGAAAATACTGAAACTGTTTACATCTATTATACCATAATACAATATGAATATGGTGAATAAATATACTATCGAGACTAATTAGATAATTTGAATTATTTCAAATGTATATGGAATATGTGTCATTAAGTAATAGTCTTTTAACTTAGTTTCTTAGTGAAGAAGTAACCTAAAGTTTGGTGATGGAGAAGAAGGAAAATACTTAAATTGTTTACATCTATTATACCATAATACAATATGAATATGGTGGATAAATATACTATCGAGACTCATTAGATGATTTGAATTAATTCAAATGTATATATAATATGTGTCATTAAGTAATAGTCTTTTAACTTAGTTTCTTGGTGAAGAAGTAACCTAAAATTTGGTGATGGAAAAGAAGGAAAATACTGAAATTGTTTATATCTATTATACCAAAATACAATATGAATATGGTGAATAAATATACTATCGAGACTCTTTAAATAATTTGAATTATTTCAAATGTATATGGAATAAGTGTCATTAAGTAGTAGTCTTTTAACTTAGTTTCTTAGTGATGAAGTAACCTATGATTTGGTGATGGAGAATTAGAAAATACTGAAACTGTTTACATCTATTATACCATAATACAATATGAATATGGTGGGTAAATATACTATCGAGACTAATTAGATAATTTGAATTATTTCAAATGTATATGGAATATGTCTCATTAAGTAATAGTCTTTTAACTTAGTTTCTTAGTGATGAAGTAACCTAAGATTTGGTGATGGAAAACTAGAAAATACTGAAACTGTTTACATGTATTATACCATAATACAATATGAATATGGTGAATAAATATACTATCGAGACTCATTAGATAATTTGAATTATTTCAAATGTATATGGAATATGTGTCATTAAGTAATAGTCTTTTAACTAAGTTTCTTAGTGATGAACTAACCTAAGATTTGGTGATGGAGAATTAGAAAATACTGAAACTGTTTACATCTATTATACCATAATACAATATGAATATGGTTGATAAATATACTATCTAGACTCATTAGATAATTTGAATTATTTCAAATTTATATGGAATATATGTCATTAAGTAATAGTCTTTTAACTTAGTTTCTTAGTGATGAAGTAACCTAAGATTTTGTGATGGAGAATTAGAAAACACTGAAACTGTTTATATCTATTATACCATAATACAATATGAATGTGGTGAATAAATATATTATCTAGACTCATTAGATAATTTGAATTATTTCAAATGTATATGGAATATGTGTCATTAAGTAATAGTCTTTTAACTTAGTTTCTTAGTGATGAAGTAACCTAAAATTTGGTGATGCAGAATTAGAAAATACTGTAACTGTTTACATCTATTATACCATAATACAATATGAATATGGTGGGTAAATATACTATCGAGACTCATTAGATAATTTGAATTATTTCAAATGTATATGGAATATGAGTTATTAAGTAATAGTCTTTTAACTTAGTTTCTTAGTTATGAAATATCCTAAGATTTTGTGATGGAGAATTAGAAAATACTGAAACTGTTTACATCTATTATACCATAATGCAATATGAATATGGTGGATAAATATACTATCGAGACTCATTAGATAATTTGAATTATTTCAAATGTATATTGAATATGTGTCATTAAGTAATAGTCGTTTAACTTAGTTTCTTAGTGATGAAGTAACCTAAGATTTGATGATGGAGAATTAGAAAATACTGAAACTGTTTACATCTATTGTACCATAACATAATATGAATATGGTGAATAAATATACTATCGAGACTCATTAGATAATTTGAATTATTTCAAATGTATATGGAATATGTGTCATTAAGTAATAGTCTTTTAACTTAGTTTCTTAGTGAAGAAGTAACCTAAAATTTGGTGATGGAGAAGAAGGAAAATATTGAAATTGTTTGCATCTATTATACCATAATACAATATGAATATGGTGGATAAATATACTATCGAGACTCATTAGATAATTTTAATTATTTCAAATGTATATATAATATGTGTCATTAATTAATAGTCTTTTAACTTAGTTTCTTAGTGATGAAGTAACCTAAGATTTGGTGATGGAGAATTAGAAAATACTGAAACTGTTTACATCTATTATACCATAATACAATATGAATATGGTGAATAAATATACTATCGAGACTAATTAGATAATTTGAATTATTTCAAATGTATATGGAATATGTGTCATTAAGTAATAGTCTTTTAACTTAGTTTCTTAGTGAAGAAGTAACCTAAAGTTTGGTGATGGAGAAGAAGGAAAATACTTAAATTGTTTACATCTATTATACCATAATACAATATGAATATGGTGGATAAATATACTATCGAGACTCATTAGATGATTTGAATTAATTCAAATGTATATATAATATGTGTCATTAAGTAATAGTCTTTTAACTTAGTTTCTTGGTGAAGAAGTAACCTAAAATTTGGTGATGGAAAAGAAGGAAAATACTGAAATTGTTTATATCTATTATACCAAAATACAATATGAATATGGTGAATAAATATACTATCGAGACTCTTTAAATAATTTGAATTATTTCAAATGTATATGGAATAAGTGTCATTAAGTAGTAGTCTTTTAACTTAGTTTCTTAGTGATGAAGTAACCTATGATTTGGTGATGGAGAATTAGAAAATACTGAAACTGTTTACATCTATTATACCATAATACAATATGAATATGGTGGGTAAATATACTATCGAGACTAATTAGATAATTTGAATTATTTCAAATGTATATGGAATATGTCTCATTAAGTAATAGTCTTTTAACTTAGTTTCTTAGTGATGAAGTAACCTAAGATTTGGTGATGGAAAACTAGAAAATACTGAAACTGTTTACATGTATTATACCATAATACAATATGAATATGGTGAATAAATATACTATCGAGACTCATTAGATAATTTGAATTATTTCAAATGTATATGGAATATGTGTCATTAAGTAATAGTCTTTTAACTAAGTTTCTTAGTGATGAACTAACCTAAGATTTGGTGATGGAGAATTAGAAAATACTGAAACTGTTTACATCTATTATACCATAATACAATATGAATATGGTTGATAAATATACTATCTAGACTCATTAGATAATTTGAATTATTTCAAATTTATATGGAATATATGTCATTAAGTAATAGTCTTTTAACTTAGTTTCTTAGTGATGAAGTAACCTAAGATTTTGTGATGGAGAATTAGAAAACACTGAAACTGTTTATATCTATTATACCATAATACAATATGAATGTGGTGAATAAATATATTATCTAGACTCATTAGATAATTTGAATTATTTCAAATGTATATGGAATATGTGTCATTAAGTAATAGTCTTTTAACTTAGTTTCTTAGTGATGAAGTAACCTAAAATTTGGTGATGCAGAATTAGAAAATACTGTAACTGTTTACATCTATTATACCATAATACAATATGAATATGGTGGGTAAATATACTATCGAGACTCATTAGATAATTTGAATTATTTCAAATGTATATGGAATATGAGTTATTAAGTAATAGTCTTTTAACTTAGTTTCTTAGTTATGAAATATCCTAAGATTTGGTGATGGAGAATTAGAAAATACTGAAACTGTTTACATCTATTATACCATAATGCAATATGAATATGGTGGATAAATATACTATCGAGACTCATTAGATAATTTGAATTATTTCAAATGTATATTGAATATGTGTCATTAAGTAATAGTCGTTTAACTTAGTTTCTTAGTGATGAAGTAACCTAAGATTTGATGATGGAGAATTAGAAAATACTGAAACTGTTTACATCTATTGTACCATAACATAATATGAATATGGTGAATAAATATACTATCGAGACTCATTAGATAATTTGAATTATTTCAAATGTATATGGAATATGTGTCATTAAGTAATAGTCTTTTAACTTAGTTTCTTAGTGAAGAAGTAACCTAAAATTTGGTGATGGAGAAGAAGGAAAATATTGAAATTGTTTGCATCTATTATACCATAATACAATATGAATATGGTGGATAAATATACTATCGAGACTCATTAGATAATTTTAATTATTTCAAATGTATATATAATATGTGTCATTAATTAATAGTCTTTTAACTTAGTTTCTTAGTGATGAAGTAACCTAAGATTTGGTGATGGAGAATTAGAAAATACTGAAACTGTTTACATCTATTATACCATAATACAATATGAATATGGTGAATAAATATACTATCGAGACTAATTAGATAATTTGAATTATTTCAAATGTATATGGAATATGTGTCATTAAGTAATAGTCTTTTAACTTAGTTTCTTAGTGAAGAAGTAACCTAAAGTTTGGTGATGGAGAAGAAGGAAAATACTTAAATTGTTTACATCTATTATACCATAATACAATATGAATATGGTGGATAAATATACTATCGAGACTCATTAGATGATTTGAATTAATTCAAATGTATATATAATATGTGTCATTAAGTAATAGTCTTTTAACTTAGTTTCTTGGTGAAGAAGTAACCTAAAATTTGGTGATGGAAAAGAAGGAAAATACTGAAATTGTTTATATCTATTATACCAAAATACAATATGAATATGGTGAATAAATATACTATCGAGACTCTTTAAATAATTTGAATTATTTCAAATGTATATGGAATAAGTGTCATTAAGTAGTAGTCTTTTAACTTAGTTTCTTAGTGATGAAGTAACCTATGATTTGGTGATGGAGAATTAGAAAATACTGAAACTGTTTACATCTATTATACCATAATACAATATGAATATGGTGGGTAAATATACTATCGAGACTAATTAGATAATTTGAATTATTTCAAATGTATATGGAATATGTCTCATTAAGTAATAGTCTTTTAACTTAGTTTCTTAGTGATGAAGTAACCTAAGATTTGGTGATGGAAAACTAGAAAATACTGAAACTGTTTACATGTATTATACCATAATACAATATGAATATGGTGAATAAATATACTATCGAGACTCATTAGATAATTTGAATTATTTCAAATGTATATGGAATATGTGTCATTAAGTAATAGTCTTTTAACTAAGTTTCTTAGTGATGAACTAACCTAAGATTTGGTGATGGAGAATTAGAAAATACTGAAACTGTTTACATCTATTATACCATAATACAATATGAATATGGTTGATAAATATACTATCTAGACTCATTAGATAATTTGAATTATTTCAAATTTATATGGAATATATGTCATTAAGTAATAGTCTTTTAACTTAGTTTCTTAGTGATGAAGTAACCTAAGATTTTGTGATGGAGAATTAGAAAACACTGAAACTGTTTATATCTATTATACCATAATACAATATGAATGTGGTGAATAAATATATTATCTAGACTCATTAGATAATTTGAATTATTTCAAATGTATATGGAATATGTGTCATTAAGTAATAGTCTTTTAACTTAGTTTCTTAGTGATGAAGTAACCTAAAATTTGGTGATGCAGAATTAGAAAATACTGTAACTGTTTACATCTATTATACCATAATACAATATGAATATGGTGGGTAAATATACTATCGAGACTCATTAGATAATTTGAATTATTTCAAATGTATATGGAATATGAGTTATTAAGTAATAGTCTTTTAACTTAGTTTCTTAGTTATGAAATATCCTAAGATTTGGTGATGGAGAATTAGAAAATACTGAAACTGTTTACATCTATTATACCATAATGCAATATGAATATGGTGGATAAATATACTATCGAGACTCATTAGATAATTTGAATTATTTCAAATGTATATTGAATATGTGTCATTAAGTAATAGTCGTTTAACTTAGTTTCTTAGTGATGAAGTAACCTAAGATTTGATGATGGAGAATTAGAAAATACTGAAACTGTTTACATCTATTGTACCATAACATAATATGAATATGGTGAATAAATATACTATCGAGACTCATTAGATAATTTGAATTATTTCAAATGTATATGGAATATGTGTCATTAAGTAATAGTCTTTTAACTTAGTTTCTTAGTGAAGAAGTAACCTAAAATTTGGTGATGGAGAAGAAGGAAAATATTGAAATTGTTTGCATCTATTATACCATAATACAATATGAATATGGTGGATAAATATACTATCGAGACTCATTAGATAATTTTAATTATTTCAAATGTATATATAATATGTGTCATTAATTAATAGTCTTTTAACTTAGTTTCTTGGTGAAGAAGTAACCTAAAATTTGGTGATGGAAAAGAAGGAAAATACTGAAATTGTTTACATCTATTATACCAAAATACAAAATGAATATGGTGAATAAATATACTCTCGAGACTCATTAGATAATTTGAATTATTTCAAATGTATATGGAATATGTGTCATTAAGTAATAGTCTTTTAACTTAGTTTCTTAGTGATGAAGTAACCGAAGATTTGGTGATGGAGAATTAGAAAATACTAAAACTGTTTACATCTATTATACAATAATATAATATGAATATGGTGGATAAATATACTATCGAGACTCATTAGATGATTTGAATTATTTCAAATGTATATATAATATGTGTCATTAAGTAATAGTCTTTTAACTTAGTTTCTTGGTGAAGAATTAACCTAAAATTTGGTGATGGAAAAGAAGGAAAATACTGAAATTGTTTACATGTATTATAACCAAAATACAATATGAATATGGTGAATAAATATACTATCGAGACTCTTTAGATGATTTAAATTATTTCAAATGTATATGGAATATGTGTCATTAAGTAATAGTCTTTTAACTTAGTTTCTTAGTGATGAAGTAACCTAAGATTTGGTGATGGAGAATTAGAAAATACTGAAACAGTTTACATCTATTATACCATAATACAATATGAATATGGTGGGTAAATATACTATCGAGACTCATTAGATAATTTGAATTATTTCAAATGTATATGGAATATGTGTCATTAAGTAATAGTCTTTTAATTTAGTTTTTTAGTGATGAAGTAACCTAAGATTTCGTGATGGAAAACTAGAAAATACTGAAATTGTTTACATGTATTATACCATAATACAATATGAATATGGTGAATAAATATACTATCGAGACTCATTAGATAATTTGAATTATTTCAAATGTATATGGAATATGTGTCATTAAGTAATAGTCTTTTAACTAAGTTTCTTAGTGATGAACTAACCTAAGATTTGGTGATGGAGAATTAGAAAATACTGAAACTGTTTACATCTATTATACCATAATACAATATGAATATGGTGGATAAATATACTATCTAGACTCATTAGATAATTTGAATTATTTCAAATGTATATGGAATATATGTCATTAAGTAATAGTCTTTTAACTTAGTTTCTTAGTGATGAAGTAACCTAAGATTTGGTGATGGAGAATTAGAAAATACTGAAATTGTTTATATCTATTATACCATAATACAATATGAATGTGGTGAATAAATATACTATCTAGACTCATTAGATAATTTGAATTATTTCAAATGTATATGGAATATGTTTCATTAAGTAATAGTCTTTTAACTTAGTTTCTTAGTGATGAAGTAACCTAAAATTTGGTGATGCAGAATTAGAAAATACTGTAACTGTTTACATCTATTATACCATAATACAATATGAATATGGTGTGTAAATATACTATCGAGACTCATTAGATAATTTGAATTATTTCAAATGTATATGGAATATGAGTTATTAAGTAATAGTCTTTTAACTTAGTTTCTTAGTTATGAAGTATCCTAAGATTTGGTGATGGAGAATTAGAAAATACTGAAACTGTTTACATCAATTATACCATAATGCAATATGAATATGGTGGATAAATATACTATCGAGACTCATTAGATAATTTGAATTATTTCAAATGTATATTGAATATGTGTCATTAAGTAATAGTCGTTTAACTTAGTTTCTTAGTGATGAAGTAACCTAAGATTTGGTGATGGAGAATTAGAAAATACTGAAACTGTTTACATCTATTATACCATAATACAATATGAATATGGTGAATAAATATACTATCGAGACTCATTAGATAATTAGAATTATTTCAAATGTATATGGAATATGTGTCATTAAGTAATAGTCTTTTAACTTAGTTTCTTAGTGAAGAAGTAACCTAAAATTTGGTGATGGAGAAGAAGGAAAATACTGAAATTGATTACACCTATTATACCATAATACAATATGAATATGGTGGATAAATATACTATCGAGACTCATTAGATAATTTGAATTATTTCAAATGTATATATAATATGTGTCATAAAGTAATAGTCTTTTAACTTAGTTTCTTGGTGAAGAAGTAACCTAAAATTTGGTGATGGAAAAGAAGGAAAATACTGAAATTGTTTACATCTATTATACCAAAATACAAAATGAATATGGTGAATAAATATACTATCGAGACTCATTAGATAATTTGAATTATTTCAAATGTATATGGAATATCTGTCATTAAGTAATAGTCTTTTAACTTAGTTTCTTAGTGATGAAGTAACCTAAAGTTTGGTGATGGAGAAGAAGGAAAATACTAAAATTGTTTACATCTATTATACCATAATACAATATGAATATGGTGGATAAATATACTATCGAGACTCATTAGATGATTTGAATTATTTCAAATGTATATATAATATGTGTCATTAAGTAATAGTCTTTTAACTTAGTTTCTTGGTGAAGAAGTAACCTAAAATTTGGTGATGGAAAAGAAGGAAAATACTGAAATTGTTTATATCTATTATACCAAAATACAATATGAATATGGTGAATAAATATACTATCGAGACTCTTTAAATAATTTTAATTATTTCAAATGTATATGGAATAAGTGTCATTAAGTAGTAGTCTTTTAACTTAGTTTCTTAGTGATGAAGTAACCTATGATTTGGTGATGGAGAATTAGAAAATACTGAAACTGTTTACATCTATTATACCATAATACAATATGAATATGGTGGATAAATATACTATCGAGACTAATTAGATAATTTGAATTATTTCAAATGTATATGGAATATGTCTCATTAAGTAATAGTCTTTTAACTTAGTTTCTTAGTGATGAAGTAACCTAAGATTTGGTGATGGAAAACTAGAAAATACTGAAACTGTTTACATGTATTATATCATAATACAATATGAATATGGTGAATAAATATACTATCGAGACTCATTAGATAATTTGAATTATTTCAAATGTATATGGAATATGTGTCATTAAGTAATAGTCTTTTAACTTAGTTTCTTAGTGATGAACTAACCTAAGATTTGGTGATGGAGAATTAGAAAATACTGAAATTGTTTACATCTATTATACCATAATACAATATGAATATGGTGGATAAATATACTATCTAGACTCATTAGATAATTTGAATTATTTCAAATGTATATGGAATATATGTCATTAAGTAATAGTCTTTTAACTTAGTTTCTTAGTGATGAAGTAACCTAAGATTTGGTGATGGAGAATTAGAAAATACTGAAACTGTTTATATCTATCATACCATAATACAATATGAATGTGATGAATAAATATACTATCTAGACTCATTAGATAATTTGAATTATTTCAAATGTATATGGAATATGTGTCAGTAAGTAATAGTCTTTTAACTTAGTTTCTTAGTGATGAAGTAACCTAAGATTTGGTGATGGAGAATTAGAAAATACTGAAACTGTTTACATCTATTATACCATAATACAATATGAATATGGTGAATAAATATACTATCGAGACTAACTAGATAATTTGAAATATTTCAAATGTATATGGAATATGTGTCATTAAGTAATAGTCTTTTAACTTAGTTTCTTAGTGAAGAAGTAACCTAAAGTTTGGTGATGGAGAAGAAGGAAAATACTAAAATTGTTTACATCTATTATACCATAATACAATATGAATATGGTGGATAAATATACTATCGAGACTCATTAGATGATTTGAATTATTTCAAATGTATATATAATATGTGTCATTAAGTAATAGTCTTTTAACTTAGTTTCTTGGTGAAGAAGTAACCTAAAATTTGGTGATGGAAAAGAAGGAAAATACTGAAATTGTTTATATCTATTATACCAAAATACAATATGAATATGGTGAATAAATATACTATCGAGACTCTTTAAATAATTTGAATTATTTCAAATGTATATGGAATAAGTGTCATTAAGTAGTAGTCTTTTAACTTAGTTTCTTAGTGATGAAGTAACCTATGATTTGGTGATGGAGAATTAGAAAATACTGAAACTGTTTACATCTATTATACCATAATACAATATGAATATGGTGGGTAAATATACTATCGAGACTAATTAGATAATTTGAATTATTTCAAATGTATATGGAATCTGTCTCATTAAGTAATAGTCTTTTAACTTAGTTTCTTAGTGATGAAGTAACCTAAGATTTGGTGATGGAAAACTAGAAAATACTGAAACTGTTTACATGTATTATACCATAATACAATATGAATATGGTGAATAAATATACTATCGAGACTCATTAGATAATTTGAATTATTTCAAATGTATATGGAATATGTGTCATTAAGTAATAGTCTTTTAACTAAGTTTCTTAGTGATGAACTAACCTAAGATTTGGTGATGGAGAATTAGAAAATACTGAAACTGTTTACATCTATTATACCATAATACAATATGAATATGGTGGATAAATATACTATCTAGACTCATTAGATAATTTGAATTATTTCAAATGTATATGGAATATATGTCATTAAGTAATAGTCTTTTAACTTAGTTTCTTAGTGATGAAGTAACCTAAGATTTTGTGATGGAGAATTAGAAAACACTGAAACTGTTTATATCTATTATACCATAATACAATATGAATGTGGTGAATAAATATATTATCTAGACTCATTAGATAATTTGAATTATTTCAAATGTATATGGAATATGTGTCATTAAGTAATAGTCTTTTAACTTAGTTTCTTAGTGATGAAGTAACCTAAAATTTGGTGATGCAGAATTAGAAAATACTGTAACTGTTTACATCTATTATACCATAATACAATATGAATATGGTGGGTAAATATACTATCGAGACTCATTAGATAATTTGAATTATTTCAAATGTATATGGAATATGAGTTATTAAGTAATAGTCTTTTAACTTAGTTTCTTAGTTATGAAATATCCTAAGATTTGGTGATGGAGAATTAGAAAATACTGAAACTGTTTACATCTATTATACCATAATGCAATATGAATATGGTGGATAAATATACTATCGAGACTCATTAGATAATTTGAATTATTTCAAATGTATATTGAATATGTGTCATTAAGTAATAGTCGTTTAACTTAGTTTCTTAGTGATGAAGTAACCTAAGATTTGATGATGGAGAATTAGAAAATACTGAAACTGTTTACATCTATTGTACCATAACATAATATGAATATGGTGAATAAATATACTATCGAGACTCATTAGATAATTTGAATTATTTCAAATGTATATGGAATATGTGTCATTAAGTAATAGTCTTTTAACTTAGTTTCTTAGTGAAGAAGTAACCTAAAATTTGGTGATGGAGAAGAAGGAAAATATTGAAATTGTTTGCATCTATTATACCATAATACAATATGAATATGGTGGATAAATATACTATCGAGACTCATTAGATAATTTTAATTATTTCAAATGTATATATAATATGTGTCATTAATTAATAGTCTTTTAACTTAGTTTCTTGGTGAAGAAGTAACCTAAAATTTGGTGATGGAAAAGAAGGAAAATACTGAAATTGTTTACATCTATTATACCAAAATACAAAATGAATATGGTGAATAAATATACTCTCGAGACTCATTAGATAATTTGAATTATTTCAAATGTATATGGAATATGTGTCATTAAGTAATAGTCTTTTAACTTAGTTTCTTAGTGATGAAGTAACCGAAGATTTAGTGATGGAGAATTAGAAAATACTAAAACTGTTTACATCTATTATACCATAATACAATATGAATATGGTGGATAAATATACTATCGAGACTCATTAGATGATTTGAATTATTTCAAATGTATATATAATATGTGTCATTAAGTAATAGTCTTTTAACTTAGTTTCTGGGTGAAGAATTAACCTAAAATTTGGTGATGGAAAAGAAGGAAAATACTGAAATTGTTTACATGTATTATAACCAAAATACAATATGAATATGGTGAATAAATATACTATCGAGACTCTTTATATGATTTAAATTATTTCAAATGTATATGGAATATGTGTCATTAAGTAATAGTCTTTTAACTAAGTTTCTTAGTGATGAACTAACCTAAGATTTGGTGATGGAGAATTAGAAAATACTGAAACTGTTTACATCTATTATACCATAATACAATATGAATATGGTGGATAAATATACTATCTAGACTCATTAGATAATTTGAATTATTTCAAATGTATATGGAATATATGTCATTAAGTAATAGTCTTTTAACTTAGTTTCTTAGTGATGAAGTAACCTAAGATTTGGTGATGGAGAAGAAAGAAAATACTGAAATTGTTTATATCTATTATACCATAATACAATATGAATGTGGTGAATAAATATACTATCTAGACTCATTAGATAATTTGAATTATTTCAAATGTATATGGAATATGTTTCATTAAGTAATAGTCTTTTAACTTAGTTTCTTAGTGATGAAGTAACCTAAAATTTGGTGATGTAGAATTAGAAAATACTGTAACTGTTTACATCTATTATACCATAATACAATATGAATATGGTGTGTAAATATACTATCGAGACTCATTAGATAATTTGAATTATTTCAAATGTATATGGAATATGAGTTATTAAGTAATAGTCTTTTAACTTAGTTTCTTAGTTATGAACTAACCTAAGATTTGGTGATGGAGAATTAGAAAATACTGAAACTGTTTACATCAATTATACCATAATGCAATATGAATATGGTGGATAAATATACTATCGAGACTCATTAGATAATTTGAATTATTTCAAATGTATATTGAATATGTGTCATTAAGTAATAGTCGTTTAACTTAGTTTCTTAGTGATGAAGTAACCTAAGATTTGGTGATGGAGAATTAGAAAATACTGAAACAGCTTACATCTATTATACAATAATACAATATGAATATGGTTAATAAATATACTATCGAGACTTATTAGATAATTAGAATTATTTCAAATGTATATGGAATATGTGTCATTAAGTAATAGTCTTTTAACTTAGTTTCTTAGTGATGAAGTAACCTAAGATTTGGTGATGGAGAATTAGAAAATACTAAAATTGTTTACATCTATTATACCATAATACAATATGAATATGGTGAATAAATATACTATCGAGACTCATTAGATAATTTGAATTATTTCAAATGTATATGGAATATGTGTCATTAAGTAATAGTCTTTAAACTTAGTTTCTTAAAGAAGAAGTAACCTAAAATTTGGTGATGGAGAAGAAAGAAAATACTGAAATTGTTTACATCTATTATACCATAATATAAATATGAATATGGTGGATAAATATACTATCGAGACTCATTTGATAAATATGAATTATTTCAAATGTATATGGAATATGTGTCATTAAGTAATAGTCTTTTAACTTAGTTTCTTAGTGATAAAGTAACCTAAGATTTGGTGATGGAGAATTAGAAAATACTGAAACTGTTTACATCTATTATACAATAATACAATATGAATATGGTGAATAAATATACTATCGAGACTTATTAGATAACGTGAATTATTTCAAATGTTTATGGAATATGTCTCATTAAGTAATAGTCTCTTAACTTAGTTTCTTAGTGATAAAGTAACCTAAGATTTGGTGATGGAGAATTACAAAATACGGAAACTGTTTACATCTATTATACCATAATACAATATGAATATGGTGGATAAATATACTATCGAGACTCATTAGATAATTTGAATTATTTCAAATGTATATGGAATATGTGTCACTAATTAATAGTCTTTTAACTTAGTTTCTTTGTGATGAAGTAACCTAAGATTTGGTGATGCAGAATTAGAAAATACTGAAACTGTTTACATCTATTATACCATAACACAATATGAATATGGTGAATAAGTATACTATCGAGACTCATTAAATAATTTGAATTATTTCATATGTATATAGAATATGTGTCATTAAGTAATGGTCTTTTAACTTAGTTTCTTAGTGATGAAGTAACCTAAAATTTGGTGATAGAGAAGAAGAAAAATATTGAAATTGTTTACATCTATTATACCATAATACAATATGAATATGGTGGATAAATATACTATCGAGACTCATTAGATAATTTGAATTATTTCAAATGTATATGGAACATGTGTCATTAAGTAATAGTCTTTTAACTTGGTTTCTTAGTGATGAAGTAACCTAAAATTTGGTGATAGAGAATTAGAAAATACTGAAACTGTTTACATCTATTATACCATGTTAAAATATGAATATGGTGGATAAATATACTATCGAGACTTATTAGATAATTTGAATTATTTCAAATGTATATGGAATATGTGTCATTAAGTAATAGTCTTTTAACGTAGTTTCTTAGTGATTAAGTAACCTAAGATTTGGTGATGGAAAATTAGAAAATACTAAAACTGTTTACATCTATTATACCATAATACAATATGAATATGGTGAATAAATATACTATCGAGACTCATTAGATAATTTGAATTATTTCAAATGTATATGTAATATGTGTCATTAAGTAATAGTCTCTTAACTTAGTTTCTTAGTGATGAAGTAACCTAAGATTTTATGATGGAGAATTAGAAAATACTAAAATTGTTTACATCTATTATACGATAATAAAATATGAATATGGTGAATAAATATACTATCGAGACTCATTAGATAATTTGAATTATTTCAAATGTATATGGAATATGTGTAATTAAGTAATAGTCTTTTAACTTAGTTTCTTAGTGATGAAGTAACCTAAGATTTTGTGATGGAGAATTAGAAAATACTGAAACTGTTTACATGTATTATACCATAATACAATATGAATATGGTGAATAAATATACTATCGAGACTCATTGGACAATTTGAGTTATTTCAAATGTATATGGAATATGTGTCATTAAGTAATAGTCTTTTAACTTAGTTTCTTAGTGATGAAGTAACCTAAAATTTGGTGATAGGGAAGAAGAAAAATATTGAAATTGTTTAAATCTATTATACCATAATACAATATGAATATGGTGGATAAATATACTATCGAGACTCATTAGATAATTTGAATTATTTCAAATGTATATGGAATATGTGTCATTAAGTAATAGTCTTTTAACTTAGTTTCTTAGTGATGAAGTAACCAAAAATTTGGTGATGGAGAATTACAAAATACGGAAACTGTTTACATCTATTATACCATAATACAATATGAATATGGTAAATAAATATACTATCGAGACTCATTAGATAATTTGAAATATTTCAAATGTATATGGAATATGTGTCATTAAGTAATAGTCTTTTAACTTAGTTTCTTAGTGATGAAGTAACCTAAGATTTGGTGATGGAGAATTAGAAAATACTGAAACTGTTTACATCTATTATTCCATAATACAATATGAATATGGTGAATAAATATACTATCGAGACTCATTAGATAATTTGAATTATTTAAAATGTATATGGAATATGTGTCATTAAGTAATAGTCTTTTAACTTAGTTTCTTAGTGAAGAAGTAACCTAAAATTTGGTGATGGAGAAGAAGGAAAATACTGAAATTGTTTACATCTATTATACCATAATACAATATGAATATGGTGAATAAATATACTATCGAGACTCATTAGATAATTTGAATTATTTCAAATGTATATGGAATATGTGTCATTAAGTAATAGTCTTTTAACTTAGTTTCTTAGTGATGAAGTAACCTAAGATTTTGTGATGGAGAATTAGAAAATACTGAAACTGTTTACATGTATTATACCATAATACAATATGAATATGGTGAATAAATATACTATCAAGACTCATTAGATAATTTGAATTATTTCAAATGTATATGGAATATGTGTCATTAAATGATAGTCTTTTAACTTAATTTCTTAGTGATGAAGTAACCTAAGATTTGGTGATGAAGAATTAGAAAATACTGAAATTGATTACATCTATTATACCATAATACAATATGAATATGGTGGATAAATATACTATCGAGACTTATTAGATAATTTGAATTATTTCAAATGTATATGGAATATGTGTCATTAAGTAATAGTCTTTTAACTTAGTTTCTTAGTGATGAAGTAACCTAAGATTTGGTGATGGAGAATTAGAAAATACTAAAACTGTTTACATCTATTATACCATAATACAATATGAATATGGTGAATAAATATACTATCGAGACTCATTAGATAATTTGAATTATTTCAAATGTATATGGAATATGTGTCATTAAGTAATAGTCTCTTAACTTAGTTTCTTAGTGATGAAGTAACCTAAAATTATGTGATGGAGAAGAAGAAAAATGTTGAAATTGTTTACATCTATTATAAGATAATAAAATATGAATATGGTTGATAAATATACTATCGAGACTCATTAGATAATTTGAATTATTTCAAATGTATATGGAATATGTGTCATTAGGTAATAGTCTTTTAACTTAGTTTGTTAGTGATGAAGTAACCTAAAATTTGGTGATAGAGAAGAAGAAAAATATTGAAATTGTTTACATCTATTATACCATAATACAATATGAATATGGTGGATAAATATACTATCGAGACTCATTAGATAATTTGAATTATTTCAAATGTATATGGAATATGTGTCATTAAGTAATAGTCTTTTAACTTGGTTTCTTTGTGATAAAGTAACCTAAAATTTGGTGATGGAGAATTAGAAAATACGGAAACTGTTTACATCTATTATACCATAATATAATATGAATATGGTGAATAAATATACTATCGAGATTCATTAGATAATTTGAAATATTTCTAATGTATATGGAATATGTGTCATTAAGTAATAGTCTTTTAACTTGGTTTCTTTGTGATAAAGTAACCTAAAATTTGGTGATGGAGAATTAGAAAATACTGAAACTGTTTACATCTATTATACCATGATACAATATGAATATGGTGGATAAATATAGTATCGAGACTGATTAGATGATTTGAATTATTTCAAATGTATATGGAATATGTGTCATTAAGTAATAGTCTTTTAACATAGTTTCTTAGTGATGAAGTAACCTAGGATTTGGTGAAGGAGAATTAGAAAAAACTAAAACTGTTTACATCTATTATACCATAATACAATATGAATATGGTGGATAAATATACTATCGAGACTCATTAGCTAATTTGAATTATTTCAAATGTATATGGAATATGTGTCATTAAGTAATAGTCTTTTAACTTGGTTTCTTTGTGATAAAGTAACCTAAAATTTGGTGATGGAGAATTAGAAAATACGGAAACTGTTTACATCTATTATACCATAATATAATATGAATATGGTGAATAAATATACTATCGAGATTCATTAGATAATTTGAAATATTTCTAATGTATATGGAATATGTGTCATTAAGTAATAGTCTTTTAACTTAGTTTCTTAGTGATGAAGTAACCTAAAATTTGGTGATAGAGAATTAGAAAATACTGAAACTGTTTACATCTATTATACCATGATACAATATGAATATGGTGGATAAATATAGTATCGAGACTGATTAGATGATTTGAATTATTTCAAATGTATATGGAATATGTGTCATTAAGTAATAGTCTTTTCACTTAGTTTCTTAGTGATGAAGTAACCTAAGATTTGGTGAAGGAGAATTAGAAAAAACTAAAACTGATTACATCTATTATACCATATTACAATATGAATATGGTGAATAAATATACTATCGAGACTCATTAGATAATTTGAATTATTTCAAATGTATATGGAATATGTGTCATTAAGTAATAGTCTTTTAACTTAGTTTCTTAGTGATGAAGTAACCTAAAATTTGGTGATAGAGAATTAGAAAATACTGAAACTGTTTACATCTATTATACCATAATACAATATGAATATGGTGGATAAATATAGTATCGAGACTCATTAGATAATTTGAATTATTTCAAATGTATATGAAATATGTGTCATTAAGTAATAATCTTTTAACTTAGTTTCTTAGTGATGAAGTAACCTAAGATTTGGGGATGGAGAATTAGAAAATACTGAAATTGATTTCATCTATTATACCATAATACAATATGAATATGGTGGATAAATATAGTATTGAGACTCATTAGATAATTTGTATTTGTTTAAATGTATATGGAATATGTGTCATTAAGTAATAGTCTTTTAACTTAGTTTCTTAGTGATGAAGTAACCTAAGATTTTGTGATGGAGAATTAGAAAATACAGAAACTGTTTACATCTATTATACCATAATACAATATGAATATGGTGGATAAATATACTATCGAGACTCATTAGATGATTGGAATTATTTCAAATGTATATGGAATATGTGTCATTAAGTAATAGTCTTTTAACTTAGTTTCTTAGTGATGAAGTAACCTAAGATTTTGTGATGGAGAATTAGAAAATACTGAAACTGTTTACATGTATTATACCATAATACAATATGAATATGGTGAATAAATATACTATCGAGACTCATTAGATAATTTGAATTATTTCAAATGTATATGGAATATGTGTCATTAAGTAATAGTCTCTTAACTTAGTTTCTTAGTGATGAAGTAACCTAAGATTTTGTAATGGAGAATTAGAAAATACTGAAACTGTTTACATGTATTATACCATAATACAATATGAATATGGTGAATAAATATACTATCGAGACTCATTAGTCAATTTGAATTATTTCAAATGTATATCGAATATGTGTCATTAAGTAATAGTCTTTTAACTTAGTTTCTTAGTGATGAAGTAACCTAAGATTTTGTGATGGAGAATTAGAAAATACTGAAACTGTTTACATGTATTATACCATAATACAATATGAATATGGTGAATAAATATACTATCGAGACTCATTAGATAATTTGAATTATTTCAAATGTATATGGAATATGTGTCATTAAGTAATAGTCTTTTAACTTAGTTTCTTAGTGATGAAGTAACCTAAAATTTGGTGATAGGGAAGAAGAAAAATATTGAAATTGTTTACATCTATTATACCATAATACAATATGAATATGGTGGATAAATATAGTATCGAGACTCATTAGATAATTTGAATTATTTCAAATGTATATGAAATATGTGTCATTAAGTAATAATCTTTTAACTTAGTTTCTTAGTGATGAAGTAACCTATGATTTGGGGATGGAGAATTAGAAAATACTGAAATTGATTTCATCTATTATACCATAATACAATATGAATATGGTGGATAAATATAGTATTGAGACTCATTAGATAATTTGTATTTGTTTAAATGTATATGGAATATGTGTCATTAAGTAATAGTCTTTTAACTTAGTTTCTTAGTGATGAAGTAACCTAAGATTTTGTGATGGAGAATTAGAAAATACAGAAACTGTTTACATCTATTATACCATAATACAATATGAATATGGTGGATAAATATACTATCGAGACTCATTAGATGATTGGAATTATTTCAAATGTATATGGAATATGTGTCATTAAGTAATAGTCTTTTAACTTAGTTTCTTAGTGATGAAGTAACCTAAGATTTTGTGATGGAGAATTAGAAAATACTGAAACTGTTTACATGTATTATACCATAATACAATATGAATATGGTGAATAAATATACTATCGAGACTCATTAGATAATTTGAATTATTTCAAATGTATATGGAATATGTGTCATTAAGTAATAGTCTCTTAACTTAGTTTCTTAGTGATGAAGTAACCTAAGATTTTGTAATGGAGAATTAGAAAATACTGAAACTGTTTACATGTATTATACCATAATACAATATGAATATGGTGAATAAATATACTATCGAGACTCATTAGTCAATTTGAATTATTTCAAATGTATATCGAATATGTGTCATTAAGTAATAGTCTTTTAACTTAGTTTCTTAGTGATGAAGTAACCTAAGATTTTGTGATGGAGAATTAGAAAATACTGAAATTGTTTACATGTATTATACCATAATACAATATGAATATGGTGAATAAATATACTATCGAGACTCATTAGATAATTTGAATTATTTCAAATGTATATGGAATATGTGTCATTAAGTAATAGTCTTTTAACTTAGTTTCTTAGTGATGAAGTAACCTAAAATTTGGTGATAGGGAAGAAGAAAAATATTGAAATTGTTTACATCTATTATACCATAATACAATATGAATATGGTGGATAAATATACTATCGAGACTCATTAGATAATTTGAATTATTTCAAATGTATATGGAATATGTGTCATTAAGTAATAGTCTTTTAACTTAGTTTCTTAGTGATGAAGTAACCAAAAATTTGGTGATGGAGAATTACAAAATACGGAAACTGTTTACATCTATTATACCATAATACAATATGAATATGGTAAATAAATATACTATCGAGACTCATTAGATAATTTGAAATATTTCAAATGTATATGGAATATGTGTCATTAAGTAATAGTCTTTTAACTTAGTTTCTTAGTGATGAAGTAACCTAAAATTTGGTGATAGAGAATTAGAAAATACTGAAACTGTTTACATCTATTATACCATAATACAATATGAATATGGTGGATAAATATAGTATCGAGACTCATTAGATAATTTGAATTATTTCAAATGTATATGGAATATGTGTCATTAAGTAATAATATTTTAACTTAGTTTCTTAGTGATGAAGTAACCTAAGATTTGGTGAAGGAGAATTAGAAAAAACTAAAATTGTTTACATCTATTATACCATAATACAATATGAATATGGTGAATAAATATACTATCGAGACTCATTAGATAATTTGAATTATTTCAAATGTATATGGAATATGTGTCATTAAGTAATAGTCTTTTAACTTAGTTTCTTAGTGATGAAGTAACCTAAGATTTTGTGATGGAGAATTAGAAAATACTGAAACTGTTTACATGTATTATACCATAATACAATATGAATATGGTGAATAAATATACTATCAAGACTCATTAGATAATTTGAATTATTTCAAATGTATATGGAATATGTGTCATTAAATAATAGTCTTTTAACTTAATTTCTTAGTGATGAAGTAACCTAAGATTTGGTGATGGAGAAGGAGAAAAATGTTGAAATTGTTTACATCTATTATACGATAATAAAATATGAATATGGTTGATAAATATACTATCGAGACTCATTAGATAATTTGAATTATTTCAAATGTATATGGAATATGTGTCATTAAGTAATAGTCTTTTAACTTGGTTTCTTTGTGATGAAGTAACCTAAAATTTGGTGATAGAGAAGAAGAAAAATATTGAAATTGTTTACATCTATTATACCATAATACAATATGAATATGGTGGATAAATATACTATCGAGACTCATTAGATAATTTGAATTATTTCAAATGTATATGGAATATGTGTCATTAAGTAATAGTATTTTAACTTGGTTTCTTTGTGATGAAGTAACCTAAAATTTGGTGATGGAGAATTAGAAAATACGGAAACTGTTTACATCTATTATTCCATAATACAATATGAATATGGTGAATAAATATACTATCGAGATTCATTAGATAATTTGAAATATTTCTAATGTATATGGAATATGTGTCATTAAGTAATAGTCTTTTAACTTAGTTTCTTAGTGATGAAGTAACCTAAAATTTGGTGATAGAGAATTAGAAAATACTGAAACTGTTTACATCTATTATACCATGATACAATATGAATATGGTGGATAAATATAGTATCGAGACTGATTAGATGATTTGAATTATTTCAAATGTATATGGAATATGTGTCATTAAGTAATAGTCTTTTAACTTAGTTTCTTAGTGATGAAGTAACCTAAGATTTTTTGATGGAGAAGAAGAAAAATATTGAAATTATTTACATCTATTATACGATAATTCAATATGAATATGGTGGATAAATATACTATCGAGACTCATTAGATAATTTGAATTATTTCAAATCTATATGGAATATGTGTCATTAAGTAATAGTCTTTTAACTTAGTTTCTTATTGATGAAGTAACCTAAGATTTTGTGATGGAGAATTAGAAAATACTGAAACTGTTTACATGTATTATACCATAATACAATATTAATATGGTGAATAAATATACTATCGAGACTCATTAGACAATTTGAATTATTTCAAATGTATATGGCATATGTGTCATTAAGTAATAGTCCTTTAACTTAGTTTCTTAGTGATGAAGTAACCTAAGATTTTGTGATGGAGAATTAGAAAATACTAAAACTGTTTACATGTATTATACCATAATACAATATGAATATGGTGAATAAATATACTATCGAGACTCATTAGATAATTTGAATTATTTCAAATGTATATGGAATATGTGTCATTAAATAATAGTCTTTTAACTTAGTTTCTTAGTGATGAAGTTACCTATGATTTGGTGATGGAGAATTAGAAAATACTGAAATTGATTACATCTATTATACCATAATACAATATGAATATGGTGGATAAGTAAAATATCGAGACTCATTAGATAATTTGAATTATTTCAAATGTATATGGAATATGTGTCATTAAGTAATAGTCTTTTAACTTAGTTTCTTAGTGATGAAGTAACCTAAAATTTGGTGATAGAGAAGAAGAAAAATATTGAAATTGTTTACATTTATTATACCATAATACAATATGAATATGGTGGATAATTATACTATCGAGACACATTAGATAATTTGAATTATTTCAAATGTATATGGAATATGTGTCATTAAGTAATAGTCTTTTAACTTGGTTTCTTAGTGATGAAGTAACCTAAAATTTGGTGATGGAGAATTAGAAAATACGGAAACTATTTACATCTATTATACCATAATACAATATGAATATGGTGAATAAATATACTATCGAGACTCATTAGATAATTTGAAATATTTCAAATGTATTTGGAATATGTATCATTAAGTAATAGTCTTTTAACTTAGTTTCTTAGTGATGAAGTAACCTAAAATTTGGTGATAGAGAATTAGAAAATACTGAAATTGTTTACATCTATTATACCATAATACAATATGAATATGGTGGATAAATATAGTATCGAGACTCATTAGATAATTTGAATTATTTCAAATGTATATGGAATATGTGTCATTAAGTAATAATCTTTTAACTTAGTTTCTTAGTGATGAAGTAACCTAAGATTTGGTGAAGGAGAATTAGAAAATACTGAAACTGTTTACATCTATTATACCATAATACAATATGAATATGGTGAATAAATATACTAACGAGACTCATTAGATAATTTGAATTATTTCAAATGTATATGGAATATGTGTCATTAAGTAATAGTCTTTTAACTTCGTTTCTTAGTAATGAAGTAACCTAAGATTTTGTGATGGAGAATTAGAAAATACTGAAATTGTTTACATGTATTATACCATAATACAATATGAATATGGTGAATAAATATACTATCGAGACTCATTAGACAATTTGAATTATTTCAAATGTATATGGAATATGTTTCATTAAGTAATAGTCTTTTAACTTAGTTTCTTAGTGATGAAGTTGTGACACCCCAAATTAATTCAAGTGTTAAATAATTAGGAATTTAATTATTAAATTAATTAAAGGCTTAATTAATAATATTTTGGATTAAATGGATGAATTAATTATGAAATTAAAAAGGAAGACCGGGGGGTGTAAGGTTGAATTAGAGGTGTGTGAAGTAAAAAGCTCTACTAAATAATTACTAAATTTATTTCTATTATTTGGAAAATAATAAAAGGAAATAAAAAGAAGAATAATAAAAGGAAAAGAAAAAGAAGGTTATTGGGAGAAAGTCATTGTACGTGAAATTGGAGAAGAGAAGAGAAGAGAGGAAAAAGCCAAACGCCGTGAATTTGAAGGATCATCGCGAGGTAAGGGTTGATTTCAATTATTTAATATGCCTTATAGATTTTGAGATCAATAGAATTGATTAAGCATGTTAGGAATCTCGATTTTGGAATTCTAGGTTTGTGGGATTATCCCTAATTGTGTCAGAGTATAGGAATTGGAACCATTAATGTGATGAATAATTAATAGGAATGATGGAAACATGATTTATGATGTTGTATTGATGTGTATTGGTTGCATTTTGGTGTTCCAAATGTTGTAATTCATATGGGTATGAATTGGATGGGATTGGAATGAATACTGCTGTCAAAATAGCAGATTTTGACTCTGCAGGTCGTTGGAACCGGTTCCCAGTGGGGAGGAACCGGGTTCCACTGTGTAAACGTACAAAAACTGGAAAAATTGGTCACAGGAACCGGTTCCTGTATAGGTAGGAACCGGGTTCCAGTACATTTTCCAGAAACGTAACTTTTTGAAAAATATTAAACTTTGAAAATTCATAACTTTCAAACCGTAAGTCCGATTTGAGTGTCGTTTTCGGCAGTATTTCTTAAATTTAAAATGATATCTTATAAAATAAGAAAAATATTATTTTATGAAAATTATTTTAAAAAGAGTCAAATTCCCGATTTTTGTAAACTTTGGTATTTTGAGAATGATGTAGAATTGTTTGTAAATTGTTCTGATTTGGTGAATGAGAACTGATGCTTATGTGTTGTGCCTTCTATCCATTATGATTGAGATGTGATCATGTGATATATTGGTTTTGGAATTATTTGGAATTATGTTGTGATCATAATCCGTTGATTTGATGTTGATTTTCCGATTATGCGGTTTGTTACTATGTGCATATTTGGTGTATATGCAATGGTGTATCCATGATAATTGATTGTATCAGGTCCTTGTGGATGAAGTGCATGTTTATTCTGTTTGATGTGTGTATGATAGATAATGATATCATGTTTCTTTTGGTTTTGGTTCAGTTATGATAAATTGATGTATTTCATAGACTGATTTGATGTTGCATGCTGGTGATGTGCATGCATATGCATTGTTTTGGTGAAGTTAATTCCCATTGTGTGGAATTTGACTTGTATTGCTGTTAACCGATACCCGGGTGATGATGGGTGGTTAGGATGGATTCGTGTCCGGTGTTATGGACGAATCGATGATTGCTGTATCCGGTTGATGATGGATCAGTTGGATTCGTGTCCGGGTGTTTATGGACGAATCGATGGTTGCTGTATCTGGTTGATGATGGATCAGTGTTGGGTGACTTGGTCACATGTTGGTACCACATGCATTGTGTATGCATTTGTGTTTGCATGGAATTGTAACATGTTAGGATGTCTTCCAGTGTTACAATTCTTTGGTTGATTATTGATTTGTGCATAATTACTTGTATGATTGGAACTGCGTGTTGAATCTGAATATATGCTAAAATGGGTGAAATAATATGCTTGTGATATAATGTTGATTGAGAAGCTTATAATGCATGTTAATTATGAGAAATATCACCCTTACTTTAATGATTTCAGATTAAAGTTAGCAGCTCAGGAGTTGGTGAGGATGGCTCTAAAGCTATGTTACTTTAAGTCCGCATGTCAGTGTAATGCTCTGATAGGTTGTAACACTGGGGGAACGTTTGAATGATGAGTTTTATTTTATACTCTATTGTTTAATTTATGTTAGGAATACTTATGAAGTGAAGTTATTCCGGTTTTGAGACATTTCTGCTGTGTAGAACATGATGTTGATTTGAATATTTATCTTAATAATTCCTTCAGTAAAGCATGATAATTGTAGATTTGAGGTTTTTATATTTATCCTGAATTGTGACATCCCTGTTTTCCATGTTACTCTGATTTAATTAATATATTTGCGGGTTATTTAGAAGGGGTGTTACAATAGTGGTATCAGAGCAGGTCGGTCTATCGGCCAGGTTGTTTATGTGTTTACTCCCTTTTGGTATGCGACATGTGTGTGAAACACTGTCGGTACTTGATTGTTTCCTTTTCGCTGTCTGCAGAGGTACGTGTGAAATAAGTGGGGGAGAATTTTCTTCTCTGAAGTTTTGTGCAAGAGGTTGGTTCAGTATACCGCCGGTTGTAAGATGTAAGTATTGCCGAGCAGTTGATGCTTCAAGCATGGTTATGTTTAAGTAGTTTGAAGGGTAAGATTGAAGATGCTGTTGTGGTTTGGTAACGATGGTTGATGCCACCTCATGATTGTTGACTATCTATTGACAAATTGAGGAACTGATCACCCTTAATATCTTGTTTATAGTAGTCGGGATCGCGTTGGATGGGATGTACTTATTGTGCCAGCTTTACAGTGTGTGAAATTAGTTGAGTCAGCAAGAAGAGAAGCGTTATGGTTTGCGTAACGAGAGATTTAGATCTCGGCGAGAGCAAGAAAAAGGCACGTGACCTATTGGATGTAATTTTTTTTTATGAAGTGTTCCGTGATGAAGTATGTGGAACGGTGTGAGAGTGCAAGGTGAAGTCTTAATGGGTTTTGTTACTAGAACTAGTTCGAATTCGAGGATGCCTATAAGAGGTCTGCTTCTAGATTGAGAAAGTTGAAGAGTCAACTTGAGGAATTGCTTGAGAAGAAGTTTATTCGTCCGAGTGTTTCGCCGTGGGGTGCTCCGGTGTTGTTGGTTAAGAAGAAAGAAGGTTCAATGAGATTATGTGTTGATTACAGACAGCTGAATAAAGTTACAATCAAGAATCGATATCCTTTGTCGAGGATCGATGATTTGATGGATCAACTAGTTAGAGCTTGTGTATTTAGTAAGATTGATCTGAGATCTGGATATCATCAGATTCGTGTGAAGTCGGAAGATATTCAGAAAACTGCATTTAGAACGAGGTATGGACATTACGAGTATTCTGTTATGCCGTTTGGAGTTACTAATGCACCTGGTGTTTTCATGGAGTATATGAACAGGATATTTCATCCGTATCTTGATGAGTTTGTGGTGGTGTTCATTGATGATATTCTAATTTATTCAAAGAGCGATGAAGAGCATGTAGAACATCTCAGAGTTGTGTTGGAATTGTTGAAAGAGAAGAAGCTTTATGCGAAGTTGTCCAAGTGTGAATTCTGGTTAAGTGAAGTAAGTTTTCTTGGCCATGTAATTTCCAAGAATGCAATTTCTGTGGATCCTACGAAGGTAGAAGCAGTATCTCAGTGGGAAGCGCCGAAGAATGCTTCTGAGATCCGTAGTTTTCTGGGTCTTGCAGGTTATTACAGGAAGTTTATAGAAGGATTTTCCAAATTAGCGTTACCGTTGACTAAGTTGACCAGGAAGGGTCAGATGTTTGTTTGGGATGTTGAATGTGAGAAAGGATTTCAAGAGCTGAAAAGGAGGTTGACAAGTGCTCCGATCTTGATTTTGCCAAATCCGACTAAGTCTTTTGTTGTGTATTGTGACGCATCATTAATGGGATTAGGTGGTGTGTTGATGCAAGATAAGTAGGTGGTGGCTTATGCTTCGAGACAATTGAAAGTACATGAAAGGAATTATCCGACTCATGATTTGGAGTTGGCAGCTGTTGTGTTTGTTTTGAAGTTGTGGAGGCATTATTTATATGGTTCTCGGTTTGAGGTGTTCAGTGATCACAAAAGTCTGAGGTATCTCTTTGATCAAAAAGAGTTGAATATGAGGCAGAGGAGATGGTTAGAATTTCTAAAGGATTATGATTTCGGTTTGAATTACCATCCTGGTAAGGCAAACGTTGTTGCGGATGCCTTGAGTAGGAAGTCCTTGCATATGTCGATGTTAATGGTCCGTGAGTTAGATTTGGTTGAGCAGTTCAGAGATTTAAGTTTGGTATGTGAAACTACTCCGAATAGTGTGAAATTGGGTATGTTGAAACTGACTAGTGGTATTCTGGAAGAAATTCGGAATGGACAGAAGTCTGATGTTGGGTTAGTTGATTAATTGACATTGATCAACCAAGGTCAAGGAGGCGAGTTCCAGATTGATGAGAATGGTGTTATGAGATTTGGTAATAGGGTGTGTGTTCTGGATGTTGCAGAGATTAGGAAGAGTATTTTGGAAGAAGGACATCGTAGTGGATTGAGTATTCATCCTGGTGCTACTAAAATGTACCATGATTTGAAGAAGTTGTTTTGGTGGCCGGGAATGAAAAAGGAAATTGCTGAGTTTGTGTATGCTTGTTTGGTTTGTCAGAAGTCGAAGATTGAGCATCAGAAACCGTCAGGATTGATGGAACCGTTGTTTGTTCCGGAATGGAAATGGGATGGAATCTCTATGGATTTTGTGTCTGGTTTGCCAAGGACATCTAAGAATTGTGATTCTATCTGGGTTATTGTTGATTGGTTGACGAAATCTGCTCACTTTATTCCGATAAGAATGGATTATCCGATGGAAAGGTTGGCAGAATTGTATGTTGAGAAGATTGTGAGTTTGCACGGTATTCCTTCTAGTATTGTGTCGGATCGAGATCCGGGGTTTACATCTAAATTCTGGATGGGATTGCAAGAAGCTTTGGGTACTAAGTTGCGTTTGAGTTCCGCTTATCATCCACAAACATATGGTCAGATGGAGAGAACGATTCAGTCGTTGGAATATTTGTTAAGAGCTTGTGTGTTGGAGAAAGGTGGAGCTTGGGATAGTTATCTACCATTGATTGAGTTTGCCTACAACAATAGTTTTCATTCGAGCATTGGTATGGCTCCGTTTGAGGCATTGTATGGTAGGAGGTGTCGGACACTATTGTGTTGGTATGAATCTGGAGAGAGTGTTGTGATTGGACCGGAAATTGTCCAACAGACTTCGGAAAAGATTAAGATGATTCAGGAGAAGATGAGGACTTCTCAGAGTCGTCAGAAAAGTTATCACGATAAGAGGAGGAAAGATCTTGAGTTTAGTGAAGGAGAACATGTTTTTATGCGAGTTACTCCGATGACTGGTATTGGTCGGCTTTGAAGTCAAAGAAGTTGACTCCACGTTTTATTGGTCCATTTCAGATTACCAAGAGAGTTGGGAAAGTTGCTTATCAGAATGCTTTGCCGCAGTCACTTTCAAATTTGCATGATGTTTTTCATGTATCTCAACTAAGGAAGTACATTGCTGATCCGTCTCATGAGATTCGGGTAGACGATATACAGGTACGAGAGAATTTGACTGTGGAAGAGGTACCTGCGAGAATTGAGGATCGGAAGTTGAAACAGTTGCGAGGCAAGGAGATCGCGTTGGTAAGAGTGGCTTGGGGAGGACCAGGAGATGGAAATGTCACTTGGGAGCTGGAGAGCCAGATGAAGGACTCGTATCCTGAACTGTTCGTCTAAGGTATGTTTTCGAGGACGAAAACTCTTTTAGTAGGGGAGAGTTGTGACACCCAAAATTAATTCAAGTGTTAAATAATTAGGAATTTAATTATTAAATTAATTAAAGGCTTAATTAATAATATTTTGGATTAAATGGATGAATTAATTATGAAATTAAAAAGGAAGACCGGGGGGTGTAAGGTTGAATTAGAGGTGTGTGAAGTAAAAATATCTACTAAATAATTACTAAATTTATTTCTATTATTTGGAAAATAATAAAAGGAAATAAAAAGAAGAATAATAAAAGGAAAAGAAAAAGAAGGTTATTGGGAGAAAGTCATTGTACGTGAAATTGGAGAAGAGAAGAGAAGAGAGGAAAAAGCCAAACGCCGTGAATTCGAAGGATCATCGCGAGGTAAGGGGGGATTTCAATTATTTAATATGCCTTATAGATTTTGAGATCAATAGAATTTATTAAGCATGTTAGGAATCTCGATTTTGGAATTCTAGGTTTGTGGGATTATCCCTAATTGTGTCAGAGTATAGGAGTTGGAACCATTAATGTGATGAATAATTAATAGGAATGATGGAAACATGATATATGATGTTGTATTGATGTGTATTGGTTGCATTTTGGTGTTCCAAATGTTATAATTCGTATGGGTATGAATTGGATGGGATTGGAATGAATAATGCTGTCAAAATAGCAGATTTTGACTCTGCAGGTCGTGGGAACCGGTTCCCAGTGGGGAGGAACCGAGTTCCACTGTGTAAACATACAAAAACTGGCAAAATTGGACGCAGGAACCGGTTCCTGTATAGGTAGGAATCGGGTTCCAGTACATTTTCTAGAAACGTAACTTTTTGAAAAATATTAAACTTTGAAAATTCATAACTTTCAAACCGTAAGTCCGATTTGAGTGCCGTTTTCGGCAGTATTTCTTAAATTTAAAATTCTATCTTATAAAATAAGAAAAATATTATTTTATGAAAATTATTTTAAAAAGAGTTGAATTCCCGATTTTTGTAAACTTTGGTATTTTGAGAATGATGTAGAATTGTTTGTAAATTGTTCTGATTTGGTGAATGAGAACTGATACTTATGTGTTGTGCCTGCTATCCATTATGATTGAGATGTGATCATGTGATATATTGGTTTTGTCATTATTTGGAATTATGTTGTGATCATATTCCGTTGATTTGATGTTGACTTTCCGATTATGCGGTTTGTTACTATGTGCATATTTGGTGTATATGCAATGGTGTATCCATCATAATTGATTGTATCAGGTCCTTGTGGATGAAGTGCATGTTTATGTTGTTTGATGTGTGTATTATAGATAATGATATCATGTTTCTTTTGGTTTTGGTTCAGTTATGATAAATTGATGTATTTCATAGACTGATTTGATGTTGCATGCTTGTGATGTGCATGCATATGCATTGTTTTGGTGAAGTTAATTCCCATTGTGTGGAATTTGACTTGTATTGCCGTTAACCGATACCCGGGTGATGATGAGTGGTTAGGCTAGATTCGTGTCCGGTGTTATGGACGAATCGATGATTGCTGTATCCGGTTGATGATGGATCAGTTGGATTCGTGTTCGGGTGTTTATGGACGAATCGATGGTTGCTGTATCCGGTTGATGATGGATCAGTGTTGGGTGACTTGGTCACGTGTTGGTACCACATGCATTGTGTCTGCATTTGTGTTTGCATGGAATTGTAACATGTTAGGATGTCTTCCAGTGTTACAATTCTTTGGTTGATTATTGATTTGTGCATAATGACTTGTACGATTGGAACTGCGTGTTGAATCTGAATTTATGCTAAAATGGGTGAAATAATATGCTTGTGATATAATGTTGATTGAGAAGCATATAATGCATGTTAATTATGAAAAATCTCACCCTTACTTTAATGATTTCAGATTAAAGTTAACAGCTCAGGAGTTGGTGAGGATGGCTCTAGAGCTATGTTACTCTAAGTCCGCGTGTGAGTGTCATGCTCTGATAGGTTGTAACACTGGGGGAACGTTTGAATGATGAGTTTTATTTTATACTCTATTGTTTAATTTATGTTGGGAATACTTATGAATTGAAGTTATTCCGGTTTTGAGACATTTCCGTTGTGTAGAACATGATGTTGATTTGAATATTTATCTTAATAATTCCTTCAGTAAAGCATGATAACTGTAGATTTGAGGTTTTTATATTTATCCTGAATTGTGACATCCCTGTTTTCCATGTTACTCTGATTTAATTAATATATTCGCGGATTATTTAGAAGGGGTGTTACAGAAGTAACCTATGATTTTGTGATGGAGAATTAGAAAATACTAAAACTGTTTACATGTATTATACCATAATAAAATATGAATATGGTGAATAAATATACTATAGAGACTCATTAGATAATTTGAATTATTTCAAATGTATATGGAATATGTGTCATTAAATAATAGTCTTTTAACTTAGTTTCTTAGTGATGAAGTAACCTAAGATTTGGTGATGGAGAATTTGAAAATACTGAAATTGATTACATCTATTATACCATAATACAATATGAATATGGTGGATATATATACTATCGAGACTTATTAGATAATTTGAATTATTTCAAATGTATATGGAATATGTGTCATTAAGTAATAGTCTTTTAACTTAGTTTCTTAGTGATGAAGTAACCTAAAATTTGGTGATAGGGAAGAAGAAAAATATTGAAATTGTTTACATCTATTATACCATAATACAATATGAATATGGTGGATAAATATAATATCGAGACTCATTAGATAATTTGAATTATTTCAAATGAATATGGAATATGTGTCATTAAGTAATAGTCTTTTAACTTAGTTTCTTAGTGATGAAGTAACCTAAGATTTGGTGATGGAGAATTAGAAAATACTGAAATTGATTACATCTATTATACCATAATACAATATGAATATGGTGGATAAATATATTATCGAGACTCATTAGATAATTTGAATTATTTCAAATGTATATGGAATATGTGTCATTAAGTAATAATATTTTAACTTAGTTTCTTAGTGATGAAGTAACCTAAGATTTGGTGAAGGAGAATTAGAAAATACTGAAACTGTTTACATCTATTATACCATAATACAATATGAATATGGTGAATAAATATGATATCGAGACTCATTAGATACTTTGAATTATTTCAAATGTATATGGAATATGTGTCATTAAGTAATAGTCTTTTAACTTAGTTTCTTAATGATGAAGTAACCTAAGATTTTGTGATGGAGAATTACAAAATACTGAAACTGTTTACATGTATTATACCATAATACAATATGAATATGGTGAATAAATATACTATCGAGACTCATTAGACAATTTGAATTATTTCAAATGTATATGGAATATGTGTCATTAAGTAATAGTCTTTTAACTTAGTTTCTTAGTGATGAAGTAACCTAAGATTTTGTGATGGAGAATTAGAAAATACTAAAACTGTTTACATGTATTATACCATAATACAATATGAATATGGTGAATAAATATACTATCGAGACTCATTAGATAATTTGAATTATTTTAAATGTATATGGAATATGTGTCATTAAATAATAGTCTTTTAACTTAGTTTCTTAGTGATGAATTAACCTAAGATTTGGTGATGGAGAATTTGATAATACTGAAATTGATTACATCTATTATACCATAATACAATATGAATATGGTGGATAAATATACTATCGAGACTCATTAGATAATTTGAATTATTTCAAATGCATATGGAATATGTGTCATTAAGTAATAGTCTTTTAACTTAGTTTCTTAGTGATGAAGTAACCTAAAATTTGGTGATAGGGAAGAAGAAAAATATTGAAATTGTTTACATCTATTATACCATAATACAATATGAATATGGTGGATAAATATACTATCGATACTCATTAGATAATTTGAATTATTTCAAATGTATATGGAATATGTGTCATTAAATAATAGTCTTTTAACTTAGTTTCTTAGTGATGAAGTAACCTAAGATTTGGTGATGGAGAATTAGAAAATACTGAAATTGATTACATCTGTTATACCATAATACAATATGAATATGGTGGATAAATATACTATTGAGACTCATGAGATAATTTGAATTATTTCAAATGTATATGGAATATGTGTAATTTAGTAATAGTCTTTTAACTTAGTTTCTTAGTGATGAAGTAACCTAAGATTTGGTGAAGGAGAATTAGAAAATACTGAAACTGTTTACATCTATTATACCATAATACAATATGAATATGGTGAATAAATATGATATCGAGACTCATTAGATAATTTGAATTATTTCAAATGTATATGGAATATGTGTCATTAAGTAATAGTCTTTTAACTTAGTTTCTTAATGATGAAGTAACCTAAGATTTTGTGATGGAGAATTACAAAATACTGAAACTGTTTACATGTATTATACCATAATACAATATGAATATGGTGAATAAATATACTATCGAGACTCATTAGACAATTTGAATTATTTCAAATGTATATGGAATATGTGTCATTAAGTAATAGTCTTTTAACTTAGTTTCTTAGTGATGAAGTAACCTAAAATTTTGTGATGGAGAATTAGAAAATACTAAAACTGTTTACATGTATTATACCATAATACAATATGAATATGGTGAATAAATATACTATCGAGACTCATTAGATAATTTGAATTATTTCAAATGTATATGGAATATGTGTCATTAAATAATAGTCTTTTAACTTAGTTTCTTAGTGATGAATTAACCTAAGATTTGGTGATGGAGAATTTGATAATACTGAAATTGATTACATCTATTATACCAAAATACAATATGAATATGGTGGATAAATATACTATCGAGACTCATTAGATAATTTGAATTATTTCAAATGCATATGGAATATGTGTCATTAAGTAATAGTCTTTTAACTTAGTTTCTTAGTGATGAAGTAACCTAAAATTTGGTGATAGGGAAGAAGAAAAATATTGAAATTGTTTACATCTATTATACCATAATACAATATGAATATGGTGGATAAATATACTATCGATACTCATTAGATAATTTGAATTATTTCAAATGTATATGGAATATGTGTCATTAAATAATAGTCTTTTAACTTAGTTTCTTAGTGATGAAGTAACCTAAGATTTGGTGATGGAGAATTAGAAAATACTGAAATTGATTACATCTGTTATACCATAATACAATATGAATATGGTGGATAAATATACTATTGAGACTCATTAGATAATTTGAATTATTTCAAATGTATATGGAATATGTGTAATTTAGTAATAGTCTTTTAACTTAGTTTCTTAGTGATGAAGTAACCTAAGATTTGGTGAAGGAGAATTAGAAAATACTGAAACTGTTTACATCTATTATACCATAATACAATATGAATATGGTGAATAAATATGATATCGAGACTCATTAGATAATTTGAATTATTTCAAATGTATATGGAATATGTGTCATTAAGTAATAGTCTTTTAACTTAGTTTCTTAATGATGAAGTAACCTAAGATTTTGTGATGGAGAATTACAAAATACTGAAACTGTTTACATGTATTATACCATAATACAATATGAATATGGTGAATAAATATACTATCGAGACTCATTAGACAATTTGAATTATTTCAAATGTATATGGAATATGTGTCATTAAGTAATAGTCTTTTTACTTAGTTTCTTAGTGATGAAGTAACCTAAGATTTTGTGATGGAGAATTAGAAAATACTAAAACTGTTTACATGTATTATACCATAATACAATATGAATATGGTGAATAAATATACTATCGAGACTCATTAGATAATTTGAATTATTTCAAATGTATATGGAATATGTGTCATTAAATAATAGTCTTTTAACTTAGTTTCTTAGTGATGAATTAACCTAAGATTTGGTGATGGAGAATTTGATAATACTGAAATTGATTACATCTATTATACCATAATACAATATGAATATGGTGGATAAATATACTATCGAGACTCATTAGATAATTTGAATTATTTCAAATGCATATGGAATATGTGTCATTAAGTAATAGTTTTTTAACTTAGTTTCTTAGTGATGAAGTAACCTAAAATTTGGTGATAAGGAAGAAGAAAAATATTGAAATTGTTTACATCTATTATACCATAATACAATATGAATATGGTGGATAAATATACTATCGATACTCATTAGATAATTTGAATTATTTCAAATGTATATGGAATATGTGTCATTAAATAATAGTCTTTTAACTTAGTTTCTTAGTGATGAAGTAACCTAAGATTTGGTGATGGAGAATTAGAAAATACTAAAATTGATTACATCTGTTATACCATAATACAATATGAATATGGTGGATAAATATACTATTGAGACTCATTAGATAATTTGAATTATTTCAAATGTATATGGAATATGTGTAATTTAGTAATAGTCTTTTAACTTAGTTTCTTAGTGATGAAGTAACCTAAGATTTGGTGAAGGAGAATTAGAAAATACTGAAACTGTTTACATGTATTATACCATAATACAATATGAATATGGTGAATAAATATACTATCGAGACTCATTAGACAATTTGAATTATTTCAAATGTATATGGAATATGTGTCATTAAGTAATAGTCTTTTAACTTAGTTTCTTAGTGATGAAGTAACCTAAGATTTTGTGATGGAGAATTAGAAAATACTGAAAATGTTTACATGTATTATACCATAATACAATATGAATATGGTGGATAAATATACTATCGAGACTCATTAGACACTTTGAATTATTTCAAAGGTATATGGAATATGTGTCATTAAGTAATAGTCTTTTAACTTAGTTTCTTAGTGATGAAATAACCTAAGATTTGGTGATGGAGAATTAGAAAATACTGAAATTGATTACATCTTTTATACCATAATACAATATGAATATGGTGGATAAATATACTATCGAGACTCATTAGATAATTTGAATTATTTCAAATGTATATGGAATATGTGTCATTAAATAATAGTCTTTTAACTTAGTTCATTAGTGATGAAGTAACCTAAGATTTGGTGATGGAGAATTTGAAAATACTGAAATTGATTACATCTATTATACCATAATACAATATGAATATGGTGGATAAATATACTATCGAGACTCATTAGATAATTTGAATTATTTCAAATGTATATGGAATATGTGTCATTAAGTAATAGTCTTTTAACTTAGTTTCTTAGTGATGAAGTAACCTAAAATTTGGTGATAGGGAAGAAGAAAAATATTGAAATTGTTTAAATCTATTATACCATAATACAATATGAATATGGTGGATAAATATACTATCGAGAATCATTAGATAATTTGAATTATTTCAAATGTATATGGAATATGTGTCATTAAATAATAGTCTTTTAACTTAGTTTCTTAGTGATGAAGTAACCTAAGATTTGGTGATGGAGAATTAGAAAATACTGAAATTGATTACATCTATTATACCATAATACAATATGAATATGGTGGATAAATATATTATCGAGACTCATTAGATAATTTGAATTATTTCAAATGTATATGGAATATGTGTCATTAAGTAATAATCTTTTAACTTAGTTTCTTAGTGATGAAGTAACCTAAGATTTGGTGAAGGAGAATTAGAAAATACTGAAACTGTTTACATCTATTATACCATAATACAATATGAATATGGTGAATAAATATGATATCGAGACTCATTAGATAATTTGAATTATTTCAAATGTATATGGAATATGTGTCATTAAGTAATAGTCTTTTAACTTAGTTTCTTAATGATGAAGTAACCTAAGATTTTGTGATGGAGAATTACAAAATACTGAAACTGTTTACATGTATTATACCATAATACAATATGAATATGGTGAATAAATATACTATCGAGACTCATTAGACAATTTGAATTATTTCAAATGTATATGGAATATGTGTCATTAAGTAATAGTCTTTTAACTTAGTTTCTTAGTGATGAAGTAACCTAAGATTTGGTGATGGAGAATTAGAAAATACTGAAATTGATTACATCTATTATACCATAATACAATATGAATATGGTGGATAAATATATTATCGAGACTCATTAGATAATTTGAATTATTTCAAATGTATATGGAATATGTGTCATTAAGTAATAATCTTTTAACTTAGTTTCTTATTGATGAAGTAACCTAAGATTTGGTGAAGGAGAATTAGAAAATACTGAAACTGTTTACATCTATTATACCATAATACAATATGAATATGGTGAATAAATATGATATCGAGACTCATTAGATAATTTGAATTATTTCAAATGTATATGGAATATGTGTCATTAAGTAATAGTCTTTTAACTTAGTTTCTTAATGATGAAGTAACCTAAGATTTTGTGATGGAGAATTACAAAATACTGAAACTGTTTACATGTATTATACCATAAAACAATATGAATATGGTGAATAAATATACTATCGAGACTCATTAGACAATTTGAATTATTTCAAATGTATATGGAATATGTGTCATTAAGTAATAGTCTTTTAACTTAGTTTCTTAGTGATGAAGTAACCTAAGATTTTGTGATGGAGAATTAGAAAATACTAAAACTGTTTACATGTATTATACCATAATACAATATGAATATGGTGAATAAATATACTATCGAGACTCATTAGATAATTTGAATTATTTCAAATGTATATGGAATATGTGTCATTAAATAATAGTCTTTTAACTTAGTTTCTTAGTGATGAAGTAACCTAAGATTTGGTGATGGAGAATTTGATAATACTGAAATTGATTACATCTATTATACCATAATACAATATGAATATGGTGGATAAATATACTATCGAGACTCATTAGATAATTTGAATTATTTCAAATGTATATGGAATATGTGTCATTAAGTAATAGTCTTTTAACTTAGTTTCTTAGTGATGAAGTAACCTAAAAATTGGTGATAGGGAAGTAGAAAAATATTGAAATTGTTTACATCTATTATACCATAATACAATATGAATATGGTGGATAAATATACTATCGATACTCATTAGATAATTTGAATTATTGCAAATGTATATGGAATATGTGTCATTAAATAATAGTCTTTTAACTTAGTTTCTTAGTGATGAAGTAACCTAAGATTTGGTGATGGAGAATTAGAAAATACTGAAATTGATTACATCTGTTATACCATAATACAATATGAATATGGTGGATAAATATACTATTGAGACTCATTAGATAATTTGAATTATTTCAAATGTATATGGAATATGTGTAATTTAGTAATAGTCTTTTAACTTAGTTTCTTAGTGATGAAGTAACCTAAGATTTGGTGAAGGAGAATTAGAAAATACTGAAACTGTTTACTTCTATTATACCATAATACAATATGAATATGATGAATAAATATACTATCGAGACTCATTAGATAATTTGAATTATTTCAAATGTATATGGAATATGTGTCATTAAGTAATAGTCTTTTAACTTAGTTTCTTAGTGATGAAGTAACCTAAGATTTTGTGATGGAGAATTAGAAAATACTGAAAATGTTTACATGTATTATACCATAATACAATATGAATATGGTGGATAAATATACTATCGAGACTCATTAGACACTTTGAATTATTTCAAATGTATATGGAATATGTGTCATTAAGTAATAGTCTTTTAACTTAGTTTCTTAGTGATGAAGTAACCTAAGATTTGGTGATGGAGAATTAGAAAATACTGAAATTGATTACATCTTTTATACCATAATACAATATGAATATGGTGGATAAATATACTATCGAGACTCATTAGATAATTTGAATTATTTCAAATGTATATGTAATATGTGTCATTAAATAATAGTCTTTTAACTTAGTTTCTTAGTGATGAAGTAACCTAAGATTTGGTGATGGAGAATTTGAAAATACTGAAATTGATTACATCTATTATACCATAATACAATATGAATATGGTGGATAAATATACTATCGAGACTCATTAGATAATTTGAATTATTTCAAATGTATATGGAATATGTGTCATTAAGTAATAGTCGTTTAACTTAGTTTCTTAGTGATGAAGTAACCTAAAATTTGGTGATAGGGAAGAAGAAAAATATTGAAATTGTTTAAATCTATTATACCATAATACAATATGAATATGGTGGATAAATATACTATCGAGACTCATTAGATAATTTGAATTATTTCAAATGTATATGGAATATGTGTCATTAAATAATAGTCTTTTAACTTAGTTTCTTAGTGATGAAGTAACCTAAGATTTGGTGATGGAGAATTAGAAAATACTGAAATTGATTACATCTGTTATACCATAATACAATATGAATATGGTGGATAAATATACTATTGAGACTCATTAGATAATTTGAATTATTTCAAATGTATATGGAATATGTGTAATTTAGTAATAGTCTTTTAACTTAGTTTCTTAGTGATGAAGTAACCTAAGATTTGGTGAAGGAGAATTAGAAAATACTGAAACTGTTTACTTCTATTATACCATAATACAATATGAATATGATGAATAAATATACTATCGAGACTCATTAGATAATTTGAATTATTTCAAATGTATATGGAATATGTGTCATTAAGTAATAGTCTTTTAACTTAGTTTCTTAGTGATGAAGTAACCTAAGATTTTGTGATGGAGAATTAGAAAATACTGAAAATGTTTACATGTATTATACCATAATACAATATGAATATGGTGGATAAATATACTATCGAGACTCATTAGACACTTTGAATTATTTCAAATGTATATGGAATATGTGTCATTAAGTAATAGTCTTTTAACTTAGTTTCTTAGTGATGAAGTAACCTAAGATTTGGTGATGGAGAATTAGAAAATACTGAAATTGATTACATCTTTTATACCATAATACAATATGAATATGGTGGATAAATATACTATCGAGACTCATTAGATAATTTGAATTATTTCAAATGTATATGTAATATGTGTCATTAAATAATAGTCTTTTAACTTAGTTTCTTAGTGATGAAGTAACCTAAGATTTGGTGATGGAGAATTTGAAAATACTGAAATTGATTACATCTATTATACCATAATACAATATGAATATGGTGGATAAATATACTATCGAGACTCATTAGATAATTTGAATTATTTCAAATGTATATGGAATATGTGTCATTAAGTAATAGTCGTTTAACTTAGTTTCTTAGTGATGAAGTAACCTAAAATTTGGTGATAGGGAAGAAGAAAAATATTGAAATTGTTTAAATCTATTATACCATAATACAATATGAATATGGTGGATAAATATACTATCGAGACTCATTAGATAATTTGAATTATTTCAAATGTATATGGAATATGTGTCATTAAATAATAGTCTTTTAACTTAGTTTCTTAGTGATGAAGTAACCTAAGATTTGGTGATGGAGAATTAGAAAATACTGAAATTGATTACATCTGTTATACCATAATACAATATGAATATGGTGGATAAATATACTATTGAGACTCATTAGATAATTTGAATTATTTCAAATGTATATGGAATATGTGTAATTTAGTAATAGTCTTTTAACTTAGTTTCTTAGTGATGAAGTAACCTAAGATTTGGTGAAGGAGAATTAGAAAATACTGAAACTGTTTACTTCTATTATACCATAATACAATATGAATATGATGAATAAATATACTATCGAGACTCATTAGATAATTTGAATTATTTCAAATGTATATGGAATATGTGTCATTAAGTAATAGTCTTTTAACTTAGTTTCTTAGTGATGAAGTAACCTAAGATTTTGTGATGGAGAATTAGAAAATACTGAAAATGTTTACATGTATTATACCATAATACAATATGAATATGGTGGATAAATATACTATCGAGACTCATTAGACACTTTGAATTATTTCAAATGTATATGGAATATGTGTCATTAAGTAATAGTCTTTTAACTTAGTTTCTTAGTGATGAAGTAACCTAAGATTTGGTGATGGAGAATTAGAAAATACTGAAATTGATTACATCTTTTATAACATAATACAATATGAATATGGTGGATAAATATACTATCGAGACTCATTAGATAATTTGAATTATTTCAAATGTATATGTAATATGTGTCATTAAATAATAGTCTTTTAACTTAGTTTCTTAGTGATGAAGTAACCTAAGATTTGGTGATGGAGAATTTGAAAATACTGAAATTGATTACATCTATTATACCATAATACAATATGAATATGGTGGATAAATATACTATCGAGACTCATTAGATAATTTGAATTATTTCAAATGTATATGGAATATGTGTCATTAAGTAATAGTCTTTTAACTTAGTTTCTTAGTGATGAAGTAACCTAAAATTTGGTGATAGGGAAGAAGAAAAATATTGAAATTGTTTAAATCTATTATACCATAATACAATATGAATATGGTGGATAAATATACTATCGAGACTCATTAGATAATTTGAATTATTTCAAATGTATATGGAATATGTGTCATTAAATAATAGTCTTTTAACTTAGTTTCTTAGTGATGAAGTAACCTAAGATTTGGTGATGGAGAATTAGAAAATACTGAAATTGATTACATCTATTATACCAAAATACAATATGAATATGGTGGATAAATATATTATCGAGACTCATTAGATAATTTGAATTATTTCAAATGTATATGGAATATGTGTCATTAAGTAATAATCTTTTAACTTAGTTTCTTAGTGATGAAGTAACCTAAGATTTGGTGAAGGAGAATTAGAAAATACTGAAATTGTTTACATCTATTATACCATAATACAATATGAATATGGTGAATAAATATGATATCGAGACTCATTAGATAATTTGAATTATTTCAAATGTATATGGAATATGTGTCATTAAGTAATAGTCTTTTAACTTAGTTTCTTAATGATGAAGTAACCTAAGATTTTGTGATGGAGAATTACAAAATACTGAAACTGTTTACATGTATTATACCATAATACAATATGAATATGGTGAATAAATATACTATCGACACTCATTAGACAATTTGAATTATTTCAAATGTATATGGAATATGTGTCATTAAGTAATAGTCTTTTAACTTAGTTTCTTAGTGATGAAGTAACCTAAGATTTTGTGATGGAGAATTAGAAAATACTAAAACTGTTTACATGTATTATACCATAATACAATATGAATATGGTGAATAAATATACTATCGAGACTCATTAGATAATTTGAATTATTTCAAATGTATATGGAATATGTGTCATTAAATAATAGTCTTTTAACTTAGTTTCTTAGTGATGAATTAACCGAAGATTTGGTGATGGAGAATTTGATAATACTGAAATTGATTACATCTATTATACCATAATACAATATGAATATGGTGGATAAATATACTATCGAGACTCATTAGATAATTTGAATTATTTCAAATGTATATGGAATATGTGTCATTAAGTAATAGTCTTTTAACTTAGTTTCTTAGTGATGAAGTAACCTAAAATTTGGTGATAGGGAAGAAGAAAAATATTGAAATTGTTTACATCTATTATACCATAATACAATATGAATATGGTGGATAAATATACTATCGATACTCATTAGATAATTTGAATTATTTCAAATGTATATGGAATATGTGTCATTAAATAATAGTCTTTTAACTTAGTTTCTTAGTGATGAAGTAACCTAAGATTTTGTGATGGAGAATTAGAAAATACTGAAAATGTTTACATGTATTATACCATAATACAATATGAATATGGTGGATAAATATACTATCGAGACTCATTAGACACTTTGAATTATTTCAAAGGTATATGGAATATGTGTCATTAAGTAATAGTCTTTTAACTTAGTTTCTTAGTGATGAAGTAACCTAAGATTTGGTGATGGAGAATTAGAAAATACTGAAATTGATTACATCTTTTATACCATAATACAATATGAATATGGTGGATAAATATACTATCGAGACTCATTAGATAATTTGAATTATTTCAAATGTATATGGAATATGTGTCATTAAATAATAGTCTTTTAACTTAGTTTCTTAGTGATGAAGTAACCTAAGATTTGGTGATGGAGAATTTGAAAATACTGAAATTGATTACATCTATTATACCATAATACAATATGAATATGGTGGATAAATATACTATCGAGACTCATTAGATAATTTGAATTATTTCAAATGTATATGGAATATGTGTCATTAAGTAATAGTCTTTTAACTTAGTTTCTTAGTGATGAAGTAACCTAAAATTTGGTGATAGGGAAGAAGAAAAATATTGAAATTGTTTAAATCTATTATACCATAATACAATATGAATATGGTGGATAAATATACTATCGAGACTCATTAGATAATTTGAATTATTTCAAATGTATATGGAATATGTGTCATTAAATAATAGTCTTTTAACTTAGTTTCTTAGTGATGAAGTAACCTAAGATTTGGTGATGGAGAATTAGAAAATACTGAAATTGATTACATCTATTATACCATAATACAATATGAATATGGTGGATAAATATATTATCGAGACTCATTAGATAATTTGAATTATTTCAAATGTATATGGAATATGTGTCATTAAGTAATAATCTTTTAACTTAGTTTCTTAGTGATGAAGTAACCTAAGATTTGGTGAAGGAGAATTAGAAAATACTGAAACTGTTTACATCTATTATACCATAATACAATATGAATATGGTGAATAAATATGATATCGAGACTCATTAGATAATTTGAATTATTTCAAATGTATATGGAATATGTGTCATTAAGTAATAGTCTTTTAACTTAGTTTCTTAATGATGAAGTAACCTAAGATTTTGTGATGGAGAATTACAAAATACTGAAACTGTTTACATGTATTATACCATAATACAATATGAATATGGTGAATAAATATACTATCGAGACTCATTAGACAATTTGAATTATTTCAAATGTATATGGAATATGTGTCATTAAGTAATAGTCTTTTAACTTAGTTTCTTAGTGATGAAGTAACCTAAGATTTGGTGATGGAGAATTAGAAAATACTGAAATTGATTACATCTATTATACCATAATACAATATGAATATGGTGGATAAATATATTATCGAGACTCATTAGATAATTTGAATTATTTCAAATGTATATGGAATATGTGTCATTAAGTAATAATCTTTTAACTTAGTTTCTTAGTGATGAAGTAACCTAAGATTTGGTGAAGGAGAATTAGAAAATACTGAAACTGTTTACATCTATTATACCATAATACAATATGAATATGGTGAATAAATATGATATCGAGACTCATTAGATAATTTGAATTATTTCAAATGTATATGGAATATGTGTCATTAAGTAATAGCCTTTTAACTTAGTTTCTTAATGATGAAGTAACCTAAGATTTTGTGATGGAGAATTACAAAATACTGAAACTGTTTACATGTATTATACCATAATACAATATGAATATGGTGAATAAATATACTATCGAGACTCATTAGACAATTTGAATTATTTCAAATGTATATGGAATATGTGTCATTAAGTAATAGTCTTTTAACTTAGTTTCTTAGTGATGAAGTAACCTAAGACTTTGTGATGGAGAATTAGAAAATACTAAAACTGTTTACATGTATTATACCATAATACAATATGAATATGGTGAATAAATATACTATCGAGACTCATTAGATAATTTGAATTATTTCAAATGTATATGGAATATGTGTCATTAAATAATAGTCTTTTAACTTAGTTTCTTAGTGATGAAGTAACCTAAGATTTGGTGATGGAGAATTAGAAAATACTGAAATTGATTACATCTTTTATACCATAATACAATATGAATATGGTGGATAAATATACTATCGAGACTCATTAGATAATTTGAATTATTTCAAATGTATATGTAATATGTGTCATTAAATAATAGTCTTTTAACTTAGTTTCTTAGTGATGAAGTAACCTAAGATTTGGTGATGGAGAATTTGAAAATACTGAAATTGATTACATCTATTATACCATAATACAATATGAATATGGTGGATAAATATACTATCGAGACTCATTAGATAATTTGAATTATTTCAAATGTATATGGAATATGTGTCATTAAGTAATAGTCTTTTAACTTAGTTTCTTAGTGATGAAGTAACCTAAAATTTGGTGATAGGGAAGAAGAAAAATATTGAAATTGTTTAAATCTATTATACCATAATACAATATGAATATGGTGGATAAATATACTATCGAGACTCATTAGATAATTTGAATTATTTCAAATGTATATGGAATATGTGTCATTAAATAATAGTCTTTTAACTTAGTTTCTTAGTGATGAAGTAACCTAAGATTTGGTGATGGAGAATTACAAAATACTGAAATTGATTACATCTATTATACCATAATACAATATGAATATGGTGGATAAATATATTATCGAGACTCATTAGATAATTTGAATTATTTCAAATGTATATGGAATATGTGTCATTAAGTAATAATCTTTTAACTTAGTTTCTTAGTGATGAAGTAACCTAAGACTTTGTGATGGAGAATTAGAAAATACTAAAACTGTTTACATGTATTATACCATAATACAATATGAATATGGTGAATAAATATACTATCGAGACTCATTAGATAATTTGAATTATTTCAAATGTATATGGAATATGTGTCATTAAATAATAGTCTTTTAACTTAGTTTCTTAGTGATGAAGTAACCTAAGATTTGGTGATGGAGAATTAGAAAATACTGAAATTGATTACATCTTTTATACCATAATACAATATGAATATGGTGGATAAATATACTATCGAGACTCATTAGATAATTTGAATTATTTCAAATGTATATGTAATATGTGTCATTAAATAATAGTCTTTTAACTTAGTTTCTTAGTGATGAAGTAACCTAAGATTTGGTGATGGAGAATTTGAAAATACTGAAATTGATTACATCTATTATACCATAATACAATATGAATATGGTGGATAAATATACTATCGAGACTCATTAGATAATTTGAATTATTTCAAATGTATATGGAATATGTGTCATTAAGTAATAGTCTTTTAACTTAGTTTCTTAGTGATGAAGTAACCTAAAATTTGGTGATAGGGAAGAAGAAAAATATTGAAATTGTTTAAATCTATTATACCATAATACAATATGAATATGGTGGATAAATATACTATCGAGACTCATTAGATAATTTGAATTATTTCAAATGTATATGGAATATGTGTCATTAAATAATAGTCTTTTAACTTAGTTTCTTAGTGATGAAGTAACCTAAGATTTGGTGATGGAGAATTACAAAATACTGAAATTGATTACATCTATTATACCATAATACAATATGAATATGGTGGATAAATATATTATCGAGACTCATTAGATAATTTGAATTATTTCAAATGTATATGGAATATGTGTCATTAAGTAATAATCTTTTAACTTAGTTTCTTAGTGATGAAGTAACCTAAGATTTGGTGAAGGAGAATTAGAAAATACTGAAACTGTTTACATCTATTATACCATAATACAATATGAATATGGTGAATAAATATGATATCGAGACTCATTAGATAATTTGAATTATTTCAAATGTATATGGAATATGTGTCATTAAGTAATAGTCTTTTAACTTAGTTTCTTAATGATGAAGTAACCTAAGATTTTGTGATGGAGAATTACAAAATACTGAAACTGTTTACATGTATTATACCATAATACAATATGAATATGGTGAATAAATATACTATCGAGACTCATTAGACAATTTGAATTATTTCAAATGTATATGGAATATGTGTCATTAAGTAATAGTCTTTTAACTTAGTTTCTTAGTGATGAAGTAACCTAAGATTTTGTGATGGAGAATTAGAAAATACTAAAACTGTTTACATGTATTATACCATAATACAATATGAATATGGTGAATAAATATACTATCGAGACTCATTAGATAATTTGAATTATTTCAAATGTATATGCAATATGTGTCATTAAATAATAGTCTTTTAACTTAGTTTCTTAGTGATGAAGTAACCTAAGATTTGGTGATGGAGAATTTGATAATACTGAAATTGATTACATCTATTATACCATAATACAATATGAATATGGTGGATAAATATACTATCGAGACTCATTAGATAATTTGAATTATTTCAAATGTATATGGAATATGTGTCATTAAGTAATAGTCTTTTAACTTAGTTTCTTAATGATGAAGTAACCTAAGATTTTGTGATGGAGAATTACAAAATACTGAAATTGATTACATCTATTATACCATAATACAATATGAATATGGTGAATAAATATACTATCGAGACTCATTAGACAATTTGAATTATTTCAAATGTATATGGAATATGTGTCATTAAGTAATAGTCTTTTAACTTAGTTTCTTAGTGATGAAGTAACCTAAGACTTTGTGATGGAGAATTAGAAAATACTAAAACTGTTTACATGTATTATACCATAATACAATATGAATATGGTGAATAAATATACTATCGAGACTCATTAGATAATTTGAATTATTTCAAATGTATATGGAATATGTGTCATTAAATAATAGTCTTTTAACTTAGTTTCTTAGTGATGAAGTAACCTAAGATTTGGTGATGGAGAATTAGAAAATACTGAAATTGATTACATCTTTTATACCATAATACAATATGAATATGGTGGATAAATATACTATCGAGACTCATTAGATAATTTGAATTATTTCAAATGTATATGTAATATGTGTCATTAAATAATAGTCTTTTAACTTAGTTTCTTAGTGATGAAGTAACCTAAGATTTGGTGATGGAGAATTTGAAAATACTGAAATTGATTACATCTATTATACCATAATACAATATGAATATGGTGGATAAATATACTATCGAGACTCATTAGATAATTTGAATTATTTCAAATGTATATGGAATATGTGTCATTAAGTAATAGTCTTTTAACTTAGTTTCTTAGTGATGAAGTAACCTAAAATTTGGTGATAGGGAAGAAGAAAAATATTGAAATTGTTTAAATCTATTATACCATAATACAATATGAATATGGTGGATAAATATACTATCGAGACTCATTAGATAATTTGAATTATTTCAAATGTATATGGAATATGTGTCATTAAATAATAGTCTTTTAACTTAGTTTCTTAGTGATGAAGTAACCTAAGATTTGGTGATGGAGAATTAGAAAATACTGAAATTGATTACATCTGTTATACCATAATACAATATGAATATGGTGGATAAATATACTATTGAGACTCATTAGATAATTTGAATTATTTCAAATATATATGGAATATGTGTAATTTAGTAATAGTCTTTTAACTTAGTTTCTTAGTGATGAAGTAACCTAAGATTTGGTGAAGGAGAATTAGAAAATACTGAAACTGTTTACTTCTATTATACCATAATACAATATGAATATGATGAATAAATATACTATCGAGACTCATTAGATAATTTGAATTATTTCAAATGTATATGGAATATGTGTCATTAAGTAATAGTCTTTTAACTTAGTTTCTTAGTGATGAAGTAACCTAAGATTTTGTGATGGAGAATTAGAAAATACTGAAAATGTTTACATGTATTATACCATAATACAATATGAATATGGTGGATAAATATACTATCGAGACTCATTAGACACTTTGAATTATTTCAAATGTATATGGAATATGTGTCATTAAGTAATAGTCTTTTAACTTAGTTTCTTAGTGATGAAGTAACCTAAGATTTGGTGATGGAGAATTAGAAAATACTGAAATTGATTACATCTTTTATACCATAATACAATATGAATATGGTGGATAAATATACTATCGAGACTCATTAGATAATTTGAATTATTTCAAATGTATATGGAATATGTGTCATTAAATAATAGTCTTTTAACTTAGTTTCTTAGTGATGAAGTAACCTAAGATTTGGTGATGGAGAATTTGAAAATACTGAAATTGATTACATCTATTATACCATAATACAATATGAATATGGTGGATAAATATACTATCGAGACTCATTAGATAATTTGAATTATTTCAAATGTATATGGAATATGTGTCATTAAGTAATAGTCTTTTAACTTAGTTTCTTAGTGATGAAGTAACCTAAAATTTGGTGATAGGGAAGAAGAAAAATATTGAAATTGTTTAAATCTATTATACCATAATACAATATGAATATGGTGGATAAATATACTATCGAGACTCATTAGATAATTTGAATTATTTCAAATGTATATGGAATATGTGTCATTAAATAATAGTCTTTTAACTTAGTTTCTTAGTGATGAAGTAACCTAAGATTTGGTGAAGGAGAATTAGAAAATACTGAAACTGTTTACATCTATTATACCATAATACAATATGAATATGGTGAATAAATATGATATCGAGACTCATTAGATAATTTGAATTATTTCAAATGTATATGGAATATGTGTCATTAAGTAATAGTCTTTTAACTTAGTTTCTTAATGATGAAGTAACCTAAGATTTTGTGATGGAGAATTACAAAATACTGAAACTGTTTACATGTATTATACGATAATACAATATGAATATGGTGAATAAATATACTATCGAGACTCATTAGACAATTTGAATTATTTCAAATGTATATGGAATATGTGTCATTAAGTAATAGTCTTTTAACTTAGTTTCTTAGTGATGAAGTAACCTAAGATTTTGTGATGGAGAATTAGAAAATACTAAAACTGTTTACATGTATTATACCATAATACAATATGAATATGGTGAATAAATATACTATCGAGACTCATTAGATAATTTGAATTATTTCAAATGTATATGGAATATGTGTCATTAAATAATAGTCTTTTAACTTAGTTTCTTAGTGATGAAGTAACCTAAGATTTGGTGATGGAGAATTTGATAATACTGAAATTGATTACATCTATTATACCATAATACAATATGAATATGGTGGATAAATATACTATCGAGACTCATTAGATAATTTGAATTATTTCAAATGTATATGGAATATGTGTCATTAAGTAATAGTCTTTTAACTTGGTTTCTTAGTGATGAAGTAACCTAAAATTTGGTGATAGGGAAGAAGAAAAATATTGAAATTGTTTACATCTATTATACCATAATACAATATGAATATGGTGGATAAATATACTATCGATACTCATTAGATAATTTTAATTATTTCAAATGTATATGGACTATGTGTCATTAAATAATAGTCTTTTAACTTAGTTTCTTAGTGATGAAGTAACCTAAGATTTGGTGATGGAGAATTAGAAAATACTGAAATTGATTACATCTGTTATACCATAATACAATATGAATATGGTGGATAAATATACTATTGAGACTCATTAGATAATTTGAATTATTTCAAATGTATATGGATTATGTGTAATTTAGTAATAGTCTTTTAACTTAGTTTCTTAGTGATGAAGTAACCTAAGATTTAGTGAAGGAGAATTAGAAAATACTGAAACTGTTTACTTCTATTATACCATAATACAATATGAATATGATGAATAAATATACTATCGAGACTCATTAGATAATTTGAATTATTTCAAATGTATATGGAATATGTGTCATTAAGTAATAGTCTTTTAACTTAGTTTCTTAGTGATGAAGTAACCTAAGATTTGGTGATGGAGAATTAGAAAATACTGAAATTGATTACATCTTTTATACCATAATACAATATGAATATGGTGGATAAATATACTATCGAGGCTCATTAGATAATTTGAATTATTTCAAATGTATATGGAATATGTGTCATTAAATAATAGTCTTTTAACTTAGTTTCTTAGTGATGAAGTAACCTAAGATTTGGTGATGGAGAATTTGAAAATACTGAAATTGATTACATCTATTATACCATAATACAATATGAATATGATGGATAAATATACTATCGAGACTCATTAGATAATTTGAATTATTTCAAATGTATATGGAATATGTGTCATTAAGTAATAGTCTTTTAACTTAGTTTCTTAGTGATGAAGTAACCTAAGATTTGGTGATGGAGAATTAGAAAATACTGAAATTGATTACATCTTTTATACCATAATACAATATGAATATGGTGGATAAATATACTATCGAGACTCATTAGATAATTTGAATTATTTCAAATGTATATGGAATATGTGTCATTAAATAATAGTCTTTTAACTTAGTTTCTTAGTGATGAAGTAACCTAAGATTTGGTGATGGAGAATTTGAAAATACTGAAATTGATTACATCTATTATACCATAATACAATATGAATATGGTGGATAAATATACTATCGAGACTCATTAGATAATTTGAATTATTTCAAATGTATATGGAATATGTGTCATTAAGTAATAGTCTTTTAACTTAGTTTCTTAGTGATGAAGTAACCTAAAATTTGGTGATAGGGAAGAAGAAAAATATTGAAATTGTTTAAATCTATTATACCATAATACAATATGAATATGGTGGATAAATATACTATCGAGACTCATTAGATAATTTGAATTATTTCAAATGTATATGGAATATGTGTCATTAAATAATAGTCTTTTAACTTAGTTTCTTAGTGATGAAGTAACCTAAGATTTGGTGAAGGAGAATTAGAAAATACTGAAACTGTTTACATCTATTATACCATAATACAATATGAATATGGTGAATAAATATGATATCGAGACTCATTAGATAATTTGAATTATTTCAAATGTATATGGAATATGTGTCATTAAGTAATAGTCTTTTAACTTAGTTTCTTAATGATGAAGTAACCTAAGATTTTGTGATGGAGAATTACAAAATACTGAAACTGTTTACATGTATTATACGATAATACAATATGAATATGGTGAATAAATATACTATCGAGACTCATTAGACAATTTGAATTATTTCAAATGTATATGGAATATGTGTCATTAAGTAATAGTCTTTTAACTTAGTTTCTTAGTGATGAAGTAACCTAAGATTTTGTGATGGAGAATTAGAAAATACTAAAACTGTTTACATGTATTATACCATAATACAATATGAATATGGTGAATAAATATACTATCGAGACTCATTAGATAATTTGAATTATTTCAAATGTATATGGAATATGTGTCATTAAATAATAGTCTTTTAACTTAGTTTCTTAGTGATGAAGTAACCTAAGATTTGGTGATGGAGAATTTGATAATACTGAAATTGATTACATCTATTATACCATAATACAATATGAATATGGTGGATAAATATACTATCGAGACTCATTAGATAATTTGAATTATTTCAAATGTATATGGAATATGTGTCATTAAGTAATAGTCTTTTAACTTAGTTTCTTAGTGATGAAGTAACCTAAAATTTGGTGATAGGGAAGAAGAAAAATATTGAAATTGTTTACATCTATTATACCATAATACAATATGAATATGGTGGATAAATATACTATCGATACTCATTAGATAATTTTAATTATTTCAAATGTATATGGACTATGTGTCATTAAATAATAGTCTTTTAACTTAGTTTCTTAGTGATGAAGTAACCTAAGATTTGGTGATGGAGAATTAGAAAATACTGAAATTGATTACATCTGTTATACCATAATACAATATGAATATGGTGGATAAATATACTATTGAGACTCATTAGATAATTTGAATTATTTCAAATGTATATGGATTATGTGTAATTTAGTAATAGTCTTTTAACTTAGTTTCTTAGTGATGAAGTAACCTAAGATTTGGTGAAGGAGAATTAGAAAATACTGAAACTGTTTACTTCTATTATACCATAATACAATATGAATATGATGAATAAATATACTATCGAGACTCATTAGATAATTTGAATTATTTCAAATGTATATGGAATATGTGTCATTAAGTAATAGTCTTTTAACTTAGTTTCTTAGTGATGAAGTAACCTAAGATTTGGTGATGGAGAATTAGAAAATACTGAAATTGATTACATCTTTTATACCATAATACAATATGAATATGGTGGATAAATATACTATCGAGACTCATTAGATAATTTGAATTATTTCAAATGTATATGGAATATGTGTCATTAAATAATAGTCTTTTAACTTAGTTTCTTAGTGATGAAGTAACCTAAGATTTGGTGATGGAGAATTTGAAAATACTGAAATTGATTACATCTATTATACCATAATACAATATGAATATGATGGATAAATATACTATCGAGACTCATTAGATAATTTGAATTATTTCAAATGTATATGGAATATGTGTCATTAAGTAATAGTCTTTTAACTTAGTTTCTTAGTGATGAAGTAACCTAAAATTTGGTGATAGGGAAGAAGAAAAATATTGAAATTGTTTAAATCTATTATACCATAATACAATATGAATATGGTGGATAAATATACTATCGAGACTCATTAGATAATTTGAATTATTTCAAATGTATATGGAATATGTGTCATTAAATAATAGTCTTTTAACTTAGTTTCTTAGTGATGAAGTAACCTAAGATTTGGTGAAGGAGAATTAGAAAATACTGAAACTGTTTACATCTATTATACCATAATACAATATGAATATGGTGAATAAATATGATATCGAGACTCATTAGATAATTTGAATTATTTCAAATGTATATGGAATATGTGTCATTAAGTAATAGTCTTTTAACTTAGTTTCTTAATGATGAAGTAACCTAAGATTTTGTGATGGAGAATTACAAAATACTGAAACTGTTTACATGTATTATACCATAATACAATATGAATATGGTGAATAAATATACTATCGAGACTCATTAGACAATTTGAATTATTTCAAATGTATATGGAATATGTGTCATTAAGTAATAGTCTTTTAACTTAGTTTCTTAGTGATGAAGTAACCTAAGATTTTGTGATGGAGAATTAGAAAATACTAAAACTGTTTACATGTATTATACCATAATACAATATGAATATGGTGAATAAATATACTATCGAGACTCATTAGATAATTTGAATTATTTCAAATGTATATGGAATATGTGTCATTAAATAATAGTCTTTTAACTTAGTTTCTTAGTGATGAAATAACCTAAGATTTGGTGATGGAGAATTTGATAATACTGAAATTGATTACATCTATTATACCATAATACAATATGAATATGGTGGATAAATATACTATCGAGACTCATTAGATAATTTGAATTATTTCAAATGTATATGGAATATGTGTCATTAAGTAATAGTCTTTTAACTTAGTTTCTTAGTGATGAAGTAACCTAAAATTTGGTGATAGGGAAGAAGAAAAATATTGAAATTGTTTACATCTATTATACCATAATACAATATGAATATGTTGGATAAATATACTATCGATACTCATTAGATAATTTTAATTATTTCAAATGTATATGGACTATGTGTCATTAAATAATAGTCTTTTAACTTAGTTTCTTAGTGATGAAGTAACCTAAGATTTGGTGATGGAGAATTAGAAAATACTGAAATTGATTACATCTGTTATACCATAATACAATATGAATATGGTGGATAAATATACTATTGAGACTCATTAGATAATTTGAATTATTTCAAATGTATATGGATTATGTGTAATTTAGTAATAGTCTTTTAACTTAGTTTCTTAGTGATGAAGTAACCTAAGATTTGGTGAAGGAGAATTAGAAAATACTGAAACTGTTTACTTCTATTATACCATAATACAATATGAATATGATGAATAAATATACTATCGAGACTCATTAGATAATTTAAATTATTTCAAATGTATATGGAATATGTGTCATTAAGTAATAGTCTTTTAACTTAGTTTCTTAGTGATGAAGTAACCTAAGATTTTGTGATGGAGAATTAGAAAATACTGAAATTGATTACATCTGTTATACCATAATACAATATGAATATGGTGGATAAATATACTATTGAGACTCATTAGATAATTTGAATTCTTTCAAATGTATATGGAATATGTGTAATTAAGTAATAGTCTTTTAACTTAGTTTCTTAGTGATGAAGTAACCTAAGATTTGGTGAAGGAGAATTAGAAAATACTGAAACTGTTTACATGTATTATACCATAATAGAATATGAATATGGTGAATAAATATACTATCGAGACTCATTAGATAATTTGAATTATTTCAAATGTATATGGAATATGTGTCATTAAGTAATAGTCTTTTAACTTAGTTTCTTAGTGATGAAGTAACCTAAGATTTTGTGATGGAGAATTAGAAAATACTGAAACTGTTTACATGTATTATACCATAATACAATATGAATATGGTGGATAAATATACTATCGAGACTCATTAGACACTTTGAATTATTTCAAATGTATATGGAATATGTGTCATTAAGTAATAGTCTTTTAACTTAGTTTCTTAGTGATGAAGTAACCTAAGATTTTGTGATGGAGAATTAGAAAATAATAAAACTGTTTACATGTATTATACCATAATAGAATATGAATATGGTGAATAAATATACTATCGAGACTCAATAGATAATTTGAATTATTTCAAATGTATATGGAATATGTGTCATTAAATAATAGTCTTTTAACTTAGTTTCTTAGTGATGAAGTAACCTAAGATTTGGTTATGGAGAATTTGAAAATACTGAAATTGATTACATCTATTATACCATAATATAATATGAATATGGTGGATAAATATACTATCGAGACTCATTAGATAATTTGAATTATTTCAAATGTATATGGAATATGTGTCATTAAGTAATAGTCTTTTAACTTAGTTTCTTAGTTATGACGTAACCTAAAATTTGGTGATAGGGAAGAAGAAAAATATTGAAATTGTTTACATCTATTATACCATAATACAATATGAATATGGTGGATAAATATACTATCGAGACTCATTAGATAATTTGAATTATTTCGAATGAATATGGAATATGTGTCATTAAGTAATAGTCTTTTAACTTAGTTTCTTAGTGATGAAGTAACCTAAGATTTGGTGATGGAGAATTAGAAAATACGGAAATTGATTACATCTATTATACCATAATACAATATGAATATGGTGGATAAATATACTATCAAGACTCATTAGATAATTTGAATTATTTCAAATGTATATGGAAGATGTGTCATTAAGTAATAATCTTTTAACTTAGTTTCTTAGTGATGAAGTAACCTAAGATTTGGTGAAGGAGAATTAGAAAATACTGAAACTGTTTACATCTATTATACCATAATACAATATGAATATGGTGAATAAATATGCTATCGAGACTCATTAGATAATTTGTATTATTTCAAATGTATATGGAATATGTGTCATTAAGTAATAGTCTTTTAACTTAGTTTCTTAATGATGAAGTAACCTAAGATTTTGTGATGGAGAATTACAAAATACTGAAACTGTTTACATGTATTATACTATAATACAATATGAATATGGTGAATAAATATACTATCGAGACTCATTAGACAATTTGAATTATTTCAAATGTATATGGAATATGTGTCATTAAGTAATAGTCTTTTAACTTAGTTTCTTAGTGATGAAGTAACCTAAGATTTTGTGATGGAGAATTAAAAAATACTAAAACTATTTACATGTACTATACCATAATACAATATGAATACGGTGAATAAATATACTATCGAGACTCATTAGATAATTTGAATTATTTCAAATGTATATGGAATATGTGTCATTAAATAATAGTCTTTTAACTTAGTTTCTTAGTGATGAAGTAACCTAAGATTTGGTGATGGAGAATTTGAAAATACTGAAATTGATTACATCTGTTATACCATAATACAATATGAATATGGTGGATAAATATACTATTGAGACTCATTAGATAATTTGAATTCTTTCAAATGTATATGGAATATGTGTAATTAAGTAATAGTCTTTTAACTTAGTTTCTTAGTGATGAAGTAACCTAAGATTTGGTGAAGGAGAATTAGAAAATACTGAAACTGTTTACTTCTATTATACCATAATACAATATGAATATGGTGAATAAATATACTATCGAGACTCATTAGATAATTTGAATTATTTCAAATGTATATGGAATATGTGTCATTAAGTAATAGTCTTTTAACTTAGTTTCTTAGTGATGAAGTAACCTAAGATTTTGTGATGGAGAATTAGAAAATACTGAAATTGATTACATCTGTTATACCATAATACAATATGAATATGGTGGATAAATATACTATTGAGACTCATTAGATAATTTGAATTCTTTCAAATGTATATGGAATATGTGTAATTAAGTAATAGTCTTTTAACTTAGTTTCTTAGTGATGAAGTAACCTAAGATTTGGTGAAGGAGAATTAGAAAATACTGAAACTGTTTACTTCTATTATACCATAATACAATATGAATATGGTGAATAAATATACTATCGAGACTCATTAGATAATTTGAATTATTTCAAATGTATATGGAATATGTGTCATTAAGTAATAGTCTTTTAACTTAGTTTCTTAGTGATGAAGTAACCTAAGATTTTGTGATGGAGAATTAGAAAATACTGAAATTGATTACATCTGTTATACCATAATACAATATGAATATGGTGGATAAATATACTATTGAGACTCATTAGATAATTTGAATTCTTTCAAATGTATATGGAATATGTGTAATTAAGTAATAGTCTTTTAACTTAGTTTCTTAGTGATGAAGTAACCTAAGATTTTGTGATGGAGAATTAGAAAATAATAAAACTGTTTACATGTATTATACCATAATAGAATATGAATATGGTGAATAAATATACTATCGAGACTCAATAGATAATTTGAATTATTTCAAATGTATATGGAATATGTGTCATTAAATAATAGTCTTTTAACTTAGTTTCTTAGTGATGAAGTAACCTAAGATTTGGTGATGGAGAATTTGAAAATACTGAAATTGATTACATCTATTATACCATAATACAATATGAATATGGTGGATAAATATACTATTGAGACTCATTAGATAATTTGAATTATTTCAAATGCATATGGAATATGTGTCAGTAATAGTCTTTTAACTTAGTTTCTTAGTGATGAAGTAACCTAAGATTTGGTGAAGTAGAATTAGAAAATACTTAAACCGTTTACGTCTATTATACCATAATACAATATGAATTTGGTGAATAAATATACTATCGAGACTCATTAGACAATTTTAATTATTTCAAATGTATATGGAATACGTGTCATTAAGTAATAGTCTTTTAACTTAGTTTCTTAGTGATGAAGTAACCTAAGATTTTGTGATGGAGAATTAGAAAATACTGAAACTGTTTACATCTATTATACCATAATACAATATGAATATGGTGAATAAATATGCTATCGAGACTCATTAGATAATTTGTATTATTTCAAATGTATATGGAATATGTGTCATTAAGTAATAGTCTTTTAACTTAGTTTCTTAATGATGAAGTAACCTAAGATTTTGTGATGGAGAATTAAAAAATACTGAAACTGTTTACATGTATTATACCATAATACAATATGAATATGGTTAATAAATATACTATCGAGACTCATTAGACAATTTGAATTATTTCAAATGTATATGGAATATGTGTCATTAAGTAATAGTCTTTTAACTTAGTTTCTTAGTGATGAAGTAACCTAAGATTTGGTGAAGGAGAATTAGAAAATACTGAAACTGTTTACATCTATTATACCATAATACAATATGAATATGGTGTATAAATATACTATTGAGACTCATTAGATAATTTGAATTATTTCAAATGCATATGGAATATGTGTCAGTAATAGTCTTTTAACTTAGTTTCTTAGTGATGAATTAACCTAAGATTTGGTGAAGGAGAATTAGAAAATACTGAAACCGTTTACGTCTATTATACCATAATACAATATGAATATGGTGAATAAATATACTATCGAGACTCATTAGATAATTTGAATTATTTCAAATGTATATGGAATATGTGTCATTAAATAATAGTCTTTTAACTTAGTTTCTTAGTGATGAAGTAACCTAAGATTTGGTGATGGAGAATTAGAAAATACTGAAATTGATTACATCTATTATACCATAATACAATATGAATATGGTGGATAAATATACTATTGAGACTCATTAGATAATTTGAATTATTTCAAATGCATATGGAATATGTGTCATTAAGTAATAGTCTTTTAACTTAGTTTCTTAGTGATGAAGTAACCTATGATTTGGTGAAGGAGAATTAGAAAATACTGAAACCGTTTACGTCTATTATACCATAATACAATATGAATATGGTGAATAAATATACTATCGAGACTCATTAGATAATTTGAATTATTTGAAATGTATATGGAATATGTGTCATTAAGTAATAGTCTTTTAACTTAGTTTCTTAGTGATGAAGTAACCTAAGATTTTGTGATGGAGAATTAGAAAATACTGAAATTGTTTACATCTATTATACCATAATACAATATGAATATGGTGAATAAATATACTATCGAGACTCATTAGACAATTTTAATTATTTCAAATGTATATGGAATACGTGTCATTAAGTAATAGTCTTTTAACTTAGTTTCTTAGTGATGAAGTAACCTAAGATTTTGTGATGGAGAATTAGAAAATACTGAAACTGTTTACATGTATTATACCATAATACAATACGAATATGGTGAATAAATATACTATCGAGACTCATTAGATAATTTGAATTATTTCAAATGTATATGGAATATGTGTCATTAAATAATAGTCTTTTAACTTAGTTTCTTAGTGATGAAGTAACCTAAGATTTGGTGATGGAGAATTTGAAAATACTGAAATTGATTACATCTATTATACCATAATACAATATGAATCTGGTGGATAAATATACTATCGAGACTCAGTAGATAATTTGAATTATTTCAAATGTATATGGAATATGTGTCATTATGTAATAGTCTTTTAACTTAGTTTCTTAGTTATGACGTAACCTAAAATTTGGTGATAGGAAAGAAGAAAAATATTGAAATTGTTTACATCTATTATACCATAATACAATATGAATATGGTGGATAAATATACTATCGAGACTCATTAGATAATTTGAATTATTTCAAATGTATATGGAATATGTGTCATTAAATAATAGTCTTTTAACTTAGTTTCTTAGTGATGAAGTAACCTAAGATTTGGTGATGGAGAATTAGAAAATACTGAAATTGATTACATCTATTATACCATAATACAATATGAATATGGTGGATAAATATACTATTGAGACTCATTAGATAATTTGAATTATTTCAAATGCATATGGAATATGTGTCATTAAGTAATAGTCTTTTAACATAGTTTCTTAGTAATGAAGTAACCTAAGATTTGGTGAAGGAGAATTAGAAAATACTGAAACCGTTTACGTCTATTATACCATAATACAATATGAATATGGTGAATAAATATACTATCGAGACTCATTAGATAATTTGAATTATTTGAAATGTATATGGAATATGTGTCATTAAGTAATAGTCTTTTAACTTAGTTTCTTAGTGATGAAGTAACCTAAGATTTTGTGATGGAGAATTAGAAAATACTGAAATTGTTTACATCTATTATACCATAATACAATATGAATATGGTGAATAAATATACTATCGAGACTCATTAGACAATTTTAATTATTTCAAATGTATATGGAATACGTGTCATTAAGTAATAGTCTTTTAACTTAGTTTCTTAGTGATGAAGTAACCTAAGATTTTGTGATGGAGAATTAGAAAATACTGAAATTGTTTATATCTATTATACCATAATACAATATGAATATGGTGAATAAATATACTATCGAGACTCATTAGACAATTTTAATTATTTCAAATGTATATGGAATACGTGTCATTAAGTAATAGTCTTTTAACTTAGTTTCTTAGTGATGAAGTAACCTAAGATTTTGTGATGGAGAATTAGAAAATAATAAAACTGTTTACATGTATTATACCATAATAGAATAAGAATATGGTGAATAAATATACTATCGAGACTCATTAGATAATTTGAATTATTTCAAATGTATATGGAATATGTGTCATTAAATAATAGTCTTTTAACTTAGTTTCTTAGTGATGAAGTAACCTAAGATTTGGTGATGGAGAATTTGAAAATACTGAAATTGATTACATCTATTATACCATAATACAATATGAATATGGTGGATAAATATACTATCGAGACTCATTAGATAATTTGAATTATTTCAAATGTATATGGAATATGTGTCATTAAGTAATAGTCTTTTAACTTAGTTTCTTAGTTATGACGTAACCTAAAATTTGGTGATAGGGAAGAAGAAAAATATTGAAATTGTTTACATCTATTATACCATAATACAATATGAATATGGTGGATAAATATACTATCGAGACTCATTAGATAATTTAAACTATTTCAAATGTATATGGAATATGTGTCATTAAATAATAGTCTTTTAACTTAGTTTCTTAGTGATGAAGTAACCTAAGATTTGGTGATGGAGAATTAGAAAATACTGAAATTGATTACATCTATTATACCATAATACAATATGAATATGGTGGATAGATATACTATTGAGACTCATTATATAATTTGAATTATTTCAAATGCATATGGAATATGTGTCATTAAGTAATAGTCTTTTAACTTAGTTTCTTAGTGATGAAGTAACCTAAGATTTGGTGAAGGAGAATTAGAAAATACTGAAACCGTTTACGTCTATTATACCATAATACAATATGAATATGGTGAATAAATATACTATCGAGACTCATTAGATAATTTGAATTATTTGAAATGTATATGGAATATGTGTCATTAAGTAATAGTCTTTTAACTTAGTTTCTTAGTGATGAAGTAACCTAAGATTTTGTGATGGAGAATTAGAAAATACTGAAATTGTTTACATCTATTATACCATAATACAATATGAATATGGTGAATAAATAATCTATCGAGACTCATTAGGTAATTTGAATTATTTCAAATGTATATGGAATATGTATCATTAAGTAATTGTCTTTTAACTTAGTTTCTTAGTGATGAAGTAACCTAAAATTTGGTGATGGAGAAGAAGAAAAATATTGGAATTGTTTACATCTATTATACCATAATACAATTTGAATATGGTGGATAAATATACTATCGAGACTCATTAGATAATTTGAATTATTTCAAATGTATATGGAATATGTGTCATTAAGTAATAGTCTCTTAACTTAGTTTCTTAGTGATGAAGTAACCTAAAATTTGGTGATGGAGAAGAAGAAAAATATTGGAATTGTTTACATCTATTATACCATAATACAATATGAATATGGTGGATAAATATAATATCGAGACTCATTAGATAATTTGAAATATTTCAAATGTATATGGAATATGTGTCATTAAGTAATAGTCTTTTAACTTAGTTTCTTAGTGATGAAGTAACCTAAAATTTGGTGATAGGGAAGAAGAAAAATATTGAAATTCTTTACATCTATTATACCATAATTGTTTACCTGGGGATTTGGTAAACAACCGCTGATCCTCCAAATGGTTACTTATTTGGTTACTCGCAGGATCGATCAGATTGATCCTATGGACATAGGTTGATTTTGAAGTTTAATTAATGTGGATAAGGCTTTAAGTAAATTGGTTCAAGTAAATTGCATAAAGGAAAAGGCTTGGTAAAATAAACGAGGCTTGAATGTAAAGGTTCGACAGGAATCTTAAAGGGAAAAAGCATGTAAAATACTGGAAAAGTAAATGACTTGAATTGATTAAATTGGTGTTTCACACATACATTTCTCAACAATTCGTTCGCTCACACTGGGTACTTGAATCTAAATGAGTGACTATGTATCTATTGTGAACACACACGAGAAACTACACGTCTACTCCTATTTATACAAAAACATTCCAAGTAACCGTCGGGCAGTTACACTGCTTCGAGATCAAGCCACTTGTCACGTTCTCCATGCTCGACACTCCAGATCCTTGCACGTTCGCACGTAGTAACTGCTGGAAACCGTTTTCCCTCCAAAGCTTTGAATTTCAAACTGCTCCACTCTGGACCATCGAACACGTTCGTCAAGAGACGTCTTCGACGAAAACTCCTTCGACGTCGAAGGCAATCAGCCTTCTTCCTTGGAAGAAATCTTCTAAGTATTTGGCCATCTTTCGACGGTCACTTCGACAGGCTTAGCCAGTCGAAAGCATCTTTCAGCTTTTAATGGCTGTCATCAATTGAAACAAAGGTGTCGAATTTAGGAGCCAACAAATTGCCCCCCAAGAATGCCTTATTTCGACTCTTGAAAAGAAAAAAGGCATTCTTTGAAAACGCCATTCGACACCTGCTTGTCCACGCTGAGTCACAAGTTAACTTGTGCACTTTTTGTTGCTTTTTACCAACTATTAACAATCCCAAGAAACCATCATTGATTTGATCCTAGGACGTCACTGTCAGTACGGCGTGCAGAACCAAAACATCACTTCATAATTTGTCATTATGACAAATTCAAAAAACGAGGACGCACGCTGCGTCTCTCTGTTTCTGCAGAAACGGCCAAAACAACAGGATGCTGCCACGCGTCCCACTACTCCCTGCAGCATTAAATGACATTTAATGCCCTCGTTATTGGGAATTTCTCCCACTACTATAAATAGTAGTGAATATCCCATTGTGGGACTTTTCACGCAAACAATCTCTCAAACTCCCTTGCTTTCTTGCAAACTTGTTTCTCTTTGCAGAAAAACTCTTCCCTTTCCAGCTTCATCTTCATCCTCAACAATGGCTTCTGCTTCAACTGCCCCCAAGACTAACGCACCAACTGAACAACTTGCTAAACCCAAGGTTTTTGTAACCGCTCCGGTAGTGAACGCTACAGGGAAACGAAGGGTCCCTGAACCATCTGATATCTCCGTCCGCGACGCTTACTCGCGTCACTTGATGATTCCGGTTGGATACTCCAACCAAATCTTCGCAATGGCTGGACCCATGAACCCCAGCGTCTCTGAAGCTCTGAAGATCAAGAGCTACTTTCCCATTGTCGAGAAACTCAAGCCAGTAGCTTGTGCTAAGAAGGATCCAGAAGACAACGAAGACCCCACACACGAGAAGATCGACCTTCGTTTCTTCAACAGAAGTGTTAGAGTTTTTAGGTCTTGCCCTAATCTCACCCAGGACTATGTTGCTTGGCTAACAAAGCTGGAAAAACATCAAACTCCAGTCTGGAAGGAGATGGGCATCTTTGACCTAATAATGCTGTCGAAGACAGGTTTAAACTACTCCCCAGAGATGCTTATAGCTTCGATGCTGTTCTGGGATAACTCTCACTTCACCTTTCACCTTCCATGTGGGATGTTAACTCCCACACTCTTCGACGTAGCAGCCATCACTGGACTTCGACCAACCGGAGATTACTTCGACCCGGAAGAGATGTCGGAGGACCAAATTGGCTTTTCTGAGACGAAGCCAACATTCACCACCTTTATCAACCACTTTCATGACAAGTCGACAGACACAGTGTCCGACGTTGAACACATAGCGTTTCTAGCCTTATGGCTAACTCGCTTTGTGTTCTGTTCGAAGTCCCTGCAAGTGACCAAAAAAAATGGTCACTCTGGCCACCCAACTGCATCACCGTCAGAACATCTGTCTGGCAGAACTAATTCTGGCCAGTCTTTATGACTCCATCAGCAATGGGGTTACTCTTTTGAAGCATATCGAAGATAGGAACAGTCTGCTACTCGCTGGGCCTTTCTGGTTACTTCAACTGTGGCTTAACGCCACTTTCGAGTCTTTCTTACCCAAGAAGACTCCGATAAATGAACAAGCCTCAGCGATAGCTAACAGACGTATCGAAGGGATTAGGCTGGCTCTACTGACGCCTGTGGAAGATGGGCTAGAGTTCCAACAAACCTTCACTAACTTCGTGCTGATGTTCGCTCGAAGGAAGGAATTTGTTTCGACTATGGCTCCATTTGCTCAGCGAAAGGTGGGGCCAGCTTGGTTCACAAGGCCACATCCCAAGGAATCGAGTGGTCCCAATGTTGATGAGCACACCATACTGTGGGAGGCATTCCTTACTCCAAGGATTATGCCTCTTCGATTTAAAAGTTCTAAGACTCATCTGAGTCTGCTGGCCTATCAACCAAACCTGGTATCTCGCCAGTTTGGTATCATCCAAACCCTGCCTTCTCCCATTTTCCAAAAAGAGAAGTCAATGTTGTACTTCTGCAACGATTATACAGAAGACGCTGCTACTAAGCATATTGGAAGATATGCTGGTCGAACCATCCTCTCGCTGTTCAACTACCAGCTTAACTTCCTTTGTTCGCCATCTTTTGAAGAATGGTGGAGAAGCTATTACGCTGAGTACTTCTTCGACGAGAAGGACTTTACAGCAGAGTTGCAGAAGTCTTTTGTCCTCGTATTTGACAAAGTAAAGAAATGTAAGTTCATACTCTCACATTACTTTTTATCTTTCTCTTCGACTGTTAGCTTGTTAACTTTCCTTTTCGCTTTCAGTTGTTCGAAAACCTTTGGTCAAGAAGGCTCCAGGAGGCCCACAAGGAGGGGTCCCTTCGACAAAACCTCCACCGCCGGCGAAGATTATAGCGCCGGCGAAGACAACAGGCAACCAACAGGGGGAAGGCTCTTCGATGAGGCCTCCTGCATCGGTAACCAGATTTTCTTCATTTGCAATCTGGCTTTCGATTTTTTATTTTCGACGTAATTATTCAATCGAATTCCTATTGGTTTTATAGGCCCCTTCGCCCAAGAAAAGGGCAGCCTTGGTGATCGAATCGGGGAGTGACGACGACAGCGACGCCCCTCCTACTCCCTTAAAGAGGAGAAAGTTAACGAAGGACGCTTCTGTTCCTACTCCAGCTCCTGAAGGTCGAACCGTCAGAATAAAGGTTGGTGCAAGAAAGCCTAGGCCACCTGCCGTGGTCATCGAAGAACCAACTGAGGAGGAACTGAACGCTCTAGTTAACAATCCTGTCGAAAGTGATAATTCCAGCCCTGGGGCTGAAGCCAATCCACAGGTAACCTATTGGACCCTTCTTATAATTTAGGCATAGATACCAGTATTTGATTATGTCTTTTTCGACATCTGAAGATTTATCTTCTTTATCCTTTTCAGGAAACTACTGGAAGTTCTCCACCAAAGACTTCAGAAACTCTGGAATCTGCTGACCTTAGCAGGCCTCAGGTGCAAGATTTGGGCAATGACGAAGCCCACACTGAGCATGAGGCCAATGCTGAAACAGTGGAGAAGACAACTGAAGAACCTATGGCGGAGGAAACACAGCCAAAAACGGTTCCTGTGGTGGTCTTGTCGTCAGAAGAGAATCCTGAAGGAAGAGACCAAGGTAATGGCGAAGAGAGTCAAGATGCTGTCGACGAAGAGCATGAAGGTGGTACTGGCGAAGAACACCAGGATGACGCCAGCGAAGAACCAAAGAATGACGCTGGCGAAAGACCCCAAGGTGAAGTTAACGAAGAACCACGAGTCGACGCTAGTACCGCCTCAGTTCGAGTCGAAGAACAACCAAACGAGGCACTCAGCATTCAACAGCCTCCAGTCCAAGATAATGCTATGGCAAGGGTCACCTCCTCAAAGCATAGGTCGAAAGAAGACCTGGAAATCTTGAAGCGAACTGACCCTATCAGCTACCTCAATGCAATCGTTGAGAGTAAGAGTTCTTCCGACACCAGTCAGGAAATTCCTACTTTGTCGGGGAAATCTACTGAGACTTCTCCTCTTGATGATGCATTGGCGAAGGTCAAGGCCCAGTTCTTCAAGAGAGATTTAATGAAGGCTTTAGAGGGGGACCCCACTGCTCCATCTTGCTTAAAGGAGGTTTTGAATGCTGTTGATTTCGATGCTGTATCTCCAGAAATCTCAGACTTGATCATGGAATTACATTCTATGATTGACCAAGTCTCAGCGGATTACCGGCGCCAACGAAATTTCAACAGTCAGCTCGAAACGTTGCATGGCAGGAGCTTATCTGCATGGACTGCCGTCACAAGTTCGACTTCTCGAATTGCCGAGTTGTCGAAACAGAAAGCGTCTGCACAGGAAAGGTTCGATGCTATTGAGCGAGAGAATGTCTCCTTCCGAGCACAAATTGCAGAAATAGAGGCGAAGATAAACGCCAACACTGTGCTCCAGGAGGAAATTCTTTCGACCATCCCAGACGCTGAGAGCCAGACTGAGGTCAAGCAAGGCCTGGAGTTCGCTGAGAGGGCCCAAAGCCTCGACGCTCAAATTGCCAAACTGGAGCAAGAGAAATCTTGGTGCAAGAAGAGGTTGGATTTGCAGCATGCTAAGTATCTTCGACTGAAGAATTCTCTTTCTTTTTGATTCTCTTTTGTAACCATCTATTGTAATCGCTTTCGACAACAATTGCCATTTTGGCAGAAATTAATAAACATTTCCATTTTGGCATTTCTATGGTTAATTCAGTTTATTATTTTATTTTTATCTCTTGAAGTATAGGCTTGTATTTTTTCAAATATTTACCATTTACTCTCAAGAGTCTTTTATCACCACTTATCTCTTCGACTTCATAGGCTCCACCAGAAAAAGTTTGGATAACTCTGAAGGGTCCTTCCCATTTGGGTGACCATTTCCCCATGCTTCGATCCCGTCGATCCATGGGAAGAATTACCTTCCAAACTAAATCTTCAGGCAAAAACACCTTAGGTTTTACCTTTCTATTATAAGAGTCTTCGACTCTTTTCTTCTGAAGCCTGAGTAAGTCGAGAGCGTGTAATCTCTCTTCGTCTAAATCCACCAATTCATCTAACATCATGTTCCAATAAACCTCAGAAGGAATATCATAATGCCTCTGAACTCTTGCAGATTGAAGACAAATTTCTGCTGGCAATACTGCATCATGGCCAAAAGTTAGCCTATATGGTGTTGTACCAGTGGCTTCTTTTGGGGACGTTCGACAAGCCCATAAAATCTGGTCTAACGTCTTATGCCAATTCTTTGGTTTCTTCCCAACATGCTTCTTTATCAAGCCAATTACCACTTTGTTAGCTGCTTCGACTTGACCATTCGCCTGTGCATAGTAAGGCGTGGATGTTAAGAGTTTGAAACCTGTTTCCTGAGCAAATTCCTGCATCTTTCGACCAGTGAAAACTGAACCTTGATCAGTTGTTATTGTCTCAGGGATTCCATACCTAAATATAATGTTCTTTTGAATAAATTCAATGACATTTTCTTGGTCTACATTGACTAAAGGGACAGCTTCGATCCACTTAGTAAAATAATCAATGCCTACCAATATGTATTTCTGACTCTTTGATGATGCTGGTCGAATCTCTCCAATAAGATCCAACGCCCATCCTCGAAAGGGCCAAGGTTTCACTATCGAGTGAAGTTCGCTTGCTGGTACGTGCTGGATGCCTGTATGAACTTGACACTCTTGGCAACCTTTGGCGAACTCAACACAATCTTTCAACATAGTGGGCCAATATAGTCCTTGTCGAAACAACAACCATTTCATCTTATGGCCTGCTTGGTGAGCCCCACATGCCCCAGCATGCGTAGTCGAAAGGGCTATGTATGCTTCAGTTTCACTTAAACATTTCAGCAACACCCCTTCAGGCGTCTTCTTGAATAACTCATTACCCATGAGTACAAAACTCAACGCCCTGTATTTTGTTTTTCGTTCTGTCGGAGCTCCTGGATTTTGAAGATAGTCCACAATGGGTTTCCTCCAATCTTGGTCTGACAAATTATCAATGAACGAAATCTCGAAGTTTGAGTGATCAGCGTATCCTAACCTTGTTGATTCCAAGTCTGTTGGTGATAAACAAGTCGCTCTTATCTTCTCTCGAACTTCGATTGCTCTTTGTAATCTCGTTTTTGAAATTTTATACCCAGATGCAATCTGTGCCAAGTCATTGGCTATTTGATTTTCGACTCTGGGTATGTGTCGAATATTGACACTTTCAAATTGTTTCAATAAACGATTTGCAATCACAAAGTACATAATGAGATTTTCTCTTATGCATTTATACTCCTTTGTGACTTGCTTGATGACTAACTCTGAGTCTCCCATTATTTCGACTCGAGTTGCCCCCAATTCCAACAATATTTCAAGGCCAGTAATTAGAGCTTCATACTCAGCCTCATTGTTCGAACAAGAACCTTCGATTTGGTACTTGAATGTTGTTGGAATTTTATCTGGAGAAATAAGTAAGACTCCTACTCCTGTCCCATTTTTATGGCTGGAACCATCGAAGTAGAATTTCCAAGGTTCTATCTCCACATAATTAATATTCTCGACTTGAATAGAGTGGTCGACTATGAAGTCTGCAACCACTTGTCCTTTTACTGCCTTAAGAGGCATAAAGGTCAAGGAGTATTCAGTCAATGCTAATGCCCACTTGCCAATTCGACTATGCAAGATAGGTTTCGACAACATATATTTGAAAACATCAAAATGAGACGAAACATAAACATCAACTGGTTTTATATATTGTTTGAGCTTTGTACAAGAAAAATACAGACATAGACACAATTTTTCAACTTCGCTATATCTAGTTTCTGCATCATTCAAAACTCGACTGAGATAATAAATGGGTCTTTCGACTCCATTCTCATCCTCTTGGGCTAACATACTTCCCAGAGTTTTGTCAGATGCAGCTATGTACAATCTCATACTCCTATTGCTACAAGGAGGCACCAAAATAGGTGGCTTAGTGAGGTACCCTTTGATTTTGTCGAAGGCTTCTTGTTGCTCTTGCCCCCATTCGAACCCCTCCTTATTCAGTCGAAGTAAGGGTGAAAAGGCCTGAGCTTTCCCACTTAGGTTAGATATAAACCTTCTCAAGAAATTTATCTTGCCTAAGAGAGATTGCAATTCCTTCTTATTCGATGGCGCTTTCGCTTCCAAAATTGCCTTCGTCTTGTTCTGATTGATTTCGATCCCTTTCTTGTGGACAACGAAGCCCAAGAAATCTCCAGCTTTTACACAGAACGCACACTTCAAAGGGTTCATCTTCAGACCATGTTCTCTCATTCTTTCGAATGATTGTCGAAGGTGGTCAATGTGACTCTTCCTGGAAACAGATTTTATAACAATATCATCAATATAAACTTGCATAAACGTGTTAATAAAATCATGGAAGATAGTATTCATTGCTCGCTGGTACGTTGCCCCAGCGTTCTTCAGGCCAAAAGGCATCACTACCCACTCGTAAGTGCCTAAGGCCCCAGGGCATCGAAAGGCTGTTTTCGACACATCCTCTTCAGCAATGAAAATTTGATTATATCCTGAATAACCATCGAGCATGCTCAGGTATTCGTAGCCAGCGGCAGAATCGACTAGCATTTCCGCCACAGGCATAGGATATTCATCTTTGGGGGTGGCAGCATTCAGATCTCTGAAATCTATGCACACCCTTAATGTGCCATTTTTCTTAATTACTGGCACAATATTTGCAATCCATTCGACATACCTTGTAACACGGATGAATTTGCATTTCAGAAGTCTTTCGACCTCCGTTTTGATCTTCGACAAAATTTCTGGAGCGAAGCGTCTTGGATTTTGCTTGATTGGCTTCTTTCCAGGTTTGATTGGCAACTGAAGTTCTACCAATCCTCTGTCGAGACCGGGCATTTCGTCATAATCCCATGCAAAACAGTCTTTAAACTCTTTCAGCAATTGGATTACTTCCAACCTAAGTTCTGGATCAATTCTGGCGCTGATGTAGGTTGGCCTATTCTCTGATCCTTCGCCTAAGTTGATTTCTTCTAAAGGGTCTTGTGCTAACATCTTAATGTTGTTCGCCAAGGGATCCTTTTCGAAGCCCAGAGGCTCATCGTCATAGATCGCGTCGAGCCTCTGTTCCTGCATTCCTTCTGTCGAGATGTCAGGAGGTTCTGGGTCAAAATCTTTTCCAGGACCTATATCTGGTGGCTCTGGGTCGAAATCTTTTCCAGGACCTATATCTGGTGGCTCTGGGTCGAAATCTTTTCCAGGACCTGCAGAAGGTAGTGCTTGGTCATTGGCCTTGGTGGCCATATATTTTACTTCGGCTTCGAGAGCCGTTATCATCTTGGTTTCAGCCACATAGGCCGAAATTCGCTTCAGAGATTGTGACTCAGTCATTATCACTGAATTCACTTCCCCAACCAGTTGGTTGGATACCAGTTAGCCCACTGAATTCTATGTGGGACACGTCCTCTCTGTCCCATTGGAAACCATGCTCAGGATGCAGGTATAGGGAACAAAAGGTGTTTGGCGCTGGCGCCATGTCGAAATCAGGAGCTGGACATGGCCCTATGTGAGCCAAGTTTTTGTCGAAATCTGTTACACCCAAGTGGTTTACTTCGCCAAGGTAGTAACTCTGATCAGCCTCTATGTTTTCGACCAACCCATCTGGGCGCCATAGAAGCAGTCTTTGATGCATCGAGGAAGGCACAGCACCTACACCATGTATCCATTCACGACCTAACAAAAGGTTGTAGTTAGGTTTGGCTGAAATGACCATGAACATTGTTGGTCGAAGGATCGACCCAACTTTTATGTCGAGCTGGATCACTCCCATGGTGGTCCCAATGCCTCCCTCATAGTTGGACAGGACCATATTGTGAGGTTTTATTTCTTCATCCCTTTTGCCAATCTTTATTAGCACAGAATGAGGGATAATATTGATAGTGGCCCCACAGTCGACCAATATCTTGTTCACAGTGGTCTCTTCGAGCTTAGCCCTTATGAACAAAGGTTTGAGGTGATTCTTCATCGCCTCTGTGGGTGGCTCGAAGAAGCCATTTTGTTCTTCTGTAGTGCCATTGTTCATGACAAAATAGCACACTGGCCTGTGTCTGGCCATTTCTTGTTCCATCTCCCAGTCGCTGGTTTCGACTTCTACTTGTCGATTGAATTCCCTAGGCAGCATTGAGACAACGTTCACCATTATATCCAGGGTATCATCGGACTCAGCATCATCTTCGTCTTCGACTTCGCTCTGGTTAGGCCAAACTAGCCTGTTGGTAACTGGTTCTCTCTCAAGAGGCTTTCTTTGTTTCCTTTGAGGCACATTCGAACTAGTTTCAGCCTTAGGTTCGTTGGCGGCCTCTCTTTCAGCTTTTCGCCTTCTTTGATACCTCCTCCATTGGGATCTCGACATAGGATTTTTTCCCTTGTAGTTGCTGGACACTTGAGCAACTTTGGGTGCAGCAACTTGAGGATCTTTCTTCTGGATTAAAGAGGAACCTCTTGGCACTTCAAAAGAATGCCATTTGTCTTCACTTGGCCTTTTCCGGCCAGATGTTTTGTACCAAGTGTCTACTGGTACATTTGTTGGAGGCCTAAAAGTCGAGGGCCTCTTGTCTTGATTAGAACCCCTTCTGGGATCATGTCGAAGGTCAGAATTCTCCCTTCTCTTGTTCGCTGCTCTCACTCCTTGGATGTGCTCAGCAGCTTTTTTATCAAAGATGGAACTACATCTTGGACATAGCATGACCTCTGATTTCTTCTTCTGGCATCTTTGTAAAAAATCTGCCAGGTTTTCGTTTTCCTTAGGGAAAGCCGTTTTATTTGCATGCTCTTGCCTTATGGCTTCTTCTGAAGCTTTAGGGTCAGAAAGTTCAACCATGTTGATGTTCATGGTATCCTTAGTAGCAAGAGTTAGTTGTTTCATTTGTGTTTCCAGTTTCTCCGTCTGGCCTTGTACAGTGGCCAATTGGGAACTGGGCTTTGGTCCAGTTGTTTGTACTTCAGCAGTCTTCGACTTTGGATCTTCGACCGCTTTCTGGACAGCCTCAATTGTCTTCCTGGATAAGTTTCCAGAAAAACTGCCAAAAATTGGCATGTTGACGTGGTCCTTAGAGACTTCGACCATGTTAATGCCTGGCTTTTTCGACTGGATCCTGGTAGCCTCTATCATGTTCACCTCAGAGGGTTCTGCATAGTGGGCTTCAGCCTTCATTGGATTGGAGTCGACAGCCATGGGGGATTTGTCAGCAAACTTTAATCTCCCTTCCTCAATAGCGTCTTGGACAAGATTCCTGAAAAGAAAACATTGAGAAGTTTTATGGCCCAGAAAATTATGATATTTGCAAAAACCTCTCTTCTTTCTTTGATCAAGAGGAGGCACTTTTACCCCAGGGGGTACTATCATTTGGCCATCTTTAACTAGCAAGTCGAATATTTCATCACATTTTGTGATGTCAAAACTATAAGTCTTTTTTGGGAACCTATCATTGGTCTTGTCTGGACCAATGGGATTTTTCCCATTTGAGGGGACTAACTGTTTACAAGAGTATGGAGGCCCTTGTTTCAGTTCTGCTAAATCGACTTCTCCTTCCTCGACAGCTAAAGTATCGTCGAAGGATTCTAGCTCTTCGTCATCCATCTCAACGTAAGCTATTCTCTCTCTCTTGTGAGTTTTTGTTGCCTTAGCTTTTTCAGCTTTAAGGCGTTCGACTTGTCGAACTCTATCGGCCAGTTGGGCCATGTCTCTTAGGTACTGGGTATCTAGCTTCTTCCTAATGGAATAGTCTAAACCGCCTGCGGCCATTTCGACCAGCTCATGTTCTGGCACTTGTGTGAAACATCTCGCCTTAAGCAACCTAAACCTATTTAAATATTCGTCTATAGGTTCAGTGAAACGTCTCTTAACACTCGCCAGTTCTTTCAGGCTTATCTTGGTTTGCCCCATATAGAATTGTTCATGGAACAATCTTTCCAATTGGGTCCAATGGTGGATCGAATTGGGGGGGAGAGTTGTGAACCAAGTAAAAGCGTTCTTGGTTAAAGAACTTGGGAAGTATTTGATTCTTAGGTTTTCATTATTTGAAATGTCTCCTGCTTCGATCAAATACCTAGCCACATGCTCGACAGTAGATTCTGTCGTGTCCCCAGAGAACTTAGTAAATTTGGGGACTTTGGTTCTAGGGGGTAAGTCAGTTTGTAACACATATTCTGACAATGGAGATGTAAAGCTGGGCCTTCGAAAGCCCATGTTCATTCCATTCTGAGTCATGATCCTTTCGATCATGGTTGCCAGATTGTTTTCCAACCCCATGTTTTGGTATTGGACATGCTGAACCACTTCGTCAGCATTTTGGTTTCTGTTAACTAACCTAACCTCTGGGGCTATTACCCTAGGTTCTTCGACAGGTTGTTCTACAGGCTGTTGGGCCTGATTAATGGTGGTTTCTTCCTCTACAAATATCCCCTGATTTCCTCTTATTTGCGCCCTTTGGGGCTGTCGAATAGGTGGGGGTACTCCAAAGAAGTCAGCCAAACGCGTCATTTGCGCTGTAACTTGCTGATTCGACTGAGTAGTATTTTGTATTAGAGGATTTAGTACTGTACTCAAAGTTTGTGCCAACATTTGCACCATATCATGGTTGCTTTCGTCCATCTGTTGCCTCAAGACTGCTGTCGAGGCATTTGTAAGGCCATGGGCTACTTGGGACGTTCCTCCTAAGAGTTGGGTCCTATTTCTATTCGCCATGCCTACTCCAGAGCCTTGGAGTGGCGAAGTGGCACTCACGAAAGGGTCTGAATAAGTGGACGCAGCATTCGTCAGGCTTGCCAATTCAGAAGTTGGCATACCATAGAATGGAATAAATCCTGGGGGAACCACTGGCCTAGGGCCAGTATTTCCCCTTGGAGGGGGAGTTCCCAAAGTCATTCTGGGGCCTGTTAACGAAGTTATTGGCCCTGTGGTTGTGACTGACACTGCTGGCATCGAACCAACATTCGTCGCTTCACTCACGGTCATATTAACCGTTGTTCCCACACTCGTTTGTGGGATTTCATTGTTGTTTGGCGGATTCGCCATTTCTTCCCTTCTTCTGGCAGTATTATTATCGTTGGTGTATATTCTACCACTCCTCAATAACATACAACTCGAAAAGATGAGATTTTTCAACAATCAACACACAGTCCCACCAGGTGTGCCAATTTGTTTACCTGGGGATTTGGTAAACAACCGCTGATCCTCCAAATGGTTACTTATTTGGTTACTCGCAGGATCGATCAGATTGATCCTATGGACATAGGTTGATTTTGAAGTTTAATTAATGTGGATAAGGCTTTAAGTAAATTGGTTCAAGTAAATTGCATAAAGGAAAAGGCTTGGTAAAATAAACGAGGCTTGAATGTAAAGGTTCGACAGGAATCTTAAAGGGAAAAAGCATGTAAAATACTGGAAAAGTAAATGACTTGAATTGATTAAATTGGTGTTTCACACATACATTTCTCAACAATTCGTTCGCTCACACTGGGTACTTGAATCTAAATGAGTGACTATGTATCTATTGTGAACACACACGAGAAACTACACGTCTACTCCTATTTATACAAAAACATTCCAAGTAACCGTCGGGCAGTTACACTGCTTCGAGATCAAGCCACTTGTCACGTTCTCCATGCTCGACACTCCAGATCCTTGCACGTTCGCACGTAGTAACTGCTGGAAACCGTTTTCCCTCCAAAGCTTTGAATTTCAAACTGCTCCACTCTGGACCATCGAACACGTTCGTCAAGAGACGTCTTCGACGAAAACTCCTTCGACGTCGAAGGCAATCAGCCTTCTTCCTTGGAAGAAATCTTCTAAGTATTTGGCCATCTTTCGACGGTCACTTCGACAGGCTTAGCCAGTCGAAAGCATCTTTCAGCTTTTAATGGCTGTCATCAATTGAAACAAAGGTGTCGAATTTAGGAGCCAATAATACAATATGAATATGGTGGATAAATATACTATCGAGACTCATTAGATAATTTGAATTATTTCAAATGTATATGGAATATGTGTCATTAAATAATAGTCTTTTAACTTAGTTTCTTAGTGATGAAGTAACCTAAGATTTGGTGATGGAGAATTAGAAAATACTGAAATTGATTACATCTATTATACCATAATACAATATGAATATGGTGGATAAATATATTATCGAGACTCATTAGATAATTTGAATTATTTCAAATGTATATGGAATATGTGTCATTAAGTAATAGTCTTTTAACTTGGCTTCTTAGTGATGAAGTAACCTAAAATTTGTGATGGAGAATTAGAAAATACGGAAAATGTTTACATCTATTATACCATAATACAATATGAATATGGTGGATAAATATAATATCGAAACTCATTAGATAATTTGAATTATTTGAAATGTATATGGAATATGTGTCATTAAGTAATAGTCTTTTAACTTAGTTTCTTAGTGATGAAGTAACCTAAGATTTTGTGATGGAGAATTAGAAAATACTGAAATTGTTTACATCTATTATACCATAATACAATATGAATATGGTGAATAAATATACTATCGAGACTCATTAGACAATTTTAATTATTTCAAATGTATATGGAATACGTGTCATTAAGTAATAGTCTTTTAACTTAGTTTCTTAGTGATGAAGTAACCTAAGATTTTGTGATGGAGAATTAGAAAATACTGAAATTGTTTATATCTATTATACCATAATACAATATGAATATGGTGAATAAATATACTATCGAGACTCATTAGACAATTTTAATTATTTCAAATGTATATGGAATACGTGTCATTAAGTAATAGTCTTTTAACTTAGTTTCTTAGTGATGAAGTAACCTAAGATTTTGTGATGGAGAATTAGAAAATAATAAAACTGTTTACATGTATTATACCATAATAGAATATGAATATGGTGAATAAATATACTATCGAGACTCATTAGATAATTTGAATTATTTCAAATGTATATGGAATATGTGTCATTAAATAATAGTCTTTTAACTTAGTTTCTTAGTGATGAAGTAACCTAAGATTTGGTGATGGAGAATTTGAAAATACTGAAATTGATTACATCTATTATACCATAATACAATATGAATATGGTGGATAAATATACTATCGAGACTCATTAGATAATTTGAATTATTTCAAATGTATATGGAATATGTGTCATTAAGTAATAGTCTTTTAACTTAGTTTCTTAGTCATGACGTAACCTAAAATTTGGTGATAGGGAAGAAGAAAAATATTGAAATTGTTTACATCTATTATACCATAATACAATATGAATATAGTGGATAAATATACTATCGAGACTCATTAGATAATTTAAATTATTTCAAATGTATATGGAATATGTGTCATTAAATAATAGTCTTTTAACTTAGTTTCTTAGTGATGAAGTAACCTAAGATTTGGTGATGGAGAATTAGAAAATACTGAAATTGATTACATCTATTATACCATAATACAATATGAATATGGTGGATAAATATACTATTGAGACTCATTAGATAATTTGAATTATTTCAAATGCATATGGAATATGTGTCATTAAGTAATAGTCTTTTAACTTAGTTTCTTAGTGATGAAGTAACCTAAGATTTGGTGAAGGAGAATTAGAAAATACTGAAACCGTTTACGTCTATTATACCATAATACAATATGAATATGGTGAATAAATATACTATCGAGACTCATTAGATAATTTTAATTATTTGAAATGTATATGGAATATGTGTCATTAAGTAATAGTCTTTTAACTTAGTTTCTTAGTGATGAAGTAACCTAAGATTTTGTGATGGAGAATTAGAAAATACTGAAATTGTTTACATCTATTATACCATAATACAATATGAATATGGTGAATAAATAATCTATCGAGACTCATTAGGTAATTTGAATTATTTCAAATGTATATGGAATATGTATCATTAAGTAATTGACTTTTAACTTAGTTTCTTAGTGATGAAGTAACCTAAAATTTGGTGATGGAGAAGAAGAAAAATATTGGAATTGTTTACATCTATTATACCATAATACAATTTGAATATGGTGGATAAATATACTATCGAGACTCATTAGATAATTTGAATTATTTCAAATGTATATGGAATATGTGTCATTAAGTAATAGTCTCTTAACTTAGTTTCTTAGTGATGAAGTAACCTAAAATTTGGTGATGGAGAAGAAGAAAAATATTGGAATTGTTTACAGCTATTATACCATAATACAATATGAATATGGTGGATAAATATAATATCGAGACTCATTAGATAATTTGAAATATTTCAAATGTATATGGAATATGTGTCATTAAGTAATAGTCTTTTAACTTAGTTTCTTAGTGATGAAGTAACCTAAAATTTGGTGATAGGGAAGAAGAAAAATATTGAAATTCTTTACATCTATTATACCATAATACAATATGAATATGGTGGATAAATATACTATCGAGACTCATTAGATGATTTGAATTATTTCAAATGTATATGGAATATGTGTCATTAAATAATAGTCTTTTAACTTAGTTTCTTAGTGATGAAGTAACCTAAGATTTGGTGATGGAGAATTAGAAAATACTGAAATTGATTACATCTATTATACCATAATACAATATGAATATGGTGGATAAATATATTATCGAGACTCATTAGATAATTTGAATTATTTCAAATGTATATGGAATATGTGTCATTAAGTAATAGTCTTTTAACTTGGCTTTTTAGTGATGAAGTAACCTAAAATTTGGTGATGGAGAATTAGAAAATACGGAAAATGTTTACATCTATTATACCATAATACAATATGAATATGGTGGATAAATATAATATCGAAACTCATTAGATAATTTGAAATATTTCAAATGTATATGGAATATGTGTCATTAAGTAATAGTCTTTTAACTTAGTTTCTTAGTGATGAAGTAACCTAAAATTCGGTGATAGGGAAGAAGAAAAATATTGAAATTGTTTACATCTATTATACCATAATACAATATGACTATGGTGGATAAATATACTATCGAGACTCATTAGATAATTTGAATTATTTCAAATGTATATGCAATATGTGTCATTATGTAATAGTCTTTTAACTTAGTTTCTAAGTGATGAAGTAACCTAAGATTTGGTGATGGAGAATTAGAAAATACTAAAATTGATTACATCTATTATACCATAATACAATATGAATATGGTGGATAAATATACTATCGAGACTCATTAGATAATTTGAATTATTTCAAATGTATATGGAATATGTGTCATTAAGTAATAGTCTTTTAACTTAGTTTCTTAATGATGAAGTAACCTAAGATTTGGTGATGGAGAATTAGAAAATACTAAAACTGTTTACATCTATTATACCATAATACAATATGAATATGTTTAATAAATAATCTATCGAGACTCATTAGATAATTTTAATTATTTCAAATGTATATGGAATATGTGTCATTAAGTAATAGTCTCTTAACTTAGTTTCTTAGTGATGAAGTAACCTAAAATTTGGTGATGGAGAAGAAGAAAAATATTGAAATTGTTTACATCTATTATACGATAATAAAATATGAATATGGTTGATAAATATACTATCGAGACTCATTAGATAATTTGAATTATTTCAAATGTATATGGAATATGTGTCATTAAGTAATAGTCTTTTAACTTGGTTTCTTAGTGATGAAGTAACCTAAAATTTGGTGATGGAGATTTAGAAAATACGGAAAATGTTTACATCTATTATACCATAATACAATATGAATATGGTGGATAAATATAATATCGAGACTCATTAGATAATTTGAAATATTTCTAATGTATATGGAATATGTGTCATTACGTAATAGTCTTTTAACTTAGTTTCTTAGTGATGAAGTAACCTAAAATTTTGTGATAGAGAATTAGAAAATACTGAAACTATTTTCATCTATTATACCATAATACAATATGAATATGGTGGAATAATATAGTATCGAGACTCATTAGATAATTTGAATTATTTCAAATGTATATGGAATAGGTGTCATTAAGTAATAATCTTTTAACTTAGTTTCTTAGTGATGAAGTAACCTAAGATTTGGTGAAGGAGAATTAGAAAATACTGAAACTGTTTACATCTATTATACCATAATACAATATGAATATGGTGAATAAATATACTATCGAGACTCATTAGATAATTTGAATTATTTCAAATGTATATGGAATATGTGTCATTAAGTAATAGTCTTTTAACTTAGTTTCTTAGTGATGAAGTAACCTAAGATTTGGTGATGGAGAATTAGAAAATACTGAAATTGATTACATCTATTATACCATAATACAATATGAATTTGGTGCATAAATATACTATCGAGACTCATTAGATAATTTTAATTATTTCAAATGTATATGGAATATGTGTCATTAAGTAATAGTCTTTTAACTTAGTTTCTTAGTGATGGAGAATTCAAAAATACTGAAACTGTTTACATGTATTATACCATAATACAATATGAATATGGTGAATAAATATACTATCGAGACTCATTAGATAATTTGAATTATTTCAAATGTATATGGAATATGTGTCATTAAATAATAGTATTTTAACTTAGTTTCTTAGTGATGAAGTAACCTAAGATTTGGTGATGGAGAATTAGAAAATACTGAAATTGATTACATCTATTATAACATAATACAATATGAATATGGTGAATAAATAATCTATCGAGACTCATTAGATAATTTGAATTATTTCAAATGTATATGGAATATGTGTCATTAAGTAATAGTCTCTTAACTTAGTTTCTTAGTGATGAAGTAACCTAAAATTTGGTGATGGAAAAGAAGAAAAATATTGGAATTGTTTACATCTATTATACCATAATACAATATGAATATGGTGGATAAATATACTATCGAGACTCATTAGATAATTTAAATTATTTCAAATGTATATGGAATATGTGTCATTAAGTAATAGTCTTTTAACTTGGTTTCTTAGAGATGAAGTAACCTAAAATTTGGTGATGGAGAATTAGAAAATACGGAAAATGTTTACATCTATTATACCATAATACAATATGAATATGGTGGATAAATATAATATCGAGACTCATTAGATAATTTGAAATATTTCAAATGTATATGGAATATGTGTCATTAAGTAATAGTCTTTTAACTTAGTTTCTTAGTGATGAAGTAACCTAAGATTTGGTGATGGAGAATTAGGAAATACTAAAACTGTTTACATCTATTATACCATAATACAATATGAATATGGTGAATAAATAATCTATCGAGACTCATTAGATAATTTGAATTATTTCAAATGTATATGGAATATGTGTCATTAAGTAATAGTCTCTTAACTTAGTTTCTCAGTGATGAAGTAACCTTAAATTTGGTGATGGAAAAGAAGAAAAATATTGGAATTGTTTACATCTATTATACCATAATACAATATGAATATGGTGGATAAATATACTATCGAGACTCATTAGATAATTTAAATTATTTCAAATGTATATGGAATATGTGTCATTAAGTAATAGTCTTTTAACTTGGTTTCTTAGAGATGAAGTAACCTAAAATTTGGTGATGGAGAATTAGAAAATACGTAAAATGTTTACATCTATTATACCATAATACAATATGAATATGGTGGATAAATATAATATCGAGACTCATTAGATAATTTGAAATATTTCAAATGTATATGGAATATGTATCATTAAGTAATAGTCTTTTAACATAGTTTCTTAGTGATGAATTAACCTAAAATTTGGTGATAGGGAATAAGAAAAATATTGAAATTCTTTACATCTATTATACCATAATACAATATGAATATGGTGGATAAATATACTATCGAGACTCATTAGATAATTTGAATTATTTCAAATGTATATGGAATATGTGTCATTAAATAATAGTCTTTTAACTTAGTTTCTTAGTGATGAAGTAACCTAAGATTTCGTGATGGATAATTAGAAAATACTGAAATTGATTACATCTATTATACCATAATACAATATGAATATGGTGGATAAATATACTATCGAGACTCATTAGATAATTTGAATTATTTCAAATGTATATGGAATATGTGTCATTAAGTAATAGTCTTTTAACTTGGTTTCTTAGTGATGAAGTAACCTAAAATTTGGTGATGGAGAATTAGAAAATACGGAAAATGTTTACATCTATTATACCATAATACAATATGAATATGGTGGATAAATATAATATCGAGACTCATTAGATAATTTGAAATATTTCAAATGTATATGGAATATGTGTCATTAAGTAATAGTCTTTTAACTTAGTTTCTTAGTGATGAAGTAACCTAAGATTTGGTGATAGGGAAGAAGAAAAATATTGAAATTGTTTACATCTATTATACCATAATACAATATGAATATGGTGAATAAATATACTATCGAGACTCATTAGATAATTTGAATTATTTCAAATGTATATGGAATATGTGTCATTAAGTAATAGTCTTTTAACTTAGTTTCTTAGTGATGAAGTAACCTAAGATTTGGTGATGGAGAATTAGAAAATACTAAAATTGATTACATCTATTATACCATAATACAATATGAATATGGTGGATAAATATACTATCGAGACTCATTAGATAATTTGAATTATTTCAAATGTATATGGAATATGTGTCATTAAGGAAAAGTCTTTTAACTTAGTTTCTTAATGATGAAGTAACCTAAGATTTGGTGATGGAGAATTAGAAAATACTAAAACTGTTTACATCTATTATACCATAATACAATATGAATATGGTGAATAAATAATCTATCGAGACTCATTAGATAATTTGAATTATTTCAAATGTATATGGAATATGTGTCATTAAGTAATAGTCTCTTAACTTAGTTTCTCAGTGATGAAGTAACCTAAAATTTGGTGATGGAAAAGAAGAAAAATATTGGAATTGTTTACATCTATTATACCATAATACAATATGAATATGGTGAATAAATAATCTATCGAGACTCATTAGGTAATTTGAATTATTTCAAATGTATATGGAATATGTATCATTAAGTAATTGACTTTTAACTTAGTTTCTTAGTGATGAAGTAACCTAAAATTTGGTGATGGAGAAGAAGAAAAATATTGGAATTGTTTACATCTATTATACCATAATACAATTTGAATATGGTGGATAAATATACTATCGAGACTCATTAGATAATTTGAATTATTTCAAATGTATATGGAATATGTGTCATTAAGTAATAGTCTCTTAACTTAGTTTCTTAGTGATGAAGTAACCTAAAATTTGGTGATGGAGAAGAAGAAAAATATTGGAATTGTTTACATCTATTATACCATAATACAATATGAATATGGTGGATAAATATAATATCGAGACTCATTAGATAATTTGAAATATTTCAAATGTATATGGAATATGTGTCATTAAGTAATAGTCTTTTAACTTAGTTTCTTAGTGATGAAGTAACCTAAAATTTGGTGATAGGGAAGAAGAAAAATATTGAAATTCTTTACATCTATTATACCATAATACAATATGAATATGGTGGATAAATATACTATCGAGACTCATTAGATGATTTGAATTATTTCAAATGTATATGGAATATGTGTCATTAAATAATAGTCTTTTAACTTAGTTTCTTAGTGATGAAGTAACCTAAGATTTGGTGATGGAGAATTAGAAAATACTGAAATTGATTACATCTATTATACCATAATACAATATGAATATGGTGGATAAATATATTATCGAGACTCATTAGATAATTTGAATTATTTCAAATGTATATGGAATATGTGTCATTAAGTAATAGTCTTTTAACTTGGCTTCTTAGTGATGAAGTAACCTAAAATTTGGTGATGGAGAATTAGAAAATACGGAAAATGTTTACATCTATTATACCATAATACAATATGAATATGGTGGATAAATATAATATCGAAACTCATTAGATAATTTGAAATATTTCAAATGTATATGGAATATGTGTCATTAAGTAATAGTCTTTTAACTTAGTTTCTTAGTGATGAAGTAACCTAAAATTCGGTGATAGGGAAGAAGAAAAATATTGAAATTGTTTACATCTATTATACCATAATACAATATGACTATGGTGGATAAATATACTATCGAGACTCATTAGATAATTTGAATTATTTCAAATGTATATGCAATATGTGTCATTATGTAATAGTCTTTTAACTTAGTTTCTAAGTGATGAAGTAACCTAAGATTTGGTGATGGAGAATTAGAAAATACTAAAATTGATTACATCTATTATACCATAATACAATATGAATATGGTGGATAAATATACTATCGAGACTCATTAGATAATTTGAATTATTTCAAATGTATATGGAATATGTGTCATTAAGTAATAGTCTTTTAACTTAGTTTCTTAATGATGAAGTAACCTAAGATTTGGTGATGGAGAATTAGAAAATACTAAAACTGTTTACATCTATTATACCATAATACAATATGAATATGTTTAATAAATAATCTATCGAGACTCATTAGATAATTTTAATTATTTCAAATGTATATGGAATATGTGTCATTAAGTAATAGTCTCTTAACTTAGTTTCTTAGTGATGAAGTAACCTAAAATTTGGTGATGGAGAAGAAGAAAAATATTGAAATTGTTTACATCTATTATACGATAATAAAATATGAATATGGTTGATAAATATACTATCGAGACTCATTAGATAATTTGAATTATTTCAAATGTATATGGAATATGTGTCATTAAGTAATAGTCTTTTAACTTGGTTTCTTAGTGATGAAGTAACCTAAAATTTGGTGATGGAGATTTAGAAAATACGGAAAATGTTTACATCTATTATACCATAATACAATATGAATATGGTGGATAAATATAATATCGAGACTCATTAGATAATTTGAAATATTTCTAATGTATATGGAATATGTGTCATTACGTAATAGTCTTTTAACTTAGTTTCTTAGTGATGAAGTAACCTAAAATTTTGTGATAGAGAATTAGAAAATACTGAAACTATTTTCATCTATTATACCATAATACAATATGAATATGGTGGAATAATATAGTATCGAGACTCATTAGATAATTTGAATTATTTCAAATGTATATGGAATAGGTGTCATTAAGTAATAATCTTTTAACTTAGTTTCTTAGTGATGAAGTAACCTAAGATTTGGTGAAGGAGAATTAGAAAATACTGAAACTGTTTACATCTATTATACCATAATACAATATGAATATGGTGAATAAATATACTATCGAGACTCATTAGATAATTTGAATTATTTCAAATGTATATGGAATATGTGTCATTAAGTAATAGTCTTTTAACTTAGTTTCTTAGTGATGAAGTAACCTAAGATTTGGTGATGGAGAATTAGAAAATACTGAAATTGATTACATCTATTATACCATAATACAATATGAATTTGGTGCATAAATATACTATCGAGACTCATTAGATAATTTTAATTATTTCAAATGTATATGGAATATGTGTCATTAAGTAATAGTCTTTTAACTTAGTTTCTTAGTGATGGAGAATTCGAAAATACTGAAACTGTTTACATGTATTATACCATAATACAATATGAATATGGTGAATAAATATACTATCGAGACTCATTAGATAATTTGAATTATTTCAAATGTATATGGAATATGTGTCATTAAATAATAGTATTTTAACTTAGTTTCTTAGTGATGAAGTAACCTAAGATTTGGTGATGGAGAATTAGAAAATACTGAAATTGATTACATCTATTATAACATAATACAATATGAATATGGTGAATAAATAATCTATCGAGACTCATTAGATAATTTGAATTATTTCAAATGTATATGGAATATGTGTCATTAAGTAATAGTCTCTTAACTTAGTTTCTTAGTGATGAAGTAACCTAAAATTTGGTGATGGAAAAGAAGAAAAATATTGGAATTGTTTACATCTATTATACCATAATACAATATGAATATGGTGGATAAATATACTATCGAGACTCATTAGATAATTTAAATTATTTCAAATGTATATGGAATATGTGTCATTAAGTAATAGTCTTTTAACTTGGTTTCTTAGAGATGAAGTAACCTAAAATTTGGTGATGGAGAATTAGAAAATACGGAAAATGTTTACATCTATTATACCATAATACAATATGAATATGGTGGATAAATATAATATCGAGACTCATTAGATAATTTGAAATATTTCAAATGTATATGGAATATGTGTCATTAAGTAATAGTCTTTTAACTTAGTTTCTTAGTGATGAAGTAACCTAAGATTTGGTGATGGAGAATTAGGAAATACTAAAACTGTTTACATCTATTATACCATAATACAATATGAATATGGTGAATAAATAATCTATCGAGACTCATTAGATAATTTGAATTATTTCAAATGTATATGGAATATGTGTCATTAAGTAATAGTCTCTTAACTTAGTTTCTCAGTGATGAAGTAACCTTAAATTTGGTGATGGAAAAGAAGAAAAATATTGGAATTGTTTACATCTATTATACCATAATACAATATGAATATGGTGGATAAATATACTATCGAGACTCATTAGATAATTTAAATTATTTCAAATGTATATGGAATATGTGTCATTAAGTAATAGTCTTTTAACTTGGTTTCTTAGAGATGAAGTAACCTAAAATTTGGTGATGGAGAATTAGAAAATACGTAAAATGTTTACATCTATTATACCATAATACAATATGAATATGGTGGATAAATATAATATCGAGACTCATTAGATAATTTGAAATATTTCAAATGTATATGGAATATGTATCATTAAGTAATAGTCTTTTAACATAGTTTCTTAGTGATGAATTAACCTAAAATTTGGTGATAGGGAATAAGAAAAATATTGAAATTCTTTACATCTATTATACCATAATACAATATGAATATGGTGGATAAATATACTATCGAGACTCATTAGATAATTTGAATTATTTCAAATGTATATGGAATATGTGTCATTAAATAATAGTCTTTTAACTTAGTTTCTTAGTGATGAAGTAACCTAAGATTTCGTGATGGATAATTAGAAAATACTGAAATTGATTACATCTATTATACCATAATACAATATGAATATGGTGGATAAATATACTATCGAGACTCATTAGATAATTTGAATTATTTCAAATGTATATGGAATATGTGTCATTAAGTAATAGTCTTTTAACTTGGTTTCTTAGTGATGAAGTAACCTAAAATTTGGTGATGGAGAATTAGAAAATACGGAAAATGTTTACATCTATTATACCATAATACAATATGAATATGGTGGATAAATATAATATCGAGACTCATTAGATAATTTGAAATATTTCAAATGTATATGGAATATGTGTCATTAAGTAATAGTCTTTTAACTTAGTTTCTTAGTGATGAAGTAACCTAAGATTTGGTGATAGGGAAGAAGAAAAATATTGAAATTGTTTACATCTATTATACCATAATACAATATGAATATGGTGGATAAATATACTATCGAGACTCATTAGATAATTTGAATTATTTCAAATGTATATGGAATATGTGTCATTAAGTAATAGTCTTTTAACTTAGTTTCTTAGTGATGAAGTAACCTAAGATTTGGTGATGGAGAATTAGAAAATACTAAAATTGATTACATCTATTATACCATAATACAATATGAATATGGTGGATAAATATACTATCGAGACTCATTAGATAATTTGAATTATTTCAAATGTATATGGAATATGTGTCATTAAGGAAAAGTCTTTTAACTTAGTTTCTTAATGATGAAGTAACCTAAGATTTGGTGATGGAGAATTAGAAAATACTAAAACTGTTTACATCTATTATACCATAATACAATATGAATATGGTGAATAAATAATCTATCGAGACTCATTAGATAATTTGAATTATTTCAAATGTATATGGAATATGTGTCATTAAGTAATAGTCTCTTAACTTAGTTTCTCAGTGATGAAGTAACCTAAAATTTGGTGATGGAAAAGAAGAAAAATATTGGAATTGTTTACATCTATTATACCATAATACAATATGAATATGGTGGATAAATATACTATCGAGACTCATTAGATAATTTAAATTATTTCAAATGTATATGGAATATGTGTCATTAAGTAATAGTCTTTTAACTTGGTTTCTTAGAGATGAAGTAACCTAAAATTTGGTGATGGAGAATTAGAAAATACGGAAAATGTTTACATCTATTATACCATAATACAATATGAATATGGTGGATAAATATAATATCGAGAATCATTAGATAATTTGAAATATTTCAAATGTATATGGAATATGTGTCATTAAGTAATAGTCTTTTAACTTAGTTTCTTAGTGATGAAGTAACCTAAAATTTGGTGATACGGAATAAGAAAAATATTGAAATTCTTTACATCTATTATACCATAATACAATATGAATATGGTGGATAAATATACTATCGAGACTCATTAGATAATTTGAATTATTTCAAATGTATATGGAATATGTGTCATTAAATAATAGTCTTTTAACTTAGTTTCTTAGTGATGAAGTAACCTAAGATTTCGTGATGGATAATTAGAAAATACTGAAATTGATTACATCTATTATACCATAATACAATATGAATATGGTGGATAAATATACTATCGAGACTCATTAGATAATTTGAATTATTTCAAATGTATATGGAATATGTGTCATTAAGTAATAGTCTTTTAACTTGGTTTCTTAGTGATGAAGTAACCTAAAATTTGGTGATGGAGAATTAGAAAATACGGAAAATGTTTACATCTATTATACCATAATACAATATGAATATGGTGGATAAATATAATATCGAGACTCATTAGATAATTTGAAATATTTCAAATGTATATGGAATATGTGTCATTAAGTAATAGTCTTTTAACTTAGTTTCTTTGTGATAAAGTAACCTAAAATTTGGTGATAGGGAAGAAGAAAAATATTTAAATTGTTTACATCTATTATACCATAATACAATATGAATATGGTGGATAAATATACTATCGAGACTCATTAGATAATTTGAATTATTTCAAATGTATATGGAATATGTGTCATTAAGTAATAGTCTTTTAACTTAGTTTCTTAGTGATGAAGTAACCTAAGATTTGGTGATGGAGAATTAGAAAATACTAAAATTGATTACATCTATTATACCATAATACAATATGAATATGGTGGATAAATATACTATCGAGACTTATTAGATAATTTGAATTATTTCAAATGTATATGGAATATGTGTCATTAAGGAAAAGTCTTTTAACTTAGTTTCTTAATGATGAAGTAACCTAAGATTTGGTGATGGAGAATTAGAAAATACTAAAACTGTTTACATCTATTATACCATAATACAATATGAATATGGTGAATAAATAATCTATCGAGACTCATTAGATAATTTGAATTATTTCAAATGTATATGGAATATGTGTCATTAAGTAATAGTCTCTTAACTTAGTTTCTCAGTGATGAAGTAACCTAAAATTTGGTGATGGAAAAGAAGAAAAATATTGGAATTGTTTACATCTATTATACCATAATACAATATGAATATGGTGGATAAATATACTATCGAGACTCATTAGATAATTTAAATTATTTCAAATGTATATGGAATATGTGTCATTAAGTAATAGTCTTTTAACTTGGTTTCTTAGAGATGAAGTAACCTAAAATTTGGTGATGGAGAATTAGAAAATACGGAAAATGTTTACATCTATTATACCATAATACAATATGAATATGGTGGATAAATATAATATCGAGACTCATTAGATAATTTGAAATATTTCAAATGTATATGGAATATGTGTCATTAAGTAATAGTCTTTTAACTTAGTTTCTTAGTGATGAAGTAACCTAAGATTTGGTGATGGAGAATTAGGAAATACTAAAACTGTTTACATCTATTATACCATAATACAATATGAATATGGTGAATAAATAATCTATCGAGACTCATTAGATAATTTGAATTATTTCAAATGTATATGGAATATGTGTCATTAAGTAATAGTCTCTTAACTTAGTTTCTCAGTGATGAAGTAACCTTAAATTTGGTGATGGAAAAGAAGAAAAATATTGGAATTGTTTACATCTATTATACCATAATACAATATGAATATGGTGGATAAATATACTATCGAGACTCATTAGATAATTTAAATTATTTCAAATGTATATGGAATATGTGTCATTAAGTAATAGTCTTTTAACTTGGTTTCTTAGAGATGAAGTAACCTAAAATTTGGTGATGGAGAATTAGAAAATACGTAAAATGTTTACATCTATTATACCATAATACAATATGAATATGGTGGATAAATATAATATCGAGACTCATTAGATAATTTGAAATATTTCAAATGTATATGGAATATGTATCATTAAGTAATAGTCTTTTAACATAGTTTCTTAGTGATGAATTAACCTAAAATTTGGTGATAGGGAATAAGAAAAATATTGAAATTCTTTACATCTATTATACCATAATACAATATGAATATGGTGGATAAATATACTATCGAGACTCATTAGATAATTTGAATTATTTCAAATGTATATGGAATATGTGTCATTAAATAATAGTCTTTTAACTTAGTTTCTTAGTGATGAAGTAACCTAAGATTTCGTGATGGATAATTAGAAAATACTGAAATTGATTACATCTATTATACCATAATACAATATGAATATGGTGGATAAATATACTATCGAGACTCATTAGATAATTTGAATTATTTCAAATGTATATGGAATATGTGTCATTAAGTAATAGTCTTTTAACTTGGTTTCTTAGTGATGAAGTAACCTAAAATTTGGTGATGGAGAATTAGAAAATACGGAAAATGTTTACATCTATTATACCATAATACAATATGAATATGGTGGATAAATATAATATCGAGACTCATTAGATAATTTGAAATATTTCAAATGTATATGGAATATGTGTCATTAAGTAATAGTCTTTTAACTTAGTTTCTTAGTGATGAAGTAACCTAAGATTTGGTGATAGGGAAGAAGAAAAATATTGAAATTGTTTACATCTATTATACCATAATACAATATGAATATGGTGGATAAATATACTATCGAGACTCATTAGATAATTTGAATTATTTCAAATGTATATGGAATATGTGTCATTAAGTAATAGTCTTTTAACTTAGTTTCTTAGTGATGAAGTAACCTAAGATTTGGTGATGGAGAATTAGAAAATACTAAAATTGATTACATCTATTATACCATAATACAATATGAATATGGTGGATAAATATACTATCGAGACTCATTAGATAATTTGAATTATTTCAAATGTATATGGAATATGTGTCATTAAGGAAAAGTCTTTTAACTTAGTTTCTTAATGATGAAGTAACCTAAGATTTGGTGATGGAGAATTAGAAAATACTAAAACTGTTTACATCTATTATACCATAATACAATATGAATATGGTGAATAAATAATCTATCGAGACTCATTAGATAATTTGAATTATTTCAAATGTATATGGAATATGTGTCATTAAGTAATAGTCTCTTAACTTAGTTTCTCAGTGATGAAGTAACTTAAAATTTGGTGATGGAAAAGAAGAAAAATATTGGAATTGTTTACATCTATTATACCATAATACAATATGAATATGGTGGATAAATATACTATCGAGACTCATTAGATAATTTAAATTATTTCAAATGTATATGGAATATGTGTCATTAAGTAATAGTCTTTTAACTTGGTTTCTTAGAGATGAAGTAACCTAAAATTTGGTGATGGAGAATTAGAAAATACGGAAAATGTTTACATCTATTATACCATAATACAATATGAATATGGTGGATAAATATAATATCGAGACTCATTAGATAATTTGAAATATTTCAAATGTATATGGAATATGTGTCATTAAGTAATAGTCTTTTAACTTAGTTTCTTAGTGATGAAGTAACCTAAAATTTGGTGATACGGAATAAGAAAAATATTGAAATTCTTTACATCTATTATACCATAATACAATATGAATATGGTGGATAAATATACTATCGAGACTCATTAGATAATTTGAATTATTTCAAATGTATATGGAATATGTGTCATTAAATAATAGTCTTTTAACTTAGTTTCTTAGTGATGAAGTAACCTAAGATTTCGTGATGGATAATTAGAAAATACTGAAATTGATTACATCTATTATACCATAATACAATATGAATATGGTGGATAAATATACTATCGAGACTCATTAGATAATTTGAATTATTTCAAATGTATATGGAATATGTGTCATTAAGTAATAGTCTTTTAACTTGGTTTCTTAGTGATGAAGTAACCTAAAATTTGGTGATGGAGAATTAGAAAATACGGAAAATGTTTACATCTATTATACCATAATACAATATGAATATGGTGGATAAATATAATATCGAGACTCATTAGATAATTTGAAATATTTCAAATGTATATGGAATATGTGTCATTAAGTAATAGTCTTTTAACTTAGTTTCTTTGTGATAAAGTAACCTAAAATTTGGTGATAGGGAAGAAGAAAAATATTGAAATTGTTTACATCTATTATACCATAATACAATATGAATATGGTGGATAAATATACTATCGAGACTCATTAGATAATTTGAATTATTTCAAATGTATATGGAATATGTGTCATTAAGTAATAGTCTTTTAACTTAGTTTCTTAGTGATGAAGTAACCTAAGATTTGGTGATGCAGAATTAGAAAATACTAAAATTGATTACATCTATTATACCATAATACAATATGAATATGGTGGATAAATATACTATCGAGACTTATTAGATAATTTGAATTATTTCAAATGTATATGGAATATGTGTCATTAAGGAAAAGTCTTTTAACTTAGTTTCTTAATGATGAAGTAACCTAAGATTTGGTGATGGAGAATTAGAAAATACTAAAACTATTTACATCTATTATACCATAATACAATATGGAATATGGTGAATAAATAATCTATCGAGACTCATTAGATAATTTGAATTATTTCAGAATGTATATGGAATATGTGTCATTAAGTAATAGTCTCTTAACTTAGTTCTTCTCAGTGATGAAGTCAACCTAAAATTTGGTGATGGAAAAGAAGAAAAATATTGGAATTGTTTACATCTATTATACCATAATACAATATGAATATGGTGGATAAATATACTATCGAGACTCATTAGATAATTTAAATTATTTCAAATGTATATGGAATATGTGTCATTAAGTAATAGTCTTTTAACTTGGTTTTCTTTAGAGATGAAGTAACCTAAAATTTGGTGATGGAGAATTAGAAAATACGGAAAATGTTTACATCTATTATACCATAATACAATATGAAATATGGTGGATAAATATAATATCGAGACTCATTAGATAATTTGAAATATTTCAAATGTATATGGAATTATGTGTCATTAAGTAATAGTCTTTTAACTTAGTTTCTTAGTGATGAAGTAACCTAAAATTTGGTGATACGGAATAAGAAAAATATTGAAATTCTTTACATCTATTATACCATAATACAATATGAATATGGTGGATAAATATACTATCGAGACTCATTAGATAATTTTGAATTATTTCAAATGTATATGGAATATGTGTCATTAAATAATAGTCTTTTAACTTAGTTTCTTAGTGATGAAGTAACCTAAGATTTCGTGATGGATAATTAGAAAATACTGAAATTGATTACATCTATTATACCATAATACAATATGAATATGGTGGATAAATATACTATCGAGACTCATTAGATAATTTGAATTATTTCAAATGTATATGGAATATGTGTCATTAAGTAATAGTCTTTTAACTTGGGTTTCTTAGTGATGAAGTAACCTAAAATTGGTGATGGAGAATTAGAAAATACGGAAAATGTTTACATCTATTATACCATAATACAATATGAATATGGTGGATAAATATAATATCGAGAACTCATTAGATAATTTGAAATATTTCAAATGTATATGGAAATATGTGTCATTACAGTAATATTCTTTTAACCTTAGTTTCTTTGTGATAAAGTAACCTAAAATTTTGGTGATAGGGAAGAAGACTAAATATTGAAATTGCTTTTACATCTATTATACCATAATACAATATGAATATGGTGGATAAATATACTATCGAGACTCATTAGATTAATTTGAATTATTTCAAATGTATATGGAATATGTGTCATTAAGTAATAGTCTTTTAACTTAGTGTTTCTTAGTGATGAAGTAACCTAAGATTTGGTGATGGAGAATTAGAAACATACTAAAATTGATTACATCTATTATACCATAATACAATATGAATATGGTGGATAAATATACTATCGAGACTCATTAGATATTTGAATATTTCAATGTATATGGAATATGTGTCATTAAGGAAAAGTCTTTTAACTTAGATTCTTAATGATGAAGTTAACCTAAGATTTGGTGATGGAGAATTAGAAAATACTAAAACTGTTTACATCATTATATGGTGAATAAATAATCTATCGAGACTCATTAGATAATTTGAATTATTTCAAATGTATATGGAATATGTGTCATTAAGTAATAGTCTCTTAACTTAGTTTCTCAGTGATGAAGTAACCTAAAATTTGGTGATGGAAAAGAAGAAAAATATTGGAATTGTTTACATCTATTATACCATAATACAATATGAATATGGTGGATAAATATACTATCGAGACTCATTAGATAATTTAAATTATTTCAAATGTATATGGAATATGTGTCATTAAGTAATAGTCTTTTAACTTGGTTTCTTAGAGATGAAGTAACCTAAAATTTGGTGATGGAGAATTAGAAAATACGGAAAATGTTTACATCTATTATACCATAATACAATATGAATATGGTGGATAAATATAATATCGAGACTCATTAGATAATTTGAAATATTTCAAATGTATATGGAATATGTGTCATTAAGTAATAGTCTTTTAACTTAGTTTCTTAGTGATGAAGTAACCTAAAATTTGGTGATACGGAATAAGAAAAATATTGAAATTCTTTACATCTATTATACCATAATACAATATGAATATGGTGGATAAATATACTATCGAGACTCATTAGATAATTTGAATTATTTCAAATGTATATGGAATATGTGTCATTAAATAATAGTCTTTTAACTTAGTTTCTTAGTGATGAAGTAACCTAAGATTTCGTGATGGATAATTAGAAAATACTGAAATTGATTACATCTATTATACCATAATACAATATGAATATGGTGGATAAATATACTATCGAGACTCATTAGATAATTTGAATTATTTCAAATGTATATGGAATATGTGTCATTAAGTAATAGTCTTTTAACTTGGTTTCTTAGTGATGAAGTAACCTAAAATTTGGTGATGGAGAATTAGAAAATACGGAAAATGTTTACATCTATTATACCATAATACAATATGAATATGGTGGATAAATATAATATCGAGACTCATTAGATAATTTGAAATATTTCAAATGTATATGGAATATGTGTCATTAAGTAATATTCTTTTAACTTAGTTTCTTTGTGATAAAGTAACCTAAAATTTGGTGATAGGGAAGAAGAAAAATATTGAAATTGTTTACATCTATTATACCATAATACAATATGAATATGGTGGATAAATATACTATCGAGACTCATTAGATAATTTGAATTATTTCAAATGTATATGGAATATGTGTCATTAAGTAATAGTCTTTTAACTTAGTTTCTTAGTGATGAAGTAACCTAAGATTTGGTGATGGAGAATTAGAAAATACTAAAATTGATTACATCTATTATACCATAATACAATATGAATATGGTGGATAAATATACTATCGAGACTCATTAGATAATTTGAATTATTTCAAATGTATATGGAATATGTGTCATTAAGGAAAAGTCTTTTAACTTAGTTTCTTAATGATGAAGTAACCTAAGATTTGGTGATGGAGAATTAGAAAATACTAAAACTGTTTACATCTATTATACCATAATACAATATGAATATGGTGAATAAATAATCTATCGAGACTCATTAGATAATTTGAATTATTTCAAATGTATATGGAATATGTGTCATTAAGTAATAGTCTCTTAACTTAGTTTCTCAGTGATGAAGTAACCTAAAATTTGGTGATGGAAAAGAAGAAAAATATTGGAATTGTTTACATCTATTATACCATAATACAATATGAATATGGTGGATAAATATACTATCGAGACTCATTAGATAATTTAAATTATTTCAAATGTATATGGAATATGTGTCATTAAGTAATAGTCTTTTAACTTGGTTTCTTAGAGATGAAGTAACCTAAAATTTGGTGATGGAGAATTAGAAAATACGGAAAATGTTTACATCTATTATACCATAATACAATATGAATATGGTGGATAAATATAATATCGAGACTCATTAGATAATTTGAAATATTTCAAATGTATATGGAATATGTGTCATTAAGTAATAGTCTTTTAACTTAGTTTCTTAGTGATGAAGTAACCTAAAATTTGGGTGATACGGAATAAGAAAAATATTGAAATTCTTTACATCTATTATACCATAATACAATATGAATATGGTGGATAAATATACTATCGAGACTCATTAGATAATTTGAATTATTTCAAATGTATATGGAATATGTGTCATTAAATAATAGTCTTTTAACTTAGTTTCTTAGTGATGAAGTAACCTAAGATTTCGTGATGGATAATTAGAAAATACTGAAATTGATTACATCTATTATACCATAATACAATATGAATATGGTGGATAAATATACTATCGAGACTCATTAGATAATTTGAATTATTTCAAATGTATATGGAATATGTGTCATTAAGTAATAGTCTTTTAACTTGGTTTCTTAGTGATGAAGTAACCTAAAATTTGGTGATGGAGAATTAGAAAATACGGAAAATGTTTACATCTATTATACCATAATACAATATGAATATGGTGGATAAATATAATATCGAGACTCATTAGATAATTTGAAATATTTCAAATGTATATGGAATATGTGTCATTAAGTAATAGTCTTTTAACTTAGTTTCTTTGTGATAAAGTAACCTAAAATTTGGTGATAGGGAAGAAGAAAAATATTGAAATTGTTTACATCTATTATACCATAATACAATATGAATATGGTGGATAAATATACTATCGAGACTCATTAGATAATTTGAATTATTTCAAATGTATATGGAATATGTGTCATTAAGTAATAGTCTTTTAACTTAGTTTCTTAGTGATGAAGTAACCTAAGATTTGGTGATGGAGAATTAGAAAATACTAAAATTGATTACATCTATTATACCATAATACAATATGAATATGGTGGATAAATATACTATCGAGACTCATTAGATAATTTGAATTATTTCAAATGTATATGGAATATGTGTCATTAAGGAAAAGTCTTTTAACTTAGTTTCTTAATGATGAAGTAACCTAAGATTTGGTGATGGAGAATTAGAAAATACTAAAACTGTTTACATTTATTATACCATAATACAATATGAATATGGTGAATAAATAATCTATCGAGACTCATTAGATAATTTGAATTATTTCAAATGTATAAGGAATATGTGTCATTAAGTAATAGTCTCTTAACTTAGTTTCTCAGTGATGAAGTAACCTAAAATTTGGTGATGGAAAAGAAGAAAAATATTGGAATTGTTTACATCTATTATACCATAATACAATATGAATATGGTGGATAAATATACTATCGAGACTCATTAGATAATTTAAATTATTTCAAATGTATATGGAATATGTGTCATTAAGTAATAGTCTTTTAACTTGGTTTCTTAGAGATGAAGTAACCTAAAATTTGGTGATGGAGAATTAGAAAATACGGAAAATGTTTACATCTATTATACCATAATACAATATGAATATGGTGGATAAATATAATATCGAGACTCATTAGATAATTTGAAATATTTCAAATGTATATGGAATATGTGTCATTAAGTAATAGTCTTTTAACTTAGTTTCTTAGTGATGAAGTAACCTAAGATTTGGTGATGGAGAATTAGAAAATACTAAAATTGATTACATCTATTATACCATAATACAATATGAATATGGTGGATAAATATACTATCGAGACTCATTAGATAATTTGAATTATTTCAAATGTATATGGAATATGTGTCATTAAGGAAAAGTCTTTTAACTTAGTTTCTTAATGATGAAGTAACCTAAGATTTGGTGATGGAGAATTAGAAAATACTAAAACTGTTTACATCTATTATACCATAATACAATATGAATATGGTGAATAAATAATCTATCGAGACTCATTAGATAATTTGAATTATTTCAAATGTATATGGAATATGTGTCATTAAGTAATAGTCTCTTAACTTAGTTTCTCAGTGATGAAGTAACCTAAAATTTGGTGATGGAAAAGAAGAAAAATATTGGAATTGTTTACATCTATTATACCATAATACAATATGAATATGGTGGATAAATATACTATCGAGACTCATTAGATAATTTAAATTATTTCAAATGTATATGGAATATGTGTCATTAAGTAATAGTCTTTTAACTTGGTTTCTTAGAGATGAAGTAACCTAAAATTTGGTGATGGAGAATTAGAAAATACGGAAAATGTTTACATCTATTATACCATAATACAATATGAATATGGTGGATAAATATAATATCGAGACTCATTAGATAATTTGAAATATTTCAAATGTATATGGAATATGTGTCATTAAGTAATAGTCTTTTAACTTAGTTTCTTAGTGATGAAGTAACCTAAGATTTGGTGATGGAGAATTAGAAAATACTAAAATTGATTACATCTATTATACCATAATACAATATGAATATGGTGGATAAATATACTATCGAGACTCATTAGATAATTTGAATTATTTCAAATGTATATGGAATATGTGTCATTAAGGAAAAGTCTTTTAACTTAGTTTCTTAATGATGAAGTAACCTAAGATTTGGTGATGGAGAATTAGAAAATACTAAAACTGTTTACATCTATTATACCATAATACAATATGAATATGGTGAATAAATAATCTATCGAGACTCATTAGATAATTTGAATTATTTCAAATGTATATGGAATATGTGTCATTAAGTAATAGTCTCTTAACTTAGTTTCTCAGTGATGAAATAACCTAAAATTTGGTGATGGAAAAGAAGAAAAATATTGGAATTGTTTACATCTATTATACCATAATACAATATGAATATGGTGGATAAATATACTATCGAGACTCATTAGATAATTTAAATTATTTCAAATGTATATGGAATATGTGTCATTAAGTAATAGTCTTTTAACTTGGTTTCTTAGAGATGAAGTAACCTAAAATTTGGTGATGGAGAATTAGAAAATACGGAAAATGTTTACATCTATTATACCATAATACAATATGAATATGGTGGATAAATATAATATCGAGACTCATTAGATAATTTGAAATATTTCAAATGTATATGGAATATGTGTCATTAAGTAATAGTCTTTTAACTTAGTTTCTTAGTGATGAAGTAACCTAAAATTTGGTGATAGGGAATAAGAAAAATATTGAAATTCTTTACATCTATTATACCATAATACAATATGAATATGGTGGATAAATATACTATCGAGACTCATTAGATGATTTGAATTATTTCAAATGTATATGGAATATGTGTCATTAAATAATAGTCTTTTAACTTAGTTTCTTAGTGATGAAGTAACCTAAGATTTGGTGATGGAGAATTAGAAAATACTAAAATTGATTACATCTATTATACCATAATACAATATGAATATGGTGGATAAATATAGTATCGAGACTCATTAGATAATTTGAATTATTTCAAATGTATATGGAATATGTGTCATTAAGTAATAGTCTTTTAACTTGGTTTCTTTGTGATGAAGTAACGTAAGATTTGGTGATGGAGAAAAAGAAAAATATTGAAATTGTTTACATCTATTATACGATAATACAATATGAATATGGTGGATAAATATACTATCGAGACTCATTAGATAATTTGAATTATTTCAAATGTATATGGAATATGTGTCATTAAGTAATAGTCTTTTAACTTAGTTTCTTAGTGATGAAGTAACCTAAGATTTGGTAATGGAGAATTAGAAAATACTGAAACTGTTTACATCTATTATACCATAATACAATATGAATATGGTGAATAAATATACTATCGAGACTCATTAGATAATTTGAAATATTTCAAATGTATATGGAATATGTGTCATTAAGTAATAGTCTCTTAACTTAGTTTCTTAGTGATGAAGTAACCTAAAATTTGGTCATGGAGAAGAAGAAAAATATTGAAATTGTTTACATCTATTATACGATAATACAATATGAATATGGTGGATAAATATACTATCGAGACTCATTAAATAATTTCAATTATTTCAAATGTATATGGAATATGTGTCATTAAGTAATAGTCTTTTAACTTAGTTTCTTAGTGATGAAGTAACCTAAAATTTGGTGATGGAGAATTAGAAAATACTGAAACTGTTTACATCTATTATACCATAATACAATATGAATATGGTGAATAAATATACTATCGAGACTCATTAGATAATTTGAATTATTTCAAATGTATATGGAATATGTGTCATTAAGTAATAGTCTCTTAACTTAGTTTCTTAGTGATGTAGTAACCTAAAATTTGGTGATGGAGAAGAAGAAAAATATTGAAATTGTTTACATCTATTAGACGATAATACAATATGAATATGGTGGATAAATATACTATCGAGACTCATTAAATAATTTCAATTATTTCAAATGTATATGGAATATGTGTCATTAAGTAATAGTCTTTTAACTTAGTTTCTTAGTGAGGAAGTAACCCAAAATTTGGTGATAGAGAAGTAGAAAAATATTGAAATTGTTTACATCTATTATACCATAATACAATATGAATATGGTGGATAAATATACAATCGAGACTCATTAGATAATTTGAATTTTTTCAAATGTATATGGAATATGTGTCATTAAGTAATAGTCTTTTAACTTGGTTTCTTAGTGATGAAGTAACCTAAAATTTGGTGATGGAGAATTAGAAAATACGGAAACTGTTTACATCTATTATACCATAATACAATATGAATATGGTGAATAAATATACTATCGAGACTCATTAGATAATTCGAAATATTTCAAATGTATATGGAATATGTGTCATTAAGTAATAGTCTTTTAACTTTGTTTCTTAGTGATGAAGTAACCTAAAATTTGGTGATGGAGAATTAGAAAATACGGAAACTGTTTACATCTATTATACCATAATACAATATGAATATGGTGAATAAATATACTATCGAGACTCATTAGATAATTTGAAATATTTCAAATGTATATGGAATATGTGTCATTAAGTAATAGTCTTTTAACTTAGTTTCTTAGTGATGAAGTAACCTAAAATTTGGTGATAGAGAATTAGAAAATACTGAAACTGTTTACATCTATTATACCATAATACAATATGAATATCGTGGATAAATATAGTATCAAGACTCATTAGATAATTTGAATTATTTCAAATGTATATGGAATATGTGTCATTAAGTAATAGTCTTTTAACTTAGTTTCTTAGTGATGAAGTAACCTAAGATTTGGTGAAGGAGAATTAGAAAATACTGAAACTGTTTACATCTATTATACCATAATACAATATGAATATGGTGAATAAATATACTATCGAGACTCATTAGATAATTTGAATTATTTCAAATGTATATGGAATATGTGTCATTAAGTAATAGTCTCTTAACTTAGTTTCTTAGTGATGTATTAACCTAAAATTTGGTGATGGAGAAGAAGAAAAATATTGAAATTGTTTACATCTATTATACGATAATACAATATGAATATGGTGGATAAATATACTATCGAGACTCATTAAATAATTTCAATTATTTCAAATGTATATGGAATATGTGTCATTAAGTAATAGTCTTTTAACTTAGTTTCTTAGGGAGGAAGTAACCTAAAATTTGGTGATAGAGAAGTAGAAAAATATTGAAATTGTTTACATCTATTATACCATAATACAATATGAATATGGTGGATAAATATACAATCGAGACTCATTAGATAATTTGAATTTTTTCAAATGTATATGGAATATGTGTCATTAAGTAATAGTCTTTTAACTTGGTTTCTTAGTGATAAAGTAACCTAAAATTTGGTGATGGAGAATTAGAAAATACGGAAACTGTTTACATCTATTATACCATAATACAATATGAATATGGTGAATAAATATACTATCGAGACTCATTAGATAATTTGAAATATTTCAAATGTATATGGAATATGTGTCATTAAGTAATCGTCTTTTAACTTTGTTTCTTAGTGATGAAGTAACCTAAAATTTGGTGATGGAGAATTAGAAAATACGGAAACTGTTTACATCTATTATACCATAATACAATATGAATATGGTGAATAAATATACTATCGAGACTCATTAGATAATTTGAAATATTTCAAATGTATATGGAATATGTGTCATTAAGTAATAGTCTTTTAACTTAGTTTTTTAGTGATGAAGTAACCTAAAATTTGGTGATAGAGAATCAGAAAATACTGAAACTGTTTACATCTATTATACCATAATACAATATGAATATCGTGGATAAATATAGTATCAAGACTCATTAGATAATTTGAATTATTTCAAATGTATATGGAATATGTGTCATTAAGTAATAGTCTTTTAACTTAGTTTCTTAGTGATGAAGTAACCTAAGATTTGGTGAAGGAGAATTAGAAAATACTGAAACTGTTTACATCTATTATACCATAATACAATATGAATATGGTGAATAAATATACTATCGAGACTCATTAGATAATTTAATTTATTTCAAATGTATATGGAATATGTGTCATTAAGTAATAGTCTTTTAACTTAGTTTCTTAGTGATGAAGTAACCTAAGATTTGGTGATGGAGAATTAGAAAATACTGAAACTGTTTACATCTATTATACCATAATACAATATGAATATGGTGAATAAATATACTATCGAGACTCATTAGATAATTTGAATTATTTCAAATGTATATGGAATATGTGTCATTAAGTAATAGTCTCTTAACTTAGTTTCTTAGTGATGTATTAACCTAAAATTTGGTGATGGAGAAGAAGAAAAATATTGAAATTGTTTACATCTATTATACGATAATACAATATGAATATGGTGGATAAATATACTATCGAGACTCATTAAATAATTTCAATTATTTCAAATGTATATGGAATATGTGTCATTAAGTAATAGTCTTTTAACTTAGTTTCTTAGTGAGGAAGTAACCTAAAATTTGATGATAGAGAAGTAGAAAAATATTGAAATTGTTTACATCTATTATACCATAATACAATATGAATATGGTGGATAAATATACAATCGACACTCATTAGATAATTTGAATTTTTTCAAATGTATATGGAATATGTGTCATTAAGTAATAGTCTTTTAACTTGGTTTCTTAGTGATGAAGTAACCTAAAATTTGGTGATGGAGAATTAGAAAATACGGAAACTGTTTACATCTATTATACCATAATACAATATGAATATGGTGAATAAATATACTATCGAGACTCATTAGATAATTTGAAATATTTCAAATGTATATGGAATATGTGTCATTAAGTAATCGTGTTTTAACTTTGTTTCTTAGTGATGAAGTAACCTAAAATTTGGTGATGGAGAATTAGAAAATACGGAAACTGTTTACATCTATTATACCATAATACAATATGAATATGGTGAATAAATATACTATCGAGACTCATTAGATAATTTGAAATATTTCAAATGTATATGGAATATGTGTCATTAAGTAATAGTCTTTTAACTTAGTTTCTTAGTGATGAAGTAACCTAAAATTTGGTGATAGAGAATCAGAAAATACTGCAACTGTTTACATCTATTATACCATAATACAATATGAATATCGTGGATAAATATAGTCTCAAGACTCATTAGATAATTTGAATTATTTCAAATGTATATGGAATATGTGTCATTAAGTAATAGTCTTTTAACTTAGTTTCTTAGTGATGAAGTAACCTAGGATTTGGTGAAGGAGAATTAGAAAATACTGAAACTGTTTACATCTATTATACCATAATACAGTATGAATATCATGGATAAATATACTATCGAGACTCATTAGATAATTTGAATTATTTCAAATGTATATGGAATATATGTCATTAAGTAATAGTCTTTTAACTTAGTTTCTTAGTGATGAAGTAACCTAAGATTTGGTGAAGGAGAATTAGAAAATACTGAAACTGTTTACATCTATTATACCATAATACAATATGAATATGGTGGATAAATATAGTATCGAGACTCATTAGATAATTTGAATTATTTCAAATGTATATGGAATATGTGTCATTAAGTAATAGTCTTTTAACTTAGTTTCTTAGTGATGAAGTAACCTAAGATTTGGTGAAGGAGAATTAGAAAATACTGAAACTGTTTACATCTATTATACCATAATACAATATGAATATGGTGAATAAATATACTATCGAGACTCATTAGATAATTTGAATTATTTCAAATGTATATGGAATATGTGTCATTAAGTAACAGTCTCTTAACTTAGTTTCTTAGTGATGAAGTAACCTAAAATTTTGTGATGGAGAAGAAGAAAAATATTGAAATTGTTTACATCTATTATACGATAATACAATATGAATATGGTGGATAAATATACTATCGAGACTCATTAGATAATTTGAATTATTTCAAATGTATATGGAATATGTGTCATTAAGTAATAGTCTCTTAACTCGGTTTCTTAGTGATGAAGTAACCTAAAATTTCGTGATGGAGAATTAGAAAATACTGAAACTGTTTACATCTATGATACCATAATACAATATGAATATGGTGAATAAATATACTATCGAGACTCATTAGATAATTTAATTTGTTTCAAATGTATATGGAATATGTGTCATTAAGTAATAGTCTTTTAACTTAGTTTCTTAGTGATGAAGTAACCTAAGATTTGGTGATGGAGAATTAGAAAATACTGAAACTGTTTACATCTATTATACCATAATACAATATGAATATGGTGAATAAATATACTATCGAGACTCATTAGATAATTTGAATTATTTCAAATGTATATGGAATATGTGTCATTAAGTAATAGTCTCTTAACTTAGTTTCTTAGTGATGTATTAACCTAAAATTTGGTGATGGAGAAGAAGAAAAATATTGAAATTGTTTACATCTATTATACGATAATACAATATGAATATGGTGGATAAATATACTATCGAGACTCATTAAATAATTTCAATTATTTCAAATGTATATGGAATATGTGTCATTAAGTAATAGTCTTTTAACTTAGTTTCTTAGTGAGGAAGTAACCTAAAATTTGGTGATAGAGAATTAGAAAAATATTGAAATTGTTTACATCTATTATACCATAATACAATATGAATATGGTGGATAAATATACAATTGAGACTCATTAGATAATTTGAATTTTTTACAATGTATATGGAATATGTGTCATTAAGTAATAGTCTTTTAACTTGGTTTCTTAGTGATGAAGTAACCTAAAATTTGGTGATGGAGAATTAGAAAATACGGAAACTGTTTACATCTATTATACCATAATACAATATGAATATGGTGAATAAATATACTATCGAGACTCATTAGATAATTTGAAATATTTCAAATGTATATGGAATATGTGTCATTAAGTAATCGTCTTTTAACTTTGTTTCTTAGTGATGAAGTAACCTAAAATTTGGTGATGGAGAATTAGAAAATACGGAAACTGTTTACATCTATTATACCATAATACAATATGAATATGGTGAATAAATATACTATCGAGACTCATTAGATAATTTGAAATATTTCAAATGTATATGGAATATGTGTCATTAAGTAATAGTCTTTTAACTTAGTTTCTTAGTGATGAAGTAACCTAAAATTTGGTGATAGAGAATCAGAAAATACTGAAACTGTTTACATCTATTATACCATAATACAATATGAATATCGTGGATAAATATAGTATCAAGACTCATTAGATAATTTGAATTATTTCAAATCTATATGGAATATGTGTCATTAAGTAATAGTCTTTTAACTTAGTTTCTTAATGATGAAGTAACCTAAGATTTGGTGAAGGAGAATTAGAAAATACTGAAACTGTTTACATCTATTATACCATAATACAGTATGAATATCGTGGATAAATATACTATCGAGACTCATTAGATAATTTGAATTATTTCAAATGTATATGGAATGTATGTCATTAAGTAATAGTCTTTTAACTTAGTTTCTAAGTGATGAAGTAACCTAAGATTTGGTGAAGGAGAATTAGAAAATACTGAAACTGTTTACATCTATTATACCATAATACAGTATGAATATGGTGAATAAATATACTATCGAGACTCATTAGATAATTTGAATTATTATAAATGTATATGGAATATGTGTCATTAAGTAATAGACTTTTAGCTTAGTTTCTTAGTGATGAAGTAACCTAAGATTTTGTGATGGAGAATTAGAAAATACTGAAACTGTTTACATGTATTATACCATAATACAATATGAATATGGTGAATAAATATACTATCGAGACTCATTAGATAATTTGAATTATTTCAAATGTATATGGAATTTGTGTCATTAAGTAATAGTCTTTTAACTTAGTTTCTTAGTGATGAAGTAACCTAAAATTTGGTGATAGAGAATTAGAAAATACTGAAACTGTTTACATCTATTATACCATAATACAATATGAATATGGTGGATAAATATAGTATCGAGACTCATTAGATAATTTGAATTATTTCAAATGTATATGGAATATGTGTCATTAAGTAATAGTCTTTTAACTTAGTTTCTTAGTGATGAAGTAACCTAAGATTTGGTGAAGGAGAATTAGAAAATACTGAAACTGTTTACATCTATTATACCATAATACAATATGAATATGGTGAATAAATATACTATCGAGACTCATTAGATAATTTGAATTATTTCAAATGTATATGGAATATGTGTCATTAAGTAACAGTCTCTTAACTTAGTTTCTTAGTGATGAAGTAACCTAAAATTTTGTGATGGAAAAGAAGAAAAATATTGAAATTGTTTACATCTATTATACGATAATACAATATGAATATGGTGGATAAATATACTATCGAGACTCATTAGATAATTTGAATTATTTCAAATGTATATGGAATATGTGTCATTAAGTAATAGTCTTTTAACTCGGTTTCTTAGTGATGAAGTAACCTAAAATTTTGTGATGGAGAATTGGAAAATACTGAAATTGTTTACATCTATTATACCATAATACAATATGAATATGGTGAATAAATATACTATAGAGACTCATTAGATAATTTGAATTATTTCAAATGTATATGGAATATGTGTCATTAAGTAATAGTCTTTTAACTTAGTTTCTTAGTGATGTAGTAACCTAAAATTTGGTGATGGAGAATTAGAAAATACTGAAACTGTTTACATCTATTATACCATAATACAATATGAATATGGTGAATAAATATACTATCGAGAATCATTAGATAATTTGAATTATTTCAAATGTATATGGAATATGTGTCATTAAGTAATAGTCTTTTAACTTAGTTTCTTAGTAATGAAGTAACCTAAAATTTGGTGATGGAGAAGATGAAAAATATTGAAATTGTTTACATCTATTATACCATAATACAATATGAATATGGTGGATAAATATACTATCGAGACTCATTAGATAATTTGAATTATCTCAAATGTATATGGAATATGTGTCATTAAGTAATAGTCTTTTAAGTTTGTTTCTTAGTGATGAAGTAACCTAAAATTTGGTGATAGAGAAGATAAAAATATTGAAATTGTTTACATCTATTATACCATAATACAATATGAATATGGTGGATAAATATACTATTGAGACTCATTAGATAATTTGAATTATTTCAAATGTATATGGAATATGTGTCATTAAGTAATAGTCTTTTAACTTGGTTTCTTAGTGATGAAGTAACCTAAAATTTGGTGATGGAGAAGAAGAAAAATATTGAAATTGTTTACATCTATTATACGATAATACAATATGAATATGGTGGATAAATATACTATCGAGAGTCATTAGATAATTTGAATTATTTCAAATGTATATGGAATATGTGTCATTAAGTAATAGTCTTTTAACTTAGTTTCTTAGTGATGAAGTAACCTAAGATTTGGTGAAGGAGAATTAGAAAATACTGAAACTGTTTACATCTATTATACCATAATACAGTATGAATATCGTGGATAAATATACTATCGAGACTCATTATATAATTTGAATTATTTCAAATGTATATGGAATATATGTCATTAAGTAATAGTCTTTTAACTTAGTTTCTAAGTGATGAAGTAACCTAAGATTTGGTGAAGGAGAATTAGAAAATACTGAAACTATTTACATCTATTATACCATAATACAGTATGAATATGGTGAATAAATATACTATCAAGACTCATTAGATAATTTGAATTATTATAAATGTATATGGAATATGTGTCATTAAGTAATAGACTTTTAGCTTAGTTTCTTAGTGATGAAGTAACCTAAGATTTTGTGATGGAGAATTAGAAAATACTGAAACTGTTTACATGTATTATACCATAATACAATATGAATATGGTGAATAAATATACTATCGAGACTCATTAGATAATTTGAATTATTTCAAATGTATATGGAATTTGTGTCATTAAGTAATAGTCTTTTAACTTAGTTTCTTAGTGATGAAGTAACCTAAAATTTGGTGATAGAGAATTAGAAAATACTGAAACTGTTTACATCTATTATACCATAATACAATATGAATATGGTGGATAAATATAGTATCGAGACTCATTAGATAATTTGAATTATTTCAAATGTATATGGAATATGTGTCATTAAGTAATAGTCTTTTAACTTAGTTTCTTAGTGATGAAGTAACCTAAGATTTGGTGAAGGAGAATTAGAAAATACTGAAACTGTTTACATCTATTATACCATAATACAATATGAATATGGTGAATAAATATACTATCGAGATTCATTAGATAATTTGAATTATTTCAAATGTATATGGAATATGTGTCATTAAGTAACAGTCTCTTAACTTAGTTTCTTAGTGATGAAGTAACCTAAAATTTTGTGATGGAGAAGAAGAAAAATATTGAAATTGTTTACATCTATTATACGATAATACAATATGAATATGGTGGATAAATATACTATCGAGACTCATTAGATAATTTGAATTATTTCAAATGTATATGGAATATGTGTCATTAAGTAATAGTCTCTTAACTCGGTTCTTAGTGATGAAGTAACCTAAAATTTGGTGATGGAGAATTAGAAAATACTGAAACTGTTTACATCTATGATACCATAATACAATATGAATATGGTGAATAAATATTATATCGAGACTCATTAGATAATTTAATTTATTTAAAATGTATATGGAATATGTTTCATTAAGTAATAGTCTTTTAACTTAGTTTCTTAGTGATGAAGTAACCTAAGATTTGGTGATGGAGAATTAGAAAATACTGAAACTCTTTACTTCTATTATACCATAATACAATATGAATATGGTGAATAAATATACTATCGAGACTCATTAGATAATTTGAATTATTTCAAATGTATATGGAATATGTGTCATTAAGTAATAGTCTTTTAACTTAGTTTCTTAGTGATGAAGTAACCTAAGATTTGGTGATGGAGAATTAGAAAATACTGAAATTGTTTACATCTATTATACCATAATACAATATGAATATCGTGAATAAATATACTATCGAGACTCATTAGATAATTTGAATTATTTCAAATGTATATGGAATATGTGTCATTAAGTAATAGTCTTTTAACTTAGTTTCTTAGTGATGAAGTAACCTAAAATTTGGTGATGGAGAAGATGAAAAATATTGAAATTATTTACATCTATTATACCATAATACAATATGAATATGGTGAATAAATATACTATCGAGACTCATTATATAATTTGAAATATTTCAAATGCATATGGAATATGTGTCATTAAGTAATAGTCTTTTAACTTAGTTTCTTAGTGATGAAGTAACCTAAAATTTTGGTGATAGAGAATTAGAAAATACTGAAACTGTTTACATCTATTATACCATAATACAATATGAATATGGTGGATAAATATACTATGGAGACTCATTAGATAATTTGAATTATTTCAAATGTATATGGAATATGTGTCATTAAGTAATAGTCTTTTAACTTAGTTTCTTAGTGATGAAGTAACCTAAGATTTGGTGAAGGAGAATTAGAAAATACTGAAAATGTTTACATTTATTATACCATAATACAATATGAATATGGTGAATAAATATACTATCGAGACTCATTAGATAATTTGAATTATTTCAAATGTATATGGAATATGTGTCATTAAGTAATAGTCTTTTAACTTAGTTTCTTAGTGATGAAGTAACCTAAGATTTTGTGATGGAGAATTAGAAAATACAGAAACTGTTTACATGTATTATACCATAATACAATATGAATATGGTGAATAAATATACTATTGAGACTCATTAGACAATTTGAATTATTTCAAATGTATATGGAATTATGTGTCATTAAGTAATAATCTTTTAACTTAGTTTCTTAGTGATGAAGTAACCTAAGATTTGGTGAAGGAGAATTAGAAAATACTGAAACTGTTTACATCTATTACACCATAATACAATATGAATATGGTGGATAAATATACTTTCGAGACTCATTAGATAATTTGAATTATTTCAAATGTATATGGAATATGTGTCATTAAGTAATAGTCTTTTAACTTAGTTTCTTAGTGATGAAGTAACCTAAAATTTGGTGATGGAGAAGAAGAAAAATATGGAAATTGTTTACATCTATTATACGATAATACAATATGAATATGGTGGATAAATATACTATCGAGAGTCATTAGATAATTTGAATTATTTCAAATGTATATGAAATATGTGTCATTAAGTAATAGTCTTTTAACATAGTTTCTTAGTGATGAAGTAACCTAAAATTTGGTGATGGAGAATTGGAAAATACTAAAATTGTTTACATCTATTACACCATAATACAATATGAATATGGTGGATAAATATACTATCGAGACTCATTAGATAATTTGAATTATTTCAAATGTATATGGAATATGTGTCATTAAGTAATAGTCTTTTAACTTAATTTCTTAGTGATGAAGTAACCTAAAATTTATTGATAGAGAATTAGAAAATACTGAAACTGTTTACATCTATTATACCATAATACAATATGAATATCGTGGATAAATATAGTATCGAGACTCATTAGATAATTTGAATTATTTCAAATGTATATGGAATATGTGTCATTAATTAATATTCTTTTAACTTAGTTTCTTAGGGATGAAGTAACCTAAGATTGGTGATGGAGAATTAGAAAATACTGAAACTATTTACATCTATTATACCATAATACAGTATGAATATCGTGGATAAATATACTATCGAGACTCATTAGATAATTTGAATTATTTCAAATGTATATAGAATATATGTCATTAAGTAATAGTCTTTTAACTTAGTTTCTTAGTGATGAAGTAACCTAAGATTTGGTGAAGGAGAATTAGAAAATACTGAAACTGTTTACATCTATTATACCATAATACAATATGAATATGGTGAATAAATATACTATCGAGACTCATTAGATAATTTGAATTATTTAAAATGTATATGGAATATGTGTCATTAAGTAATAATCTTTTAACTTAGTTTCTTAGTGATGAAGTAACCTAAGATTTTGTGATGGAGAATTAAAAAATACTGAAACTGTTTACATGTATTATACCATAATACAATATGAATATGGTGAATAAATATACTATCGAGACTCATTAAATAATTTGAATTATTTCAAATGTATATGGAATTTGTGTCATTAAGTAATAGTCTTTTAACTTGGTTTCTTAGTGATGAAGTAACCTAAAATTTGGTGATGGAGAAGAAGAAAAATATTCAAATTGTTTACATCTATTATACGATAATACAATATGAATATGGTGGATAAATATACTATCGAGAGTCATTAGATAATTTGAATTATTTCAAATGTATATGGAATATGTGTCATTAAGTAATAGTCTTTTAACTTAGTTTCTTAGTGATGAAGTAACCTAAGATTTGGTGAAGGAGAATTAGAAAATACTGAAACTGTTTACATCTATTATACCATAATACAGTATGAATATCGTGGATAAATATACTATCGAGACTCATTAGATAATTTGAATTATTTCAAATGTATATGGAATATATGTCATTAAGTAATAGTCTTTTAACTTAGTTTCTAAGTGATGAAGTAACCTAAGATTTGGTGAAGGAGAATTAGAAAATATTGAAACTATTTACATCTATTATACCATAATACAGTATGAATATGGTGAATAAATATACTATCGAGACTCATTAGATAATTTGAATTATTATAAATGTATATGGAATATGTGTCATTAAGTAATAGACTTTTAGCTTAGTTTCTTAGTGATGAAGTAACCTAAGATTTTGTGATGGAGAATTAGAAAATACTGAAACTGTTTACATGTATTATACCATAATACAATATGAATATGGTGAATAAATATACTATCGAGACTCATTAGATAATTTGAATTATTTCAAATGTATATGGAATTTGTGTCATTAAGTAATAGTCTTTTAACTTAGTTTCTTAGTGATGAAGTAACCTAAAATTTGGTGATAGAGAATTAGAAAATACTGAAACTGTTTACATCTATTATACCATAATACAATATGAATATGGTGGATAAATATAGTATCGAGACTCATTAGATAATTTGAATTATTTCAAATGTATATGGAATATGTGTCATTAAGTAATAGTCTTTTAACTTAGTTTCTTAGTGATGAAGTAACCTAAGATTTGGTGAAGGAGAATTAGAAAATACTGAAACTGTTTACATCTATTATACCATAATACAATATGAATATGGTGAATAAATATACTATCGAGACTCATTAGATAATTTGAATTATTTCAAATGTATATGGAATATGTGTCATTAAGTAACAGTCTCTTAACTTAGTTTCTTAGTGATGAAGTAACCTAAAATTTTGTGATGGAGAAGAAGAAAAATATTGAAATTGTTTACATCTATTATACGATAATACAATATGAATATGGTGGATAAATATACTATCGAGACTCATTAGATAATTTGAATTATTTCAAATGTATATGGAATATGTGTCATTAAGTAATAGTCTCTTAACTCGGTTTCTTAGTGATGAAGTAACCTAAAATTTGGTGATGGAGAATTAGAAAATACTGAAACTGTTTACATCTATGATACCATAATACAATATGAATATGGTGAATAAATATACTATCGAGACTCATTAGATAATTTAATTTATTTCAAATGTATATGGAATATGTTTCATTAAGTAATAGTCTTTTAACTTAGTTTCTTAGTGATGAAGTAACCTAAGATTTGGTGATGGAGAATTAGAAAATACTGAAACTCTTTACATCTATTATACCATAATACAATATGAATATGGTGAATAAATATACTATCGAGACTCATTAGATAATTTGAATTATTTCAAATGTATATGGAATATGTGTCATTAAGTAATAGTCTTTTAACTTAGTTTCTTAGTGATGAAGTAACCTAAGATTTGGTGATGGAGAATTAGAAAATACTGAAATTGTTTACATCTATTATACCATAATACAATATGAATATCGTGAATAAATATACTATCGAGACTCATTAGATAATTTGAATTATTTCAAATGTATATGGAATATGTGTCATTAAGTAATAGTCTTTTAACTTAGTTTCTTAGTGATTAAGTAACCTAAAATTTGGTGATGGAGAAGATGAAAAATATTGAAATTATTTACATCTATTATACCATAATACAATATGAATATGGTGAATAAATATACTATCGAGACTCATTAGATAATTTGAAATATTTCAAATGCATATGGAATATGTGTCATTAAGTAATAGTCTTTTAACTTAGTTTCTTAGTGATGAAGTAACCTAAAATTTGGTGATAGAGAATTAGAAAATACTGAAACTGTTTACATCTATTATACCATAATACAATATGAATATGGTGGATTAATATACTATGGAGACTCATTAGATAATTTGAATTATTTCAAATGTATATGGAATATGTGTCATTAAGTAATAGTCTTTTAACTTAGTTTCTTAGTGATGAAGTAACCTAAGATTTGGTGAAGGAGAATTAGAAAATACTGAAACTGTTTACATTTATTATACCATAATACAATATGAATATGGTGAATAAATATACTATCGAGACTCATTAGATAATTTGAATTATTTTAAATGTATATGGAATATGTGTCATTAAGTAATAGTCTTTTAACTTAGTTTCTTAGTGATGAAGTAACCTAATATTTTGTGATGGAAAATTAGAAAATACAGAAACTGTTTACATGTATTATACCATAATACAATATGAATATGGTGAATAAATATACTATCGAGACTCATTAGACAATTTGAATTATTTCAAATGTATATGGAATATGTGTCATTAAGTAATAATCTTTTAACTTAGTTTCTTAGTGATGAAGTAACCTAAGATTTGGTGAAGGAGAATTAGAAAATACTGAAACTGTTTACATCTATTACACCATAATACAATATGAATATGGTGGATAAATATACTATCGAGACTCATTAGATAATTTGAATTATTTCAAATGTATATGGAATATGTGTCATTAAGTAATAGTCTTTTAACTTAGTTTCTTAGTGATGAAGTAACCTAAAATTTGGTGATGGAGAAGAAGAAAAATATGGAAATTGTTTACATCTATTATACGATAATACAATATGAATATGGTGGATAAATATACTATCGAGAGTCATTAGATAATTTGAATTATTTCAAATGTATATGAAATATGTGTCATTAAGTAATAGTCTTTTAACATAGTTTCTTAGTGATGAAGTAACCTAAAATTTTGTGATGGAGAATTGGAAAATACTAAAATTGTTTACATCTATTACACCATAATACAATATGAATATGGTGGATAAATATACTATCGAGACTCATTAGATAATTTGAATTATTTCAAATGTATATGGAATATGTGTCATTAAGTAATAGTCTTTTAACTTAATTTCTTAGTGATGAAGTAACCTAAAATTTATTGATAGAGAATTAGAAAATACTGAAACTGTTTACATCTATTATACCATAATACAATATGAATATCGTGGATAAATATAGTATCGAGACTCATTAGATAATTTGAACTATTTCAAATGTATATGGAATATGTGTCATTAATTAATAGTCTTTTAACTTAGTTTCTTACGGATGAAGTAACCTAAGATTTGGGGATGGAGAATTAGAAAATACTGAAACTATTTACATCTATTATACCATAATACAGTATGAATATCGTGGATAAATATACTATCGAGACTCATTAGATAATTTGAATTATTTCAAATGTATATAGAATATATGTCATTAAGTAATAGTCTTTTAACTTAGTTTCTTAGTGATGAAGTAACCTAAGATTTGGTGAAGGAGAATTAGAAAATACTGAAACTGTTTACATCTATTATACCATAATACAATATGAATTTGGTGGATAAATATACTATCGAGAGTCATTAGATAATTTGAATTATTTCAAATGTATATGAAATATGTGTCATTAAGTAATAGTCTTTTAACTTAGTTTCTTAGTGATGAAGTAACCTAAAATTTGGTGATGGAAAATTGGAAAATACTAAAATTGTTTACATCTATTACACCATAATACAATATGAATATGGTGGATAAATATACTATCGAGACTCATTAGATAATTTGAATTATTTCAAATGTATATGGAATATGTGTCATTAAGTAATAGTCTTTTAACTTGGTTTCTTAGTGATGAAGTAACCTAAAATTTGGTGATGGAGAATTAGAAAATACTGAAACTGTTTACATCTATTATACCATAATACAATATGAATATGGTGAATAAATATACTATCGAGACTCATTAGATAATTTGAATTATTTCAAATGTATATGGAATATGTGTCATTAAGTAATAGTCTTTTAACTTAGATTTTTAGTGATGAAGTAACCTAAAATTTGGTGATGGAGAATTAGAAAATACTGAAACTATTTACATCTATTATACCATAATACAATATGAATATGGTGAATAAATATACTATCGAGACTCATTAGATAATTTGAATTATTTCAAATGTATATGGAATATGTGTCATTAAGTAATAGTCTTTTAACTTAGTTTCTTAGTGATGAAGTAACCTAAAATTTGGTGATGGAGAAGAAGAAAAATATTGAAATTGTTTACATCTATTATACGATAATACAAATAAGAATATGGTGGATAAATATACTATCGAGAGTCATTAGATAATTTGAATTATTTCAAATGTATATGAAATATGTGTCATTAAGTAATAGTCTTTTAACTTAGTTTCTTAGTGATGAAGTAACCTAAAATTTGGTGATGGAGAATTGGAAAATACTAAAATTGTTTACATCTATTACACCATAATACAATATGAATATGGTGGATAAATATACTATCGAGACTCATTAGATAATTTGAATTATTTCAAATGTATATGGAATATGTGTCATTAAGTAATAGTCTTTTAACTTTGTTTCTTAGTGAGGAAGTAACCTAAAATTCGGTGATGGAGAAGAAGAAAAATATTGAAATTGTTTACATCTATTATACGATAATACAATATGAATTTGGTGGATAAATATACTATCGAGAGTCATTAGATAATTTGAATTATTTCAAATGTATATGAAATATGTGTCATTAAGTAATAGTCTTTTAACTTAGTTTCTTAGTGATGAAGTAACCTAAAATTTGGTGATGGAAAATTGGAAAATACTAAAATTGTTTACATCTATTACACCATAATACAATATGAATATGGTGGATAAATATACTATCGAGACTCATTAGATAATTTGAATTATTTCAAATGTATATGGAATATGTGTCATTAAGTAATAGTCTTTTAACTTGGTTTCTTAGTGATGAAGTAACCTAAAATTTGGTGATAGAGAATTAGAAAATACTGAAACTGTTTACATCTTTTATACCATAATACAATATGAATATGGTGAATAAATATACTATCGAGACTCATTAGATAATTTGAATTATTTCAAATGTATATGGAATATGTGTCATTAAGTAATAGTCTTTTAACTTAGATTTTTAGTGATGAAGTAACCTAAAATTTGGTGATGGAGAATTAGAAAATACTGAAACTGTTTACATCTATTATACCATAATACAATATGAATATGGTGGATAAATATACTATCGAGACTCATTAGATAATTTGTATTTCTTTAAATGTATATGGAATATGTGTCTTTAAGTAATAGTCTTTTAACTTAGTTTCTTAGTGATGAAGTAACTTAAGATTTGGTGATGGAGAATTAGAAAATACTGAAACTGTTTACATTTATTATACCATAATACAATATGAATATGGTGAATAAATATACTATCGAGACTCATTAGATAATTTGAATTATTTCAAATGTAAATGGAATATGTGTCATTAAGTAATAGTCTTTTAACTTAGTTTCTTAGTGATGAAGTAACCTAAGATTTGGTGATGGAGAATTAGAAAATATTGAAACTGTTTATATCTTTTATACAATAATACAATATGAATAAGGTGAACAAATATACTATTAAGACTTATTAGATAATTTGAATTATTTCAAATGTTTATGGAATATGTGTCATTAAGTAATAGTCTTTTAACTTAGTTTCTTAGTGATGAAGTAACCTAAGATTTGGTGATGGAGAATTAGAAAATACTGAAATTGTTTACATGTATTATACCATAATACAATATGAATATGGTGGATAAATATACTATCGAGACTCATTAGATAATTTGAATTATTTCAAATGTATATGGAATATGTGTCATTAAGTTATAGTCTTTTAACTTAGTTTCTTAGGGATGAAGTAACCTAAGATTTGGTGATGGAGAATTAGAAAATACTGAAATTGTTTACATCTATTATACCATAATACAATATGAATAAGGTGGATAAATATACTATCGAGACTCATTAGATAATTTGAATTATTTCAAATGTATATGGAATATGTGTCATTAAGTTATAATCTTTTAACTTAGTTTCTTAGTGATGAAGTAAATTAAGATTTGGTGATGGAGAATTAGAAAATACTGAAATTGTTTACATCTATTATACCATAATACAATATGAATATGGTGGATAAATATACTATCGAGACTCATTACATAATTTGAATTATTTCAAATGTATATGGAATATGTGTCATTAAGTAATAGTCTTTTAACTTAGTTTCTTTGTGATGAAGTAACCTAAGATTTGGTGATGGAGAATTAGAAAATACTGAAACTGTTTAAATCTATTATACGATAATACAATATGAATATGGTGGATAAATATACTATCGAGACTCATTAGATAATTTGAATTATTTCAAATGTATATGGAATATGTGTCATTAAGTAATAGTCTCTTAACTTAGTTTCTTAGTGATGAAGTAACCTAAAATTTGGTGATGGAGAATTATAAAATACTGAAACTGTTTACATCTATTATACCATAATACAATATGAATATGGTGAATAAATATACTATCGAGACTCATTAGATAATTTGAATTATTTCAAATGTATATGGAATATGTATCATTAAGTAATAGTCTGTTAACTTAGTTTCTTAGTGATGAAGTAACCTAAAATTTGGTGATGGAAAAGAAGAAAATATTTAAATTATTTACATCTATTATACGATAATACAATATGAATATGGTGGATAAATATACTATCGAGACTCATTAGATAATTTGAATTATTACAAATGTACATGGAATATGTGTCATTAAGTAATAGTCTTTTAACTTAGTTTCTTAGTGATGAAGTTACCTAAAATTTGGTGATAGAGAAGAAGAAAAATATTGAAATTGTTTACATCTATTATACCATAATACAATATGAATATGGTGGATAAATATACTATCGAGACTCTTTAGATAATTTTAATTATTTCAAATGTATATGGAATATGTGTCATTAAGTAATAGTCTTTTAACTTGGTTTCTTAGTGATGAAGTAACCTAAAATTTGGTGATGGAGAATTAGAAAATATGGAAACTATTTACATCTATTATACCATAATACAATATGAATATGGTGAATAAATATACTATCGAGACTCATTAGATAATTTGAAATATTTCAAACGTATATGGAATATGTGTCATTAAGTAATAGTCTTTTAACTTAGTTTCTTAGTGATGAAGTAACCTAAAATTTTGTGATAGAGAATTAGAAAATACTGAAATTGTTTACATCTATTATACCATAATACAATATGAATATGGTGGATAAATATAGTATCAAGACTCATTAGATAATTTGAAATATTTCAAATGTATATGGAATATGTGTCATTAAGTAATAGTCTTTTAACTTAGTTTCTTAGTGATGAAGTAACCTAAGATTTGGTGAAGGAGAATTAGAAAATACTGAAACTGTTTACATGTATTATACCATAATACAATATGAATATGGTGAATAAATATACTATCGTGACTCATTAGATAATTTGAACTATTTCAAATGTATATGGAATATGTGTCATTAAGTAATAGTCTTTTAACTTAGTTTCTTAGTGATGAAGTAACCTAAAATTTGGTGATGGAAAATTGGAAAATACTAAAATTGTTTACATCTATTACACCATAATACAATATGAATATGGTGGATAAATATACTATCGAGACTCATTAGATAATTTGAATTATTTCAAATGTATATGGAATATGTGTCATTAAGTAATAGTCTTTTAACTTGGTTTCTTAGTGATGAAGTAACCTAAAATTTGGTGATGGAGAATTAGAAAATACTGAAACTGTTTACATCTATTATACCATAATACAATATGAATATGGTGAATAAATATACTATCGAGACTCATTAGATAATTTGAATTATTTCAAATCTATATGGAATATGTGTCATTAAGTAATAGTCTTTTAACTTAGATTTTTAGTGATGAAGTAACCTAAAATTTGGTGATGGAGAATTAGAAAATACTGAAACTATTTACATCTATTATACCATAATACAATATGAATATGGTGAATAAATATACTATCGAGAATCATTAGATAATTTGAATTATTTCAAATGTATATGGAATATGTGTCATTAAGTAATAGTCTTTTAACTTAGTTTCTTAGTGATGAAGTAACCTAAGATTTGGTGAAGGAGAATTAGAAAATACTGAAACTGTTTACATATATTATGCCATAATACAATATGAATATGGTGAATAAATATACTATCGAGACTCATTAGATAATTTGAATTATTTCAAATGTATATGGAATATGTGTCATTAAGTAATAGTCTCTTAACTTAGTTTCTTAGTGATGAAGTAACCTAAAATTTGGTGATGGAGAAGAAGAAAAATATTGAAATTGTTTACATCTATTATACGACAATACAATATGAATATGGTGGATAAATATACTATCGAGACTCATTAGATCATTTGAATTATTTCAAATGTATATGGAATATGTATCATTAAGTAATAGTCTTTTAACTTAGTTTCTTAGTGATGAAGTATCCTAAAATTTGGTGATGGAGAAGAAGAAAAATATTGAAACTGTTTACATCTATTATGCCATAATACAATATGAATATGGTGGATAAATATACTATCGAGAGTCATTAGATAATTTGAATTATTTCAAATGTATATGGAATATGTGTCATTAAGTAATAGTCTTTTAACTTAGTTTCTTTGTGATGAAGTAACCTAAAATTTGGTGATGGAGAATTGGGAAAATACTAAAATTGTTTACATCTATTATACCATAATACAATATGAATATGGTGGATAAATATACTATCGAGACTCATTAGATAATTTGAATTATTTCAAATGTTTATGGAATATGTGCCATTAAGTAATAGTCTTTTAACTTAGTTTCTTAGTGATGAAGTAACCTAAGATTTGGTGATGGAGAATTATAAAATACTGAAACTGTTTACATCTATTATACCATAATACAATATGAATATGGTGATTAAATATACTATCGAGACTCATTAGATAATTTGAATTATTTCAAATGTATATGGAATATGTGTCATTAAGTAATAGTCTTTTAACTTAGTTTCTTAGTGATGAAGTAACCTAAGATTTGGTGATGGAGAATTAGAAAATACTGAAATTGTTTACATCTATTATACCATAATACAATATGAATATCGTGAATAAATATACTATCGAGACTCATTAGATAATTTGAATTATTTCAAATGTATATGGAATATGTGTCATTAAGTAATAGTCTTTTAACTTAGTTTCTTAGTGATGAAGTAACCTAAAATTTGGTGATGGAGAAGATGAAAAATATTGAAATTATTTACATCTATTATACCATAATACAATATGAATATGGTGAATAAATATACTATCGAGACTCATTAGATAATTTGAATTATTTCAAATGCATATGGAATATGTGTCATTAAGTAATAGTCTTTTAACTTAGTTTCTTAGTGATGAAGTAACCTAAAATTTGGTGATAGAGAATTAGAAAATACTGAAACTGTTTACATCTATTATACCATAATACAATATGAATATGGTGGATAAATATACTATGGAGACTCATTAGATAATTTGAATTATTTCAAATGTATATGGAATATGTGTCATTAAGTAATAGTCTTTTAACTTAGTTTCTTAGTGATGAAGTAACCTAAGATTTGGTGAAGGAGAATTAGAAAATACTGAAACTGTTTACATATATTATACCATAATACAATATGAATATGGTGAATAAATATACTATCGAGACTCATTAGATAATTTGAATTATTTCAAATGTATATGGAATATGTGTCATTAAGTAATAGTCTTTTAACTTAGTTTCTTAGTGATGAAGTAACCTAAGATTTTGTGATGGAGAATTAGAAAATACAGAAACTGTTTACATGTATTATACCATAATACAATATGAATATGGTGACTAAATATACTATCGAGACTCATTAGACAATTTGAATTATTTCAAATGTATATGGAATATGTGTCATTAAGTAATAATCTTTTAACTTAGTTTCTTAGTGATGAAGTAACCTAAGATTTGGTGAAGGAGAATTAGAAAATACTGAAACTGTTTACATCTATTACACAATAATACAATATGAATATGGTGGATAAATATACTATCGAGACTCATTAGATAATTTGAATTATTTCAAATGTATATGGAATATGTGTCATTAAGTAATAGTCTTTTAACTTAGTTTCTTAGTGATGAAGTAACCTAAAATTTGGTGATGGAGAAGAAGAAAAATATGGAAATTGTTTACATCTATTATACGATAATACAATATGAATATGGTGGATAAATATACTATCGAGAGTCATTAGATAATTTGAATTATTTCAAATGTATATGAAATATGTGTCATTAAGTAATAGTCTTTTAACATAGTTTCTTAGTGATGAAGTAACCTAAAATTTGGTGATGGAGAATTGGAAAATACTAAAATTGTTTACATCTATTACACCATAATACAATATGAATATGGTGGATAAATATACTATCGAGACTCATTAGATAATTTGAATTATTTCAAATGTATATGGAATATGTGTCATTAAGTAATAGTCTTTTAACTTAATTTCTTAGTGATGAAGTAACCTAAAATTTATTGATAGAGAATTAGAAAATACTGAAACTGTTTACATCTATTATACCATAATACAATATGAATATCGTGGATAAATATAGTATCGAGACTCATTAGATAATTTGAATTATTTCAAATGTATATGGAATATGTGTCATTAATTAATAGTCTTTTAACTTAATTTCTTAGGGATGAAGTAACCTAAGATTTGGTGATGGAGAATTAGAAAATACTGAAACTATTTACATCTATTATACCATAATACAGTATGAATATCGTGGATAAATATACTATCGAGACTCATTAGATAATTTGAATTATTTCAAATGTATATAGAATATATGTCATTAAGTAATAGTCTTTTAACTTAGTTTCTTAGTGATGAAGTAACCTTGGATTTGGTGAAGGAGAATTAGAAAATACTGAAACTGTTTACATCTATTATACCATAATACAATATGAATATGGTGAATAAATATACTATCGAGACTCATTAGATAATTTGAATTATTTAAAATGTATATGGAATATGTGTCATTAAGTAATAATCTTTTAACTTAGTTTCTTAGTGATGAAGTAACCTAAGATTTTGTGATGGAGAATTTAAAAATACTGAAACTGTTTACATGTATTATACCATAATACAATATGAATATGGTGAATAAATATACTATCGAGACTCATTAAATAATTTGAATTATTTCAAATGTATATGGAATTTGTGTCATTAAGTAATAGTCTTTTAACTTGGTTTCTTAGTGATGAAGTAACCTAAAATTTGGTGATGGAGAAGAAGAAAAATATTGAAATTGTTTACATCTATTATACGATAATACAATATGAATATGGTGGATAAATATACTATCGAGAGTCATTAGGTAATTTGAATTATTTCAAATGTATATGAAATATGTGTCATTAAGTAATAGTCTTTTAACTTAGTTTCTTAGTGATGAAGTAACCTAAAATATGGTGATGGAGAATTGGAAAATACTGAAACTATTTACATCTATTATACCATAATACAATATGAATATGGTGAATAAATATACTATCGAGACTCATTAGATAATTTGAATTATTTCAAATGTATATGGAATATGTGTCATTAAGTAATAGTCTTTTAACTTAGTTTCTTAGTGATGAAGTAACCTAAAATTTGGTGATGGAGAAGAAGAAAAATATTGAAATTGTTTACATCTATTATACGATAATACAAATAAGAATATGGTGGATAAATATACTATCGAGAGTCATTAGATAATTTGAATTATTTCAAATGTATATGAAATATGTTTCATTAAGTAATAGTCTTTTAACTTAGTTTCTTAGTGATGAAGTAACCTAAAATTTGGTGATGGAGAATTGGAAAATACTAAAATTGTTTACATCTATTACACCATAATACAATATGAATATGGTGGATAAATATACTATCGAGACTCATTAGATAATTTGAATTATTTCAAATGTATATGGAATATGTGTCATTAAGTAATAGTCTTTTAACTTGGTTTCTTAGTGATGAAGTAACCTAAAATTTGGTGATAGAGAATTAGAAAATACTGAAACTGTTTACATCTATTATACCATAATACAATATGAATATGGTGGATAAATATACTATCGAGACTCATTAGATAATTTGAATTATTTCAAATGTATATGGAATATGTGTCATTAAGTAATAGTCTTTTAACTGAGTTTCTTAGTGATGAAGTAACTTAAAATTTGGTGATGGAGAATTAGAAAATACTGAAACTGTTTACATCTATTATACCATAATACAATATAAATATGGTGGATAAATATACTATCGAGACTCATTAGATAATTTGGACTATTTCAAATGTATATGGAGTATGTGTAATTAAGTAATAGTCTTTTAACTTAGTTTCATAGTGATGAAGTAACCTAAGATTTTGTGATGGAGAATTTGAAAATACTGAAACTGTTTACATGAATTATACCATAATACAATATGAATATGGTGAATAAATATACTATCGAGACACATTAGATAATTTGAATTATTTCAAATGTATATGGAATATGTGTCATTAAGTAATAGTCTTTTAACTTGGTTTCTTAGTGATGAAGTAACCTAAAATTTGGTGATGGAGAATTAGAAAATACGGAAACTGTTTACATCTATTATACCATAATACAATATGAATATGGTGAATAAATATACTATCGAGACTCATTAGATAATTTGAATTATTTCAAATGTATATGGAATATGTGTCATTAAGTAATAGTCTCTTAACTTAGTTTCTTAGTGATGAAGTAACCTAAAATTTGGTGATGGAGAAGAAGAAAAATATTGAAATTGTTTACATCTATTATACGATAATACAATATGAATATGGTGGATAAATATACTATCGAGACTCATTAGATAATTTGAATTATTTCAAATGTATATGGAATATGTGTCATTAAGTAATAGTCTTTTAACTCGGTTTCTTAGTGATGAAGTAACCTAAAATTTGGTGATGAGGAATTGGAAAATACTGAAATTGTTTACATTTATTGTACGATAATACAATATGAATATGGTGGATAAATATACTATCGAGACTCATTAGATAATTTGAATTATTTCAAATGTATATGGAATATGTGTCATTAAGTAGTAGTCTTTTAACTTGGTTTCTTAGGTATGAAGTAACCTAAGATTTGGTGATGGAAATTTAGAAAATACTGAAACTGTTTACATATATTATACCATAATACAATATGAATATGGTGGATAAATATACTATCGAGACTCATTAGATAATTTGAATTATTTCAAATGTATATGGAATATGTGTCATTAAGTAATAGTCTTTTAACTTGGTTTCTTAGTGATGAAGTAACCTAAGATTTGGTGATGGAGAATTAGAAAATACTAAAACTGTTTACATCTATTATAACATAATACAATATGAATATGGTGAATAAATATACTATCGAGACTCATTAGATAATTTGAATTATTTCAAATATATATGAAATATGTGTCATTAAGTAATAGTCTCTTAACTTAGTTTTTTAGTGATGAAGTAACCTAAAATTTGGTGATGGAGAAGAAGAAAAATATTGAAATTGTTTACATCTATTGTACGATAATACAATATGAATATGGTGGATAAATATACTATCGAGACTCATTAGATAATTTGAATTATTTCAAATGTATATGGAATATGTGTCATTAAGTAATAGTCTTTTAACTTGGTTTCTTAGTGATGAAGTAACCTAAAATTTGGTGATGGAGAATTAGAAAATACTGAAACTGTTTACATCTATTATACCATAATACAATATGAATATGGTGAATAAATATACTATCGAGACTCATTAGATAATTTGAATTATTCCAAATGTATATGGAATATGTGTCATTAAGTAATAGTCTTTTAACTTAGTTTCTTAGTGATGAAGTAACCTAAAATTTGGTGATGGAGAATTGGAAAATACTAAAATTTTTTACATTTATTATACCATAATACAATATGAATATGGTGGATAAATATACTATCGAGACTCATTAGATAATTTGAATTATTTCAAATGATTATGGAATATGTGTCATTAAGTAATAGTCTTTTAACTTAGTTTCTTAGTGATGAAGTAACCTAAGATTTGGTGATGGAGAATTAGAAAATACTGAAACTGTTTACATCTATTATACCATAATACAATATGAATATGGTGAATAAATATACTATCGAGACTCATTAGATAATTTGAATTATTTCAAATGTATATGGAATATATGTCATTAAGTAATAGTCTTTTAACTTAGTTTCTTAGTGATGAAGTAACCTAAAATTTGGTGATGGAGAAGAAGAAAAATATTGAAATTGTTTACATCTATTATACCATAATACAATATGAATATGGTGGATAAATATACTATCGAGACTCATTAGATAATTTGAATTATTTCAAAAGTATATGGAATATGTGTCATTAAGTAATAGTCTTTTAACTTGGTTTCTTAGTGATGAAGTAACCTAAGATTTGGTGATGGAAATTTAGAAAATACTGAAACTATTTACATCTATTATACCATAATACAATATGAATATGGTGGATAAATATACTATCGAGACTCATTAGATAATTTGTATTTGTTTAAATGTATATGGAATATATGTCATTAAGTAATAGTCTTTTAACTTAGTTTCTTAGTGAAGAAGTAACCTAAGATTTGGTGATGGAGAATTAGAAAATATTGAAACTGTTTACATCTATTATACCATAATACAATATGAATATGGTGAATAAATATACTATCGAGACTCATTAGATAGTTTTAATTATTTCAAATGTATATGGAATATGTTTCATTAAGTAATAATCTCTTAACTTGGTTTCTTAGTGATGAAGTAACCTAAGATTTGGTGATGGAAATTTAGAAAATACTGAAACTGTTTACATCTATTATACCATAATACAATATGAATATGGTGAATAAATATACTATCGAGACTCATTAGATAATTTGAATTATTTAAAATGTATATGGAATATGTGTCATTAAGTAATAGTCTTTTAACTTAGTTTCTTAGTGATGAAGTAACCTAAAATTTGGTGATGGAGAAGATGAAAAATATTGAAATTGTTTACATCTATTATACCATAATACAATATGAATATGGTGGATAAATATACTATCGAGACACATTATATAATTTGAATTATTTCAAATGTATATGGAATATGTGTCATTAAGTAATAGTCTTTTAAGATAGTTTCTTAGTGATGAAGTAACCTAAAATTTGGTGATGGAGAATTGGAAAATACCGAAATTTTTTACATCTATTATACCATAATACAATATGAATATGGTGGATAAATATACTATCGAGACTCATTATATAATTTGAATTATTTCAAATGTATATGGAATACGTGTCATTAAGTAATAGTCTCTTAACTTAGTTTCTTAATGATGAAGTAACCTAAAATTTAGTGATGGAGAAGAAGAAAAATATTGAAATTGTTTACATCTATTATACCATAATACAATATGAATATGGTGGATAAATATACTATCGAGACTCATTAGATAATTTGAATTATTTCAAATGTATATGGAATATGTGTCATTAAGTAATATTCTTTTAACTTAGTTTCTTAGTGATGAAGTAACCTAAAATTTGGTGATGGAGAATTAGAAAATACTGAAACTGTTTACATGTATTATACCATAATACAATATAAATATGGTGGATAAATATACTATCGAGACTCATTAGATAATTTGGATTATTTCAAATGTATATGGAATATGTGTCATTAAGTAATAGTCTTTTAACTTAGTTTCTTAGTGATGAAGTAACCTAAGATTTTGTGATGGAGAATTTGAAAATACTGAAACTGTTTACATGTATTATACCATAATACAATATGAATATGGTGAATAAATATACTATCGAGACTCATTAGATAATTTGAATTATTTCAAATGTATATGGAATATGTGTCATTAAGTAATAGTCTTTTAACTTGGTTTCTTAGTGATGAAGTAACCTAAAATTTGGTGATGGAGAAGAAGAAAAATATTGAAATTGTTTACATCTATTATACGATAATACAATATGAATATGGTGGATAAATATACTATCGAGACTCATTAGATAATTTGAATTATTTCAAATGTATATGGAATATGTGTCATTAAGTAATAGTCTTTTAACTCGGTTTCTTAGTGATGAAGTAACCTAAAATTTGGTGATGAGGAATTGGAAAATACTGAAATTGTTTACATCTATTATACGATAATACAATATGAATATGGTGGATCAATATACTATCGAGACTCATTAGATAATTTGAATTATTTCAAATGTATATGGAATATGTGTCATTAAGTAATAGTCTTTTAACTTGGTTTCTTTGTGATGAAGTAACCTAAGATTTGGTGATGGAGAATTAGAAAATACTGAAACTGTCTACATCTATTATACCAAAATACAATATGAATATGGTGAATAAATATACTATCGAGACTCATTAGATAATTTGAATTATTTAAAATGTATATGGAATATGTGTCATTAAGTAATAGTCTTTTAACTTAGTTTCTTAGTGATGAAGTAACCTAAAATTTGGTGATGGAGAAGATGAAAAATATTGAAATTGTTTACATCTATTATACCATAATACAATATGAATATGGTGGATAAATATACTATCGAGACTCATTAGATAATTTGAATTATTTCAAATGTATATGGAATATGTGTCATTAAGTAATAGTCTTTTAACTTAGTTTCTTAGTGATGAAGTAACCTAAAATTTGGTGATTGAGAAGAAGAAAAATATTGAAATTGTTTACATCTATTGTACAATAATACAATATGAATATGGTGGATAAATATACTATCGAGACTCATTAGATAATCTAAATTATTTCAAATGTATATGGAATATGTGTCATTAAGTAATAGTCTTTTAACTTGGTTTCTTTGTGATGAAGTAACCTAAAATTTGGTGATGGAGAATTAGAAAATACCGAAACTGTTTACATCTATTATACCATAATACAATATGAATATGGTGAATAAATATACTATCGAGACTCATTAGATAATTTGAATTATTCCAAATGTATATGGAATATGTGTCATTAAGTAATAGTCTTTTAACTTAGTTTCTTAGTGATGAAGTAACCTAAAATTTGGTGATGGAGAATTAGAAAATACTGAAACTGTTTACATCTATTATACCATAATACAATATGAATATGGTGGATAAATATACTATCGAGACTCATTAGATAATTTGGATTATTTCAAATGTATATGGAATATGTGTCATTAAGTAATAGTCTTTTAAGTTAGTTTCTTAGTGATGAAGAAACCTAAAATTTGGTGATAGAGAAGAAGAAAAATATTGAAATTGTTTACATCTATTATACCATAATACAATATGAATATTGTGGATAAATATACTATCGAGACTCTTTAGATAATCTGAATTATTTCAAATGTATATGGAATACGTGTCATTAAGTAATAGTCTTTTAATTTGGTTTCTTTGTGATGAAGTAATCTAAAATTTGGTGATGGAGAATTAGAAAATACTGAAACTGTTTACATCTATTATACCATAATACAATATGAATATGGTGAATAAATATACTATCGAGACTCATTAGATAATTTGAATTATTCCAAATGTATATGGAATATGCGTCATTAAGTAATAGTCTTTTAACTTAGTTTCTTAGTGATGAAGTAACCTAAAATTTGGTGATGGAGAATTAGAAAATACTGAAACTGTTTACATCTATTAAACCATAATACAATATGAATATGGTGGATAAATATACTATCGAGACTCATTAGATAATTTGGATTATTTCAAATGTATATGGAATATGTGTCATTAAGTAATAGTCTTTTAACTTAGTTTCTTAGTGATGAAGTAACCTAAGATTTGGTGATGGAGAATTAGAAAATACTAAAACTGTTTACATCTATTTTACCATAATACAATATGAATATGGTGGATAAATATACTATCGAGACTCATTATATAATTTGAATTATTTCAAATGTATATGGAATATGTGTCATTAAGTAATAGTCTTTTAACTTAGTTTATTAGTGATGAAGTAACCTAAGATTTGGTGATGGAGAATTAGAAAATACTAAAACTGTTTACATCTATTATAACATAATACAATATGAATATGTTGAATAAATATACTATCGAGACTCATTAGATAATTCTAATTATTTCAAATGTATATGGAATACGTGTCATTAAGTAATAGTCTCTTAACTTAGTTTCTTAGTGATGAAGTAACCTAAAATTTGGTGATTGAGAAGAAGAAAATACTGAAACTGTTTACATCTATTATACCATAATACAATATGAATATGGTGGATAAATATACTATCGAGACTCATTAGATAATTTGTATTTGTTTAAATGTATATGGAATATGTGTCATTAAGTAATAGTCTTTTAACTTAGTTTCTTAGTGAAGAAGTAACCTAAGATTTGGTGATGGAGAATTAGAAAATAGTGAAACTGTTTACATCTATTATACCATAAGACAATATCAATATGGTGAATAAATATACTATCGAGACTCATTAGATAATTTGAATTATATCAAATGTATATGGAATATGTGTCATTAAGTAATAGTCTCTTAACTTAGTTTCTTAGTGATGAAGTAATCTAAAATTTGGTGATGGAGAAGAAGAAAAATATTGAAATTGTTTACATCTATTATGCGATAATACAATATGAATATGGTGGATAAATATACTATCGAGACTCATTAGATATTTTGAATTATTTCAAATGTATATGGAATATGTGTCATTAAGTAATAGTCTTTTAACTTGGTTTCTTAGTGATGAAGTAACCTAAAATTTGGTGATGGAGAATTAGAAAATACTGAAACTATTTACATCAATTATACCATAATACAATATGAATATGGTGAATAAATATACTATCGAGACTCATTAGATAATTTGAATTATTTCAAATGTATATGGAATATGTGTCATTAAGTAATAGTCTTTTAACTTAGTTTCTTAGTGATGAAGTAACCTAAGATTTGGTGATGTAGAATTAGAAAATACTAAAACTGTTTACATCTATTATACCATAATACAATATGAATATGGTAGATAAATATACTATCGAGACTTATTAGATAATTTGAATTATTTCAAATGTATATGGAGTATGTGTCATTAAGTAATAGTCACTTAACTTAGTTTCTTAATGATAAAGTAACCTAAAATTTGGTGATGGAGAAGAAGAAAAATATTGAAATTGTTTACATCTATTATACGATAATACAATATGAATATGGTGGTTAAATATACTATCGAGACTCATTAGATAATTTGAATTATTTCAAATGTATATGGAATATGTGTCATTAAGTAATAGTCTTTTAACTTTGTTTCTTAGTGATGAAGTAACCTAAAATTTGGTGATGGAGAATTAGAAAATACTGAAACTGTTTACATCTATTATATCATAATACAATATGAATATGGTGAATAAATATACTATCGAGATTCATTAGATAATTTGAATTATTTCAAATGTATATGGAATATTTGTCTTTAAGTAATAGTCTTTTAACTAGTTTCTTAGTGATGAAGTAACCTAAGATTTGGTGATGGAGAAGATGAAAAATATTGAAATTGTTTACATCTATTATACCATAATACAATATGAACATGGTGGATAAATATACTATCGAGACTCATTAGATAATTAGAATTATTTCAAATGTATATGGAATATGTGTCATTAAGTAATAAGCTTTTAACTTAGTTTCTTAGTGATGAAGTAACCTAAAATTTGGTTATGGAGAAGATGAAAAATATTGAAATTGTTTACATCTATTATACCATAATACAATATGAATATGGTGGATAAATATACTATCGAGACTCATTAGATAATTTGAATTATTTCAAATGTATATGGAATATGTGTCATTAAGTAATAGTCTTTTAAGATAATTTCTTAGTGATGAAGTAACCTAAAATTTGGTGATGGAGAATTGGAAAATACTGAAATTGTTTACATCTATTATACCATAATACAATATGAATATGGTGGATAAATATACTATCGAAACTCATTAGATAATTTGAATTATTTAAAATGTATATGGAATATGTGTCATTAAGTAATAGTCTTTTAACTCGGTTTCTTAGTGATGAAGTAACCTAAAATTTGGTGATGAGGAATTGGAAAATACTGAAATTGTTTACATCTATTATACGATAATACAATATGAATATGGTGGATAAATATACTATCGAGACTCATTAGATAATTTGAATTATTTCAAATGTATATGGAATATGTGTCATTAAGTAATAGTCTTTTAACTTAGTTTCTTAGTGATGAAGTAACCTAAAATTTGGTGATTGAGAAGAAGAAAAATATTGAAACTGTTTACATCTATTGTACAATAATACAATATGAATATGGTGGATAAATATACTATCGAGACTCATTAGATAATCTGAATTATTTCAAATGTATATGGAATATGTGTCATTAAGTAATAGTCTTTTAACTTGGTTTCTTTGTGATGAAGTAACCTAAAATTTGGTGATGGAGAATTAGAAAATACCGAAACTGTTTACATCTATTATACCATAATACAATATGAATATGGTGAATAAATATACTATCGAGACTCATTAGATAATTTGAATTATTTCAAATGTATATGGAATATGTGTCATTAAGTAATAGTCTTTTAACTCGGTTTCTTAGTGATGAAGTAACCTAAAATTTGGTGATGAGGAATTGGAAAATTTTGAAATTGTTTACATCTATTATACCATAATACAATATGAATATGGTGGATAAATATACTATCGAGACTCATTAGATAATTTGTATTTGTTTAAATGTATATGGAATATGTGTCATTAAGTAATAGTCTTTTAACTTAGTTTCTTAGTGAAGAAGTAACCTAAGATTTGGTGATGGAGAATTAGAAAATACTGAAACTGTTTACATCTATTATACCATAATACAATATGAATATGGTGAATAAATATACTATCGAGACTCATTAGATAATTTGAATTATATCAAATGTATATGGAATATGTGTCATTAAGTATAGTCTCTTAACTTAGTTTCTTAGTGATGAAGTAACCTAAAATTTGGTGATGGAGAAGAAGAAAAATATTGAAATTGTTTACATCTATTATACGATAATACAATATGAATATGGTGGATAAATATACTATCGAGAATCATTAGATATTTTGAATTATTTCAAATGTATATGGAATATGTGTCATTAAGTAATAGTCTTTTAACTTGGTTTCTTAGTGATGAAGTAACCTAAAATTTGGTGATGGAGAATTAGAAAATACTGAAACTATTTACATCTATTATACCATAAATACAATATGAATATGGTGAATAAATATACTATCGAGACTCATTAGATTAATTTTGAGATATTTCAAATGTATATGGAATATGTGTCATTAAGTAATAGTCTTTTTAACTTAGTTTGTTAGTGATGAAGTAACCTAAGATTTGGTGATGTAGAATTAGAAAATACTGAAAGTATTTACATCTATTATACCATAATATAATATGAATATGGTGAATAAATATACTATCGAGACTCATTAGATAATTTGAATTATTTCAAATGTATATGGAATATGTGTCATTAAGTAATAGTCTTTTAACTTAGTTTCTTAGTGATGAAGTAACCTAAGATTTGGTGATGTAGAATTAGAAAATACTGAAACTGTTTACATCTATTATACCATAATACAATATGAATATGGTGGATAAATATACTATCGAGACTCATTAGATAATTTGAATTATTTCAAATGTATATGGATTATGTGTGATTAAGTAATAGTCTATTAACTTAGTTTCTTAATGATGAAGTAAGCTAAAAATTTGGTGATGGAGAAGAAGAAAAATATTGAAATTGTTTACATCTATTATACCATTATACAATATGAATATGGTGGATAAATATACTATCGAGACTCATTAGATAATTTGAATTATTTCAAATTTATATGGAATATGTGTCATTAAGTAATAGTCTTTTAACTTGGTTTCTTAGTGATGAAGTAACCTAAAATTTGGTGATGGAGAATTAGAAAATACGGAAACTGTTTACATCTATTATACCATAATACAATATGAATATGGTGAATAAATATACTATCGAGATTCATTAGATAATTTGAATTATTTCAAATGTATATGGAATATTTGTCTTTAAGTAATAATCTTTTAACTTAGTTTCTTAGTGATGAAGTAACCTAAGATTTGTGTGATGAGAAGATGAAAAATATTGAAATTGTTTACATTTATTATACCATAATACAATATGAACAATGTGGATAAATATACTATCGAGACTCATTAGATAATTTGAATTATTTCAAATGTATATGGAATATGTATCATTAAGGAATACTCTTTTAAACTTAGTTTCTTAGTGATGAAGTAACCTAAAATTTGGTTATGGAGAAGATGAAAAATATTGAAATTGTTTTACATCTATTATACCATAATACAATATGAATATGGTGGATAAATATACTATCGAGACTCTTTAGATAATTTGAATTATTTCAAATGTATATGGAATATGTGTCATTAAGTAATAGTCTTTTAAGATAGTTTCTTAGTGATGAAGTAACCTAAAATTTGGTGATGGAGAATTGGAAAATACTGAAATTGTTTACATCTATTATACCATAATACAATATGAATATGGTGGATAAATATACTATCGAGACTCATTAGATAATTTGAATTATTTCGAATGTATATGGAATATGTGTCATTAAGTAATAGTCTTTTAACTCGGTTTCTTAGTGATGAAGTAACCTAAAATTTGGTGATGGAGAATTAGAAAATACTGAAACTGTTTACATCTATTATACCATAATACAATATGAATATGGTGGATAAATATAGTATCGAGACTCATTAGATAATTTGTATTTGTTTAAATGTATATGAATATGTGTCACTAAGTAATAGTCTCTTAACTTAGTTTCTTAGTGATGAAGTAACCTAAAATTTGGTGATGGAGAAGAAGAAAAATATTGAAATTGTTTACATCTATTATACGATAATACAATATGAATATGGTGGATAAATATACTATCGAGACTCATTAGATAATTTGAATTATTTCAAATGTATATGGAATATGTGTCATTAAGTAATAGTCTTTTAACTTGGTTTCTTAGTGAAGAAGTAACCTAAGATTTGGTGATGGAGAATTAGAAAATACTGAAACTGTTTACATCTATTTATACCATAATACAATATGAATATGGTGAATAAATATACTATCGAGACTCATTAGATACTTTGAATTATTTCAAATGTATATGGAATATGTGTCATTAAGTAATAGTCTTTTAACTTAGTTTCTTAGTGATGAAGTAACCTAAGATTTGGTGATGTAGAATTAGAAAATACTGAAACTGTTTACATCTATTATACCATAATACAATATGAATATGGTGGATAAATATACTATCGAGACTCATTAGATAATTTGAATTATTTCAAATGTATATGGAGTATGTGTCATCAAGTAATAGTCTCTTAACTTAGTTTCTTAATGATGAAGTAACCTAAAATTTGGTGATGGAGAAGAAGAAAAATATTGAAATTGTTTTACATCTATTATACGATAATACAATATGAATACGGTGGATAAATATACTATCGAGACTCATTAGATAATTTGAATTATATCAAATGTATATGGAATATGTGTCATTAAGTAATAGTCTTTTAACTTGGTTTCTTAGTGATGAAGTAACCTAAAATTTGGTGATTGAGAATTAGAAAATACTGAAACTGTTTACATCTATTATACATAAATACAATATGAATTTGGTGGATAAATATACTATCGAGACTCATTAGATAATTCTAATTATTTCAAATGTATATGGAATACGTGTCATTAAGTAATAGTCTCTTAACTTAGTTTCTTAGTGATGAAGTAACCTAAAATTTGGTGATTGAGAAGAAGAAAATACTGAAACTGTTTACATCTATTATACCATAATACAATATGAATATCGGTGGATAAATATACTATCGAGACTCATTAGATAATTTGTATATTGTTTAAATGTATACTGGAATATGTGTCATTAAGTAATAGTCTTTTAACTTAGTTTCTTAGTGAAGAAGTAACCTAAGATTTGGTGATGGAGAATTAGAAAATACTGAAACTGTTTACATCTATTATACCATAATACAATATGAATATGGTGAATAAATATACTATCGAGACTCATTAGATATTTTGAATTATTTCAAATGTATATGGAATATGTGTCATTAAGTAATAGTCTTTTAACTTGGTTTCTTAGTGATGAAGTAACCTAAAATTTGGTGATGGAGAATTAGAAAATACTGAAACTATTTTACATCTATTATACCATAATACAATATGAATATGGTGAATAAATATACTATCGAGACTCATTAGATAATTTGAATTATTTCAAATGTATATGGAATATGTGTCATTAAGTAATAGTCTTTTAACTTAGTTTCTTAGTGATGAAGTAACCTAAGATTTGGTGATGTAGAATTAGAAAATACTGAAACTGTTTACATCTATTATACCATAATACAATATGAATATGGTGGATAAATATACTATCGAGACTTATTAGATAATTTGAATTATTTCAAATGTATATGGAGTATGTGTCATTAAGTAATAGTCTCTTAACTTAGTTTCTTAATGATAAAGTAACCTAAAATTTGGTGATGGAGAAGAAGAAAAATATTGAAATTGTTTACATCTATTATACGATAATACAATATGAATATGGTGGTTAAATATACTATCGAGACTCATTAGATAATTTGAATTATTTCAAATGTATATGGAATATGTGTCATTAAGTAATAGTCTTTTAACTTGGTTTCTTAGTGATGAAGTAACCTAAAATTTGGTGATTGAGAATTAGAAAATACTGAAACTGTTTACATCTATTATACCAAAATACAATATGAATATGGTGGATAAATATACTATCGAGACCCATTAGATAATTCTAATTATTTCAAATGTATATGGAATACGTGTCATTAAGTAATAGTCTCTTAACTTAGTTTCTTAGTGATGAAGTAACCTAAAATTTGGTGATTGAGAAGAAGAAAATACTGAAACTGTTTACATCTATTATACCATAATACAATATGAATATGGTGGATAAATATACTATCGAGACTCATTAGATAATTTGTATTTGTTTAAATGTATATGGAATATGTGTCATTAAGTAATAGTCTTTTAACTTAGTTTCTTAGTGAAGAAGTAACCTAAGATTTGGTGATGGAGAATTAGAAAATACTGAAACTGTTTACATCTATTATACCATAATACAATATGAATATGGTGAATAAATATACTATCGAGACTCATTAGATAATTTGAATTATATCAAATGTATATGGAATATTTGTCATTAAGTAATAGTCTCTTAACTTAGTTTCTTAGTGATGAAGTAATCTAAAATTTGGTGATGGAGAAGAAGAAAAATATTGAAATTGTTTACATCTATTATACGATAATACAATATGAATATGGTGGATAAATATACTATCGAGACTCATTAGATATTTTGAATTATTTCAAATGTATATGGAATATGTGTCATTAAGTAATAGTCTTTTAACTTGGTTTCTTAGTGATGAAGTAACCTAAAATTTGGTGATGGAGAATTAGAAAATACTGAAACTATTTACATCTATTATACCATAATACAATATGAATATGGTGAATAAATATACTATCGAGACTCATTAGATAATTTGAATTATTTCAAATGTATATGGAATATGTGTCATTAAGTAATAGTCTTTTAACTTAGTTTCTTAGTGATGAAGTAACCTAAGATTTGGTGATGTAGAATTAGAAAATACTGAAACTGTTTACATCTATTATACCATAATACAATATGAATATGGTGGATAAATATACTATCGAGACTTATTAGATAATTTGAATTATTTCAAATGTATATGGAGTATGTGTCATTAAGTAATAGTCTCTTAACTTAGTTTCTTAATGATAAAGTAACCTAAAATTTGGTGATGGAGAAGAAGAAAAATATTGAAATTGTTTACATCTATTATACGATAATACAATATGAATATGGTGGTTAAATATACTATCGAGACTCATTAGATAATTTGAATTATTTCAAATGTATATGGAATATGTGTCATTAAGTAATAGTCTTTTAACTTTGTTTCTTAGTGATGAAGTAACCTAAAATTTGGTGATGGAGAATTAGAAAATACTGAAACTGTTTACATCTATTATATCATAATACAATATGAATATGGTGAATAAATATACTATCGAGATTCATTAGATAATTTGAATTATTTCAAATGTATATGGAATATTTGTCTTTAATTAATAGTCTTTTAACTAGTTTCTTAGTGATGAAGTAACCTAAGATTTGGTGATGGAGAAGATGAAAAATATTGAAATTGTTTACATCTATTATACCATAATACAATATGAACATGGTGGATAAATATACTATCGAGACTCATTAGATAATTTGAATTATTTCAAATGTATATGGAATATGTGTCATTAAGTAATAAGCTTTTAACTTAGTTTCTTAGTGATGAAGTAACCTAAAATTTGGTTATGGAGAAGATGAAAAATATTGAAATTGTTTACATCTATTATACCATAATACAATATGAATATGGTGGATAAATATACTATCGAGACTCATTAGATAATTTGAATTATTTCAAATGTATATGGAATATGTGTCATTAAGTAATAGTCTTTTAAGATAGTTTCTTAGTGATGAAGTAACCTAAAATTTGGTGATGGAGAATTGGAAAATACTGAAATTGTTTACATCTATTATACGATAATACAATATGAATATGGTGGATAAATATACTATCGAGACTCATTAGATAATTTGAATTATTTCAAATGTATATGGAATATGTGTCATTAAGTAATAGTCTTTTAACTTGGTTTCTTAGTGATGAAGTAACCTAAGATTTGGTGATGGAGAATTAGAAAATACTGAAACTGTTTACATCTATTATACCATAATACAATATGAATATGGTGAATTAATATACTATCGAGACTCATTAGTTAATTTGAATTATTTCAAATGTATATGGAATATGTGTCATTAAGTAATAGTCTTTTAAATTAGTTTCTTAGTGATGAAGTAACCTAAAATTTGGTGATAGAGAAGAAGAAAAATATTGAAATTGTTTACATCTATTATACCATTATACAATATGAATATGGTGGATAAATATACTATCGAGACTCATTAGATAATTTGAATTATTTCAAATGTATATGGAATATGTGTCATTAAGTAATAGTCTTTTAACTCGGTTTCTTAGTGATGAAGTAACCTAAAATTTGGTGATGAGGAATTGGAAAATACTGAAATTGTTTACATCTATTATACCATAATACAATATGAATATGGTGGATAAATATACTATCGAGACTCATTAGATAATTTGTATTTGTTTAAATGTATATGGAATATGTGTCATTAAGTAATAGTCTTTTAACTTAGTTTCTTAGTGAAGAAGTAACCTAAGATTTGGTGATGGAGAATTAGAAAATACTGAAACTGTTTACATCTATTATACCATAATACAATATGAATATGGTGAATAAATATACTATCGAGACTCATTAGATAATTTGAATTATATCAAATGTATATGGAATATGTGTCATTAAGTAATAGTCTCTTAACTTAGTTTCTTAGTGATGAAGTAACCTAAAATTTGGTGATGGAGAAGAAGAAAAATATTGAAATTGTTTACATCTATTATACGATAATACAATATGAATATGGTGGATAAATATACTATCGAGACTCATTAGATATTTTTGTATATGGAATATGTGTCATTAAGTAATAGTCTTTTAACTTGGTTTCTTAGTGATGAAGTAACCTAAAATTTGGTGATGGAGAATTAGAAAATACTGAAACTATTTACATCTATTATACCATAATACAATATGAATATGGTGAATAAATATACTATCGAGACTCATTAGATAATTTGAATTATTTCAAATGTATATGGAATATGTGTCATTAAGTAATAGTCTTTTAACTTAGTTTCTTAGTGATGAAGTAACCTAAGATTTGGTGATGTAGAATTAGAAAATACTGAAACTGTTTACATCTATTATACCATAATACAATATGAATATGGTGGATAAATATACTATAGAGACTCATTAGATAATTTGTATTTGTTTAAATGTATATGGAATATGTGTCATTAAGTAATAGTCTTTTAACTTAGTTTCTTAGTGAAGAAGTAACCTAAGATTTGGTGATGGAGAATTAGAAAATACTGAAACTGTTTACATCTATTATACCATAATACAATATGAATATGGTGAATAAATATACTATCGAGACTCATTAGATAATTTGAATTATATCAAATGTATATGGAATATGTGTCATTAACTAATAGTCTCTTAACTAAGTTTCTTAGTGATGAAGTAACCTAAAATTTGGTGATGGAGAAGTAGTAAAAAATTGAAATTGTTTACATCTATTATACGATAATAAAATATGAATATGGTGGATAAATATACTATCGAGACTCATTAGATATTTTGAATTATTTCAAATGTATATGGAATATGTGTCATTAAGTAATAGTCTTTTAACTTGGTTTCTTAGTGATGAAGTAACCTAAAATTTGGTGATGGAGAATTAGAAAATACTGAAACTATTTACATCTATTATACCATAATATAATATGAATATGGTGAATAAATATACTATCGAGACTCATTAGATAATTTGAATTATTTCAAATGTATATGGAATATGTGTCATTAAGTAATAGTCTTTTAACTTAGTTTCTTAGTGATGAAGTAACCTAAGATTTGGTGATGTAGAATTAGAAAATACTGAAACTGTTTACATCTATTATACCATAATACAATATGAATATGGTGGATAAATATACTATCGAGACTCATTAGATAATTTGAATTATTTCAAATGTATATGGATTATGTGTCATTAAGTAATAGTCTATTAACTTAGTTTCTTAATGATGAAGTAACCTAAAATTTGGTGATGGAGAAGAAGAAAAATATTGAAATTGTTTACATCTATTATACGATAATACAATATGAATATGGTGGTTAAATATACTATCGAGACTCATTAGATAATTTGAATTATTTCAAATGTATATGGAATATGTGTCATTAAGTAATAGTCTTTTAACTTTGTTTCTTAGTGATGAAGTAACCTAAAATTTGGTGATGGAGAATTAGAAAATACTGAAACTGTTTACATCTATTATATCATAATACAATATGAATATGGTGAATAAATATACTATCGAGATTCATTAGATAATTTGAATTATTTCAAATGTATATGGAATATTTGTCTTTAATTAATAGTCTTTTAACTAGTTTCTTAGTGATGAAGTAACCTAAGATTTGGTGATGGAGAAGATGAAAAATATTGAAATTGTTTACATCTATTATACCATAATACAATATGAACATGGTGGATAAATATACTATCGAGACTCATTAGATAATTTGAATTATTTCAAATGTATATGGAATATGTGTCATTAAGTAATAAGCTTTTAACTTAGTTTCTTAGTGATGAAGTAACCTAAAATTTGGTTATGGAGAAGATGAAAAATATTGAAATTGTTTACATCTATTATACCATAATACAATATGAATATGGTGGATAAATATATTATCGAGACTCATTAGATAATTTGAATTATTTCAAATGTATATGGAATATGTGTCATTAAGTAATAGTCTTTTAAGATAGTTTCTTAGTGATGAAGTAACCTAAAATTTGGTGATGGAGAATTGGAAAATACTGAAATTGTTTACATCTATTATACGATAATACAATATGAATATGGTGGATAAATATACTATCGAGACTCATTAGATAATTTGAATTATTTCAAATGTATATGGAATATGTGTCATTAAGTAATAGTCTTTTAACTTGGTTTCTTAGTGATGAAGTAACCTAAGATTTGGTGATGGAGAATTAGAAAATACTGAAACTGTTTACATCTATTATACCATAATACAATATGAATATGGTGAATTAATATACTATCGAGACTCATTAGTTAATTTGAATTATTTCAAATGTATATGGAATATGTGTCATTAAGTAATAGTCTTTTAAATTAGTTTCTTAGTGATGAAGTAACCTAAAATTTGGTGATAGAGAAGAAGAAAAATATTGAAATTGTTTACATCTATTATACCATTATACAATATGAACATGGTGGATAAATATACTATCGAGACTCATTAGATAATTTGAATTATTTCAAATGTATATGGAATATGTGTCATTAAGTAATAGTCTTTTAACTCGGTTTCTTAGTGATGAAGTAACCTAAAATTTGGTTATGGAGAAGATGAAAAATATTGAAATTGTTTACATCTATTATACCATAATACAATATGAATATGGTGGATAAATATACTATCGAGACTCATTAGATAATTTGAATTATTTCAAATGTATATGGAATATGTGTCATTAAGTAATAGTCTTTTAAGATAGTTTCTTAGTGATGAAGTAACCTAAAATTTGGTGATGGAGAATTGGAAAATACTGAAATTGTTTACATCTATTATACGATAATACAATATGAATATGGTGGATAAATATACTATCGAGACTCATTAGATAATTTGAATTATTTCAAATGTATATGGAATATGTGTCATTAAGTAATAGTCTTTTAACTTGGTTTCTTAGTGATGAAGTAACCTAAGATTTGGGGATGGAGAATTAGAAAATACTGAAACTGTTTACATCTATTATACCATAATACAATATGAATATGGTGAATTAATATACTATCGAGACTCATTAGTTAATTTGAATTATTTCAAATGTATATGGAATATGTGTCATTAAGTAATAGTCTTTTAAATTAGTTTCTTAGTGATGAAGTAACCTAAAATTTGGTGATAGAGAAAAAGAAAAATATTGAAATTGTTTACATCTATTATACCATTATACAATATGAATATGGTGGATAAATATACTATCGAGACTCATTAGATAATTTGAATTATTTCAAATGTATATGGAATATGTGTCATTAAGTAATAGTCTTTTAACTCGGTTTCTTAGTGATGAAGTAACCTAAAATTTGGTGATGAGGAATTGGAAAATACTGAAATTGTTTACATCTATTATACCATAATACAATATGAATATGGTGGATAAATATACTATCGAGACTCATTAGATAATTTGTATTTTTTTAAATGTATATGGAATATGTGTCATTAAGTAATAGTCTTTTAACTTAGTTTCTTAGTGAAGAAGTAACCTAAGATTTGGTGATGGAGAATTAGAAAATACTGAAATTGTTTACATCTATTATACCATAATACAATATGAATATGGTGAATAAATATACTATCGAGACTCATTAGATAATTTGAATTATATCAAATGTATATGGAATATGTGTCATTAAGTAATAGTCTCTTAACTTAGTTTCTTAGTGATGAAGTAACCTAAAATTTGGTGATGGAGAAGAAGAAAAATATTGAAATTGTTTACATCTATTATACGATAATACAATATGAATATGGTGGATAAATATACTATCGAGACTCATTAGATATTTTGAATTATTTCAAATGTATATGGAATATGTGTCATTAAGTAATAGTCTTTTAACTTGGTTTCTTAGTGATGAAGTAACCTAAAATTTGGTGATGGAGAATTAGAAAATACTGAAACTATTTACATCTATTATACCATAATACAATATGAATATGGTGAATAAATATACTATCGAGACTCATTAGATAATTTGAATTATTTCAAATGTATATGGAATATGTGTCATTAAGTAATAGTCTTTTAACTTAGTTTCTTAGTGATGAAGTAACCTAAGATTTTGTGATGTAGAATTAGAAAATACTGAAACTGTTTACATCTATTATACCATAATACAATATGAATATGGTGAATAAATATACTATAGAGACTCATTAGATAATTTGTATTTGTTTAAATGTATATGGAATATGTGTCATTAAGTAATAGTCTTTTAACTTAGTTTCTTAGTGAAGAAGTAACCTAAGATTTGGTGATGGAGAATTAGAAAATACTGAAACTGTTTACATCTATTATACCATAATACAATATGAATATGGTGAATAAATATACTATCGAGACTCATTAGATAATTTGAATTATATCAAATGTATATGGAATATGTGTCATTAAGTAATAGTCTCTTAACTTAGTTTCTTAGTGATGAAGTAACCTAAAATTTGGTGATGGAGAAGTAGTAAAATATTGAAATTGTTTACATCTATTATACGATAATAAAATATGAATATGGTGGATAAATATACTATCGAGACTCATTAGATATTTTAAATTATTTCAAATGTATATGGAATATGTGTCATTAAGTAATAGTCTTTTAACTTGGTTTCTTAGTGATGAAGTAACCTAAAATTTGGTGATGGAGAATTAGAAAATACTGAAACTATTTACATCTATTATACCATAATATAATATGAATATGGTGAATAAATAAACTATCGAGACTCATTAGATAATTTGAATTATTTCAAATGTATATGGAATATGTGTCATTAAGTAATAGTCTTTTAACTTAGTTTCTTAGTGATGAAGTAACCTAAGATTTGGTGATGTAGAATTAGAAAATACTGAAACTGTTTACATCTATTATACCATAATACAATATGAATATGGTGGATAAATATACTATCGAGACTCATTAGATAATTTGAATTATTTCAAATGTATATGGATTATGTGTCATTAAGTAATAGTCTATTAACTTAGTTTCTTAATGATGAAGTAACCTAAAATTTGGTGATGGAGAAGAAGAAAAATATTGAAATTGTTTACATCTATTATACCATTATACAATATGAATATGGTGGATAAATATACTATCGAGACTCATTAGATAATTTGAATTATTTCAAATTTATATGGAATATGTGTCATTAAGTAATAGTCTTTTAACTTGGTTTCTTAATGATGAAGTAACCTAAAATTTGGTGATGTAGAATTAGAAAATACGGAAACTGTTTACATCTATTATACCATAATACAATATGAATATGGTGAATAAATATACTATCGAGATTCATTAGATAATTTGAATTATTTCAAATGTATATGGAATATTTGTCTTTAAGTAATAATCTTTTAACTTAGTTTCTTAGTGATGAAGTAACCTAAGATTTGGTGATGGAGAAGATGAAAAATATTGAAATTGTTTACATCTATTATACCATAATACAATATGAACATGGTGGATAAATATACTATCGAGACTCATTAGATAATTTGAATTATTTCAAATGTATATGGAATATGTATCATTAAGGAATAGTCTTTTAACTTAGTTTCTTAGTGATGAAGTAACCTAAAATTTGGTTATGGAGAAGATGAAAAATATTGAAATTGTTTACATCTATTATACCATAATACAATATGAATATGGTGGATAAATATACTATCGAGACTCTTTAGATAATTTGAATTATTTCAAATGTATATGGAATATGTGTCATTAAGTAATAGTCTTTTAAGATAGTTTCTTAGTGATGAAGTAACCTAAAATTTGGTGATGGAGAATTGGAAAATACTGAAATTGTTTACATCTATTATACCATAATACAATATGAATATGGTGGATAAATATACTATCGAGACTCATTAGATAATTTGAATTATTTCAAATGTATATGGAATATGTGTCATTAAGTAATAGTCTTTTAACTCGGTTTCTTAGTGATGAAGTAAATTAAAATTTGGTGATGGAGAATTAGAAAATACTGAAACTGTTTACATCTATTATACCATAATACAATATGAATTTGGTGGATAAATATACTATCGAGACTCATTAGATAATTTGTATTTGTTTAAATGTATATGGAATATGTGTCACTAAGTAATAGTCTCTTAACTTAGTTTCTTAGTGATGAAGTAACCTAAAATTTGGTGATGGAGAAGAAGAAAAATATTGAAATTGTTTACATCTATTATACGATAATACAATATGAATATGGTGGATAAATATACTATCGAGACTCATTAGATAATTTGAATTATTTCAAATGTATATGGAATATGTGTCATTAAGTAATAGTCTTTTAACTTGGTTTCTTAGTGAAGAAGTAACCTAAGATTTGGTGATGGAGAATTAGAAAATACTGAAACTGTTTACATCTATTATACTATAATACAATATGAATATGGTGAATAAATATACTATCGAGACTCATTAGATACTTTGAATTATTTCAAATGTATATGGAATATGTGTCATTAAGTAATAGTCTCTTAACTAAGTTTCTTAGTGATGAAGTAACCTAAAATTTGGTGATGAAGAAGAAGAAAAATATTGAAATTGTTTACATCTATTACACGATAATACAATATGAATATGGTGGATAAATATACTATCGAGACTCATTAGATATTTTGAATTATTTCAAATGTATATGGAATATGTGTCATTAAGTAATAGTCTTTTAACTTGGTTTCTTAGTGATGAAGTAACCTAAAATTTGGTGATGGAGAATTAGAAAATACTGAAACTATTTGCATCTATTATACCATAATACAATATGAATATGGTGAATAAATATACTATCGAGACTCATTAGATAATTTGAATTATTTCAAATGTATATGGTTTATGTGTCATTAAGTAATAGTCTTTTAACTTAGTTTCTTAGTGATGAAGTAACCTAAGATTTGGTGATGTAGAATTAGAAAATGCTGAAATTGTTTACATCTATTACACGATAATACAATATGAATATGGTGGATAAATATACTATCGAGACTCATTAGATATTTTGAATTATTTCAAATGTATATGGAGTATGTGTCATCAAGTAATAGTCTTTTAACTTAGTTTCTTAATGATGAAGTAACCTAAAATTTGGTGATGGAGAAGAAGAAAAATATTGAAATTGTTTACATCTATTATACGATAATACAATATGAATACGGTGGATAAATATACTATCGAGACTTATTAGATAATTTGAATTATATCAAATGTATATGGAATATGTGTCATTAAGTAATAGTCTTTTAACTTGGTTTCTTAGTGACGAAGTAACCTAAAATTTGGTGATGGAGAATTAGAAAATACTGAAACTGTTTACATCTATTATACCAAAATACAATATGAATATGGTGGATAAATATACTATCGAGACTCATTAGATAATTTGAATTATTTCAAATGTATATGGAATATGTGTCATTAAGTAATAGTCTCTTAACTTAGTTTCTTAGTGATGAAGTAACCTAAAATTTGGTGATGGAGAAGAAGAAAAATATTGAAATTGTTTACATCTATTATACGATAATACAATATGAATATGGTGGATAAATATACTATCGAGACTCATTAGATAATTTGAATTATATCAAATGTATATGGAATATGTGTCATTAAGTAATAGTCTTTTAACTTGGTTTCTTAGTGATGAAGTAACCTAAGATTTGGTGATGGAGAATTCGAAAATACTGAAACTGTTTACATCTATTATACCATAATACAATATGAATGTGGTGAATAAATATACTATCGAGACTCATTAGATAATTTGAATTATTTCAAATGTATATGGAATATGTGTCATTAAGTAATAGTCTTTTAACTTAGTTTCTTAGTGATGAAGTAACCTAAAATTTGGTGATGGAGAAGATGAAAAATATTGAAATTGTTTACATCTATTATACCATTATACAATATGAATATGGTGGATAAATATACTATCGAGACTCATTAGATAATTTGAATTATTTCAAATGTATATGGAATATGTGTCATTAAGTAATAGTCTTTTAACTTGGTTTCTTAGTGATGAAGTAACCTAAAATTTGGTGATGGAGAATTAGAAAATACGGAAACTGTTTACATCTATTATACCATAATACAATATGAATATGGTGAATAAATATACTATCGAGACTCATTAGATAATTTGAATTATTTCAAATGTATATGGAATATGTGTCATTAAGTAATAGTCTTTTAACTTAGTTTCTTAGTGATGAAGTAACCTAAGATTTGGTGATGTAGAATTAGAAAATGCTGAAATTGTTTACATCTATTACACGATAATACAATATGAATATGGTGGATAAATATACTATCGAGACTCATTAGATATTTTGAATTATTTCAAATGTATATGGAGTATGTGTCATCAAGTAATAGTCTTTTAACTTAGTTTCTTAATGATGAAGTAACCTAAAATTTGGTGATGGAGAAGAAGAAAAATATTGAAATTGTTTACATCTATTATACGATAATACAATATGAATACGGTGGATAAATATACTATCGAGACTTATTAGATAATTTGAATTATATCAAATGTATATGGAATATGTGTCATTAAGTAATAGTCTTTTAACTTGGTTTCTTAGTGACGAAGTAACCTAAAATTTGGTGATGGAGAATTAGAAAATACTGAAACTGTTTACATCTATTATACCAAAATACAATATGAATATGGTGGATAAATATACTATCGAGACTCATTAGATAATTTGAATTATTTCAAATGTATATGGAATATGTGTCATTAAGTAATAGTCTCTTAACTTAGTTTCTTAGTGATGAAGTAACCTAAAATTTGGTGATGGAGAAGAAGAAAAATATTGAAATTGTTTACATCTATTATACGATAATACAATATGAATATGGTGGATAAATATACTATCGAGACTCATTAGATAATTTGAATTATATCAAATGTATATGGAATATGTGTCATTAAGTAATAGTCTTTTAATTTGGTTTCTTAGTGATGAAGTAACCTAAGATTTGGTGATGGAGAATTAGAAAATACTGAAACTGTTTACATCTATTATACCATAATACAATATGAATGTGGTGAATAAATATACTATCGAGACTCATTAGATAATTTGAATTATTTCAAATGTATATGGAATATGTGTCATTAAGTAATAGTCTTTTAACTTAGTTTCTTAGTGATGAAGTAACCTAAAATTTGGTGATGGAGAAGATGAAAAATATTGAAATTGTTTACATCTATTATACCATTATACAATATGAATATGGTGGATAAATATACTATCGAGACTCATTAGATAATTTGAATTATTTCAAATGTATATGGAATATGTGTCATTAAGTAATAGTCTTTTAACTTGGTTTCTTAGTGATGAAGTAACCTAAAATTTGGTGATGGAGAATTAGAAAATACGGAAACTGTTTACATCTATTATACCATAATACAATATGAATATGGTGAATAAATATACTATCGAGACTCATTAGATAATTTGAATTATTTCAAATGTATATGGAATATGTGTCATTAAGTAATAGTCTTTTAACTTAGTTTCTTAGTGATGAAGTAACCTAAGATTTTGTGATGGAGAATTTTAAAATACTGAAACTGTTTACATGTATTATACCATAATACAATATGAATATGGTGAATAAATATACTATCGAGACTCATTAGATAATTTGAATTATTTCAAATGTATATGGAATATGTGTCATTAAGTAATAGTCTTTTAACTTAGTTTCTTAGTGATGAAGTAACCTAAGATTTGGTGATAGAGAATTAGAAAATACTGAAATTGATTACATATATTATACCATAATACAATATGAATATGGTGGATAAATATACTATCGAGACTCATTAGATAATTTGAATTATTTCAAATGTATATGGAATATGTGTCATTAAGTAATAGTCTCTTAACTTAGTTTCTTAATGATTAAGTAACCTAAAATTTGGTGATGGAGAAGAAGAAAAATATTGAAATTGTTTACATCTATTATACGATAATACAATATGAATATGGTGGATAAATATACTATCGAGACTCATTAGATAATTTAAATTATTTCAAATGTATATGGAATATGTGTCATTAAGTAATAGTCTTTTAACTTGGTTTCTTAGTGATGAAGTAACCTAAAATTTGGTGATGGAGAAAATGAAAAATATTGAAATTGTTTACATCTATTATACCATAATACAATATGAATATTGTGGATAAATATACTATCGAGAGTCATTAGATAATTTGAATTATTTCAAATGTATATTGAATATGTGTCATTAAGTAATAGTCTTTTAACTTAGTTTCTTAGTGATGAAGTAACCTAAAATTTGGTGATGGAGAAGATGAAAAATATTGAAATTGTTTACATCTATTATACCATAATACAATATGAATATGGTGGATAAATATACTATCGAGACTCATTAGATAATTTGTATTTGTTTAAATGTATATGGAATATGTGTCATTAAGTAATAGTCTTTTAACTTAGTTTCTTAGTGATGAAGTAACCTAAGATTTGGTGATGGAGAATTAGAAAATACTGAAACTGTTTACATCTATTATACCATAATACAATATGAATATGGTGAATAAATATACTATCGAGACTCATTAGATAATTTGAATTATTTCAAATGTATATGGAATATGTGTCATTAAGTAATAGTCTTTTAACTTAGTTTCTTAGTGATGAAGTAACCTAAAATTTGGTGATGGAGAAGATGAAAAATATTGAAATTGTTTACATCTATTATACCATAATACAATATGAATATGGTGGATAAATATACTATCGAGACTCATTAGATAATTTGAATTATTTCAAATGTATATGGAATATGTGTCATTAAGTAATAGTCTCTTAACTTAGTTTCTTAATGATTAAGTAACCTAAAATTTGGTGATGGAGAAGAAGAAAAATATTGAAATTGTTTACATCTATTATACGATAATACAATATGAATATGGTGGATAAATATACTATCGAGACTCATTAGATAATTTGAATTATTTCAAATGTATATGGAATATGTGTCATTAAGTAATAGTCTTTTAACTTGGTTTCTTAGTGATGAAGTAACCTAAAAGTTGGTGATGGAGAATTAGAAAATACTGAAACTGTTTACATCTATTATATCATAATACAATATGAATATGGTGAATAAATATACTATCGAGACTCATTAGATAATTTATATTTTTTCAAATGTATATGGAATATTTGTCTTTAAGTAATAGTCTTTTAACTTAGTTTCTTAGTGATGAAGTAACCTAAGATTTGTTGAGGGAGAATTAGAAAATACTGAAATTGTTACATCTATTATACCATAATACAATATGAATATGGTGAATAAATTTACTATCGAGACTCATTAGATAATTTGAATTATTTCAAATGTATATGGAATATGTGTCATTAAGTAATAATCTTTTAACTTAGTTTCTTAGTGATGAAGTAACCTAAAATTTGGTGATGGAGAATTGGAAAATACTGAAATTGTGTACATCTATTATACCATAATACAATATGAATATGGTGGATAAATTTACTATCGAGACTCATTAGATAATTTGAATTATTTCAAATGTATATGGAATATGTGTCATTAAGTAATATTCTTTTAACTTAGTTTCTTAGTGATGAAGTAACCTAAGATTTGGTGATGGAGAATTAGAAAATACTGAAATTGTTTACATCTATTATACCATAATACAATATGAATATGGTGAATAAATATACTATCGAGACTCATTAGATAATTTGAATTATTTCAATTTTATATGGAATATGTGTCATTAAGTAATAGTCTCTTAACTTAGTTTCTTAGTGATGAAGTAACCTAAAATTTGGTGATGGAGAAGAAGAAAAATAATTAAATTGTTTACATCTATTATACGATAATACAATATGAATATGGTGGATAAATATACTATCGAGACTCATTAGATAATTTGAATTATTTCAAATGTATATGGAATATGTGTCATTAAGTAATAGTCTTTTAACTTGGTTTCTTAGTGATGAAGTAACCTAAAATTTGGTGATGGAGAATTAGAAAATACTGAAACTGTTTACATCTATTATACCATAATACAATATGAATATGGTGAATAAATATACTATCGTGACTCATTAGATAATTTGAATTATTTCAAATGTATATGGAATATGTGTCATTAAGTAATAGTCTTTTAACTTAGTGTCTTAGTGATGAAGTAACCTAAAATTTGGTGATGGAGAAGAAGAAAAATATTGAAATTGTTTACATCTATTATACGATAATACAATATGAATATGGTAGATAAATATACTATCGAGACTTATTAGATAATTTGAATTATTTCAAATGTATATGGAATATGTGTCATTAAGTAATAGTCTTTTAACTTAGTTTCTTAGTGATGAAGTAACCTAAAATTTGGTGATGGAGAATTGGAAAATACTGAAATTGTTTACATCTATTATACCATAATACAATATGAATATGGTGGATAAATATACTATCGAGACTCATTAGATAATTTTAATTATTTCAAATGTATATGGAATATGTGTCATTAAGTAATAGTCTTTTAACTTAGTTTCTTATTGATGAAGTAACCTAGGATTTGGTGATGGAGAATTAGAAAATACTGAAACTGTTTACATCTATTATACCATAATACAATATGAATATGGTGAATAAATATAATATAGAGACTCATTAGATAATTTGAATTATTTCAAATGTATATGGAATATGTGTCATTAAGTAATAGTCTTTTAACTTAGATTCTTAGTGATGAAGTAACCTAAAATTTGGTGATGGAGAATTAGAAAATATTGAAACTATTTACATCTATTATACCATAATACAATATAAATATGGTGGATAAATATACTATCGAGACTCATTAGATAGTTTGTAATTTTTTAAATGTATATGGAATATGTGTCATTAAGTAATAGTCTTTTAACTTAGTTTCTTAGTGATGAAGTAACCTAAGATTTGGTGATGGAGAATTAGAAAATACTGAAAATTTTTACATCTATTATACCATAATACAATATGAATATGGTGAATAAATACACTATCTAGACTCATTAGATAATTTGAATTATTTCAAATGTATATGGAATATGTGTCATTAAGTAATAGTCTTTTAACTTGGTTTCTTAGTGATGAAGTAACCTAAAATTTGGTGATGGAGAATTGGAAAATACTGAAATTGTTTACATCTATTATACCATAATACAATATGAATATGGTGAATAAATATACTATCGAGACTCATTAGATAATTTGAATTATTTCAAATGTATATGGAATATGTGTCATTAAGTAATATTCTTTTAACTTAGTTTCTTAGTGATGAAGTAACCTAAGATTTGGTGATGGAGAATTAGAAAATACTGAAATTGTTTACATCTATTATACCATAATACAATATGAATATGGTGAATAAATATACTATCGAGACTCATTAGATAATTTGAATTATTTCAATTTTATATGGAATATGTGTCATTAAGTAATAGTCTCTTAACTTAGTTTCTTAGTGATGAAGTAACCTAAAATTTGGTGATGGAGAAGAAGAAAAATAATTAAATTGTTTACATCTATTATACGATAATACAATATGAATATGGTGGATAAATATACTATCGAGACTCATTAGATAATTTGAATTATTTCAAATGTACATGGAATATGTGTCATTAAGTAATAGTCTTTTAACTTGGTTTCTTAGTGATGAAGTAACCTAAAATTTGGTGATGGAGAATTAGAAAATACTGAAACTGTTTACATCTATTATACCATAATACAATATGAATATGGTGAATAAATATACTATCGAGACTCATTAGATAATTTGAATTATTTCAAATGTATATGGAATATGTGTCATTAAGTAATAGTCTTTTAACTTGGTTTCTTAGTGATGAAGTAACCTAAAATTCGGTGATGGAGAATTAGAAAATACTGAAACTGTGTACATCTATTATACCCTAATACAATATAAATATGGTGGATAAATATACTATCGAGACTCATTAGATAATTTGTATTTTTTTAAATGTATATGGAATATGTGTCATTAAGTAATAGTCTTTTAACTTAGTTTCTTAGTGATGAAGTAACCTAAGATTTGGTGATGGAGAATTAGAAAATACTGAAACTGTTTACATCTATTATACCATAATACAATATGAATATGGTGAATAAATATACTATCGAGATTCATTAGATAATTTTAATTATTTCAAATATATATGGAATATGTGTCATTAAGTAATAGTCTTTTAACTTTGTTTCTTAGTGAAGAAGTAACCTAAAATTTGGTGATGGAGAAGAAAGAAAATACTGAAATTGTTTACATCTATTATACCATAATACAATATGAATATGGTGGATAAATAAACTATTGAGACTCATTAGATAATTTGAATTATTTCAAATGTATATGCAATATGTGTCATTAAGTAATAGTCTTTTAACTTTGTTTCTTAGTGATGAAGTAACCTAAGATTTGGTGATGGAGAATTAGTAAATACTGAAATTGTTTACATCTATTATACCATAATACAATATGAATATGGTGGATAAATATACTATCGAGACTCATTAGATAATTTGAATTATTTCAAATGTATATGGAATATGTGTCATTAAGTAATAGTCTTTTAACTTAGTTTCTTAGTGATGAAGTAACCTAAGATTTGGTGAACGAGAATTAGAAAATATTGAAACTGTTTACATCTATTATACCATAATACAATATGAATATGGTGAATAAATATACTATCGAGACTCATTAGATAATTTGAATTATTTCAAATGTATATGGAATATGTGTCATTAAGTAATAGTCTTTTAACTTTGTTTCTTAGTGAAGAAGTAACCTAAAATTTGGTGATGGAGAAGAAAGAAAATATTGAAATTGTTTACATCTATTATACCATAATACAATATGAATATGGTGAATAAATATACTATCGAGACTCATTAGATAATTTGAATTATTTCAAATGTATATGGAATATGTGTCATTAAGTAATAGTCTTTTAACTTAGTTTCTTAGTGATGAAGTAACCTAAAATTTGGTGATGGAGAATTAGAAAATACTGAAATTGTTTACATCTATTATACCATAATACAATATGAATATGGTGGATAAATATACTATCGAGACTCATTAGATAATTTGAATTATTTCAAATGTTTATGGAATATGTGTCATTAAGTAATAGTCTTTTAACTTAGTTTCTTAGTGATGAAGTAACCTAAGATTTGGTGATGGAGAATTAGAAAATACTGAAACTGTTTACATCTATTATACCATAATACAATATGAATATGGTGAATAAATATACTATCGAGACTCATTAGATAATTTGAATTATTTCAAATGTATATGGAATATGTGTCATTAAGTAATTGTCTTTTAACTTAGTTTCTTAGTGATGAAGTAACCTAAGATTTGGTGATGGAGAATTAGAAAATACTGAAACTGTTTACATCTATTATAACATAATACAATATGAATATGGTGAATAAATATACTATCGAGACTCATTAGATAATTTGAATTATTTCAAATGTATATGGAATATGTGTCATTAAGTAATAGTCTTTTAACTTGGTTTCTTAGTGATGAAGTAACCTAAAATTTGGTGATGGAGAAGAAGAAAAATATTGAAATTGTTTACATCTATTATACCATAATACAATATGAATATGGTGGATAAATATACTATCGAGACTCATTAGATAATTTGAATTATTTCAAATGTATATGGAATATGTGTCATTAAGTAATAGTCTTTTAACTTAGATTCTTAGTGATGAAGTAACCTAAAATTTGGTGATGGAGAATTAGAAAATACTGAAACTATTTACATCTATTATACCATAATACAATATGAATATGGTGGATAAATATACTATCGAGACTCATTAGATAGTTTGTAATTTTTTAAATGTATATGGAATATGTGTCATTAAGTAATAGTCTTTTAACTTTGTTTCTTAGTGAAGAAGTAACCTAAGATTTAGTGATGGAGAATTAGAAAATACTGAAACTGTTTAGATCTATTATACCATAATACAATATGAATATGGTGAATAAATATACTATCGAGACTCATTAGATAATTTGAATTATTTCAAATGTATATGGAATATGTGTCATTAAGTAATAGTCTTTTAACTTAGTTTCTTAGTGATGAAGTAACCTAAAATTTGGTGATGGAGAAGAAGAAAAATAATTAAATTGTTTACATCTATTATACGATAATACAATATGAATATGGTGGATAAATATACTATCGAGAGTCATTAGATAATTTGAATCATTTCAAATGTATATGGAATATGTGTCATTAAGTAATAGTCTATTAACTTGGTTTCTTAGTGATGAAGTAACCTAAAATTTGGTGATGGAGAATTAGAAAATACTGAAACTGTTTACATCTATTATACCATAATACAATATGAATATGGTGAATAAATATACTATCGAGACTCATTAGATAATTTGAATTATTTCAAATGTATATGGAATGTGTGTCATTAAGTAATAGTCTTTTAACTTGGTTTCTTAGTGATGAAGTAACCTAAAATTCGGTGATGGAGAATTAGAAAATACTGAAATTGTTTACATCTATTATACCCTAATACAATATGAATATGGTGGATAAATATACTACCGAGACACATTAGATAATTTGTATTTTTTTAAATGTATATGGAATATGTGTCATTAAGTAATAGTCTTTTAACTTGGTTTCTTAGTGATGAAGTAACCTAAAATTTGGTGATGGAGAAGAAGAAAAATACTGAAACTGTTTACATCTATTATACCATAATACAATATGAATATGGTGAATAAATATACTATCGAGACTCATTAGATAATTTTAGTTATTTCAAATGTATATGGAATATGTTCATTAAGTAATAGTCTTTTAACTTTGTTTCTTAGTGATGAAGTAACCTAAAATTTGGTGATGGAGAATTGGAAAATACTGAAATTGTTTACATCTATTATACCATAATACAATATGAATATGGTGGATAATAAACTATCGAGACTCATTAGATAATTTGAATTATTTCAAATGTATATGGAATATGTGTCATTAAGTAATAGTCTTTTAACTTAGTTTCTTAGTGATGAAGTAACATAAGATTTGGTGATGGAGAATTAGAAAATACTGAAACTGTTTACATCTATTATACCATAATACAATATGAATATGGTGAATAAATATACTATCGAGACTCATTAGATATTTTGAATTATTTCAAATGTATATAGAATATGTGTCATTAAGTAATAGTCTTTTAACTTAGTTTCTTAGTGATGAAGTAACCTAAGATTTGGTGATGGAGAAGAAGAAAAATACTGAAATTGTTTACATCTATTATACCATAATACAATATGAATATGGTGGATAAATAAACAATCGAGACTCATTAGATAATTTGAATTATTTCAAATGTATATGGAATATGTGTCATTAAGTAATAGTCTTTTAACTTAGTTTCTTAGTAATGAAGTAACCTAAGATTTGGTGATGGAGAATTAGAAAATGTTGAAACTGTTTACATCTATTATACCATAATACAATATGAATATGGTGGATATATACTATCGAGACTCATTAGATAATTTGTATTTGTTTAAATGTATATGGAATATGTGTCATTAAGTAATAGTCTTTTAACTTAGTTTCTTAGTGAAGAAGTAACCTAAGATTTGGTGATGGAGAATTAGAAAATAATGAAACTGTTACATGTATTATACCATAATACAATATGAATATGGTGAATAAATATACTATCGAGACTCATTAGATAATTTGAATTATTTCAAATGTATATGGAATATGTGTCATTAAGTAATAGTCTCTTAACTTTGTTTCTTAGTGATGAAGTAACCTAAAATTTGGTGATGGAGAATTAGATAATACTGAAATTGTTTACATCTATTATACCATAATACAATATGAATATGGTGGATAAGTATACTATCGAGACTCATTAGATAATTTGAATTATTTCAAATGTATATGGAATATGTGTCATTAAGTAATAGTCTTTTAACTCGGTTTCTTAGTGATGAAGTAACCTAAGATTTGGTGATGGAGAATTAGAAAATACTGAAACTGTTTACATCTATTATACCATAATACAATATGAATATGGTGAATAAATATACTATCGAGACTCATTAGATAATTTGAATTATTTCAAATGTATATGGAATATGTGTCATTAAGTAATAGTCTTTTAACTTTGTTTCTTAGTGAAGAAGTAACCTAAAATTTGGTGATGGAGAAGAAAGAAAATACTGAAATTGTTTACATCTATTATACCATAATACAATATGAATATGGTGAATAAATATACTATCGAGACTCATTAGATAATTTAAATTATTACAAATGTATATGGAATATGTGTCATTAAGTAATAGTCTTTTAACTTAGTTTCTTAGGGATGAAGTAACCTAAAATTTGGTGATGGAGAATTAGAAAATACTTAAATTGTTTACATCTATTATACCATAATACAATATGAATATGGTGGATAAATATACTATCGAGACTCATTAGATAATTTGAATTATTTCAAATGTTTATGGAATATGTGTCATTAAGTAATAGTCTTTTAACTTAGTTTCTTAGTGATGAAGTAACCTAAGATTTGGTGAACGAGAATTAGAAAATATTGAAACTGTTTACATCTATTATACCATAATACAATATGAATATGGTGAATAAATATACTATCGAGACTCATTAGATAATTTGAATTATTTCAAATGTATATGGAATATGTGTCATTAAGTAATAGTCTTTTAACTTAGTTTCTTAGTTATGAAGTAACCTAAGATTTGGTGATGGAGAATTAGAAAATACTGAAATTGTTTACATCTATTATAACATAATACAATATGAATATGGTGGATAAATATACTATCGAGACTCATTAGATAATTTGAATTATTTCAAATGTATATGGAATATGTGTCATTAAGTAATAGTCTTTTAACTTAGTTTCTTAGTGATGAAGTAACCTAAGATTTGGTGAACGAGAATTAGAAAATATTGAAACTGTTTACATCTATTATACCATAATACAATATGAATATGGTGAATAAATATACTATCGAGACTCATTAGATAATTTGAATTATTTCAAATGTATATGGAATATGTGTCATTAAGTAATAGTCTTTTAACTTAGTTTCTTAGTTATGAAGTAACCTAAGATTTGGTGATGGAGAATTAGAAAATACTGAAATTGTTTACATCTATTATAACATAATACAATATGAATATGGTGGATAAATATACTATCGAGACTCATTAGATAATTTGAATTATTTCAAATGTATATGGAATATGTGTCATTAAGTAATAGTCTTTTAACTTAGTTTCTTAGTGATGAAGTAACCTAAGATTTGGTGAACGAGAATTAGAAAATATTAAAAACTGTTTACATCTATTATACCATAATACAATATGAATATGGTGAATAAATATACTATCGAGACTCATTAGATAATTTGAATTATTTCAAATGTATATGGAATATGTGTCATTAAGTAATAGTCTCTTAACTTTGTTTCTTAGTGATGAAGTAACCTAAAATTTGGTGATGGAGAATTAGATAATACTGAAATTGTTTACATCTATTATACCATAATACAATATGAATATGGTGGATAAGTATACTATCGAGACTCATTAGATAATTTGAATTATTTCAAATGTATATGGAATATGTGTCATTAAGTAATAGTCTTTTAACTCGGTTTCTTAGTGATGAAGTAACCTAAGATTTGGTGATGGAGAATTAGAAAATACTGAAACTGTTTACATCTATTATACCATAATACAATATGAATATGGTGAATAAATATACTATCGAGACTCATTAGATAATTTGAATTATTTCAAATGTATATGGAATATGTGTCATTAAGTAATAGTCTTTTAACTTTGTTTCTTAGTGAAGAAGTAACCTAAAATTTGGTGATGGAGAAGAAAGAAAATACTGAAATTGTTTACATCTATTATACCATAATACAATATGAATATGGTGAATAAATATACTATCGAGACTCATTAGATAATTTAAATTATTACAAATGTATATGGAATATGTGTCATTAAGTAATAGTCTTTTAACTTAGTTTCTTAGGGATGAAGTAACCTAAAATTTGGTGATGGAGAATTAGAAAATACTTAAATTGTTTACATCTATTATACCATAATACAATATGAATATGGTGGATAAATATACTATCGAGACTCATTAGATAATTTGAATTATTTCAAATGTTTATGGAATATGTGTCATTAAGTAATAGTCTTTTAACTTAGTTTCTTAGTGATGAAGTAACCTAAGATTTGGTGAACGAGAATTAGAAAATATTGAAACTGTTTACATCTATTATACCATAATACAATATGAATATGGTGAATAAATATACTATCGAGACTCATTAGATAATTTGAATTATTTCAAATGTATATGGAATATGTGTCATTAAGTAATAGTCTTTTAACTTAGTTTCTTAGTGATGAAGTAACCTAAGATTTGGTGAACGAGAATTAGAAAATATTGAAACTGTTTACATCTATTATACCATAATACAATATGAATATGGTGAATAAATATACTATCGAGACTCATTAGATAATTTGAATTATTTCAAATGTATATGGAATATGTGTCATTAAGTAATAGTCTTTTAACTTAGTTTCTTAGTTATGAAGTAACCTAAGATTTGGTGATGGAGAATTAGAAAATACTGAAATTGTTTACATCTATTATAACATAATACAATATGAATATGGTGGATAAATATACTATCGAGACTCATTAGATAATTTGAATTATTTCAAATGTATATGGAATATGTGTCATTAAGTAATAGTCTTTTAACTTAGTTTCTTAGTGATGAAGTAACCTAAGATTTGGTGAACGAGAATTAGAAAATATTGAAACTGTTTACATCTATTATACCATAATACAATATGAATATGGTGAATAAATATACTATCGAGACTCATTAGATAATTTGAATTATTTCAAATGTATATGGAATATGTGTCATTAAGTAATAGTCTTTTAACTTAGTTTCTTAGTTATGAAGTAACCTAAGATTTGGTGATGGAGAATTAGAAAATACTGAAATTGTTTACATCTATTATAACATAATACAATATGAATATGGTGGATAAATATACTATCGAGACTCATTAGATAATTTGAATTATTTCAAATGTATATGGAATATGTGTCATTAAGTAATAGTCTTTTAACTTAGTTTCTTAGTGATGAAGTAACCTAAGATTTGGTGAACGAGAATTAGAAAATATTGAAACTGTTTACATCTATTATACCATAATACAATATGAATATGGTGAATAAATATACTATCGAGACTCATTAGATAATTTGAATTATTTCAAATGTATATGGAATATGTGTCATTAAGTAATAGTCTTTTAACTTAGTTTCTTAGTTATGAAGTAACCTAAGATTTGGTGATGGAGAATTAGAAAATACTGAAATTGTTTACATCTATTATAACATAATACAATATGAATATGGTGGATAAATATACTATCGAGACTCATTAGATAATTTGAATTATTTCAAATGTATATGGAATATGTGTCATTAAGTAATAGTCTTTTAACTTAGTTTCTTAGTGATGAAGTAACCTAAGATTTGGTGAACGAGAATTAGAAAATATTAAAAACTGTTTACATCTATTATACCATAATACAATATGAATATGGTGAATAAATATACTATCGAGACTCATTAGATAATTTGAATTATTTCAAATGTATATGGAATATGTGTCATTAAGTAATAGTCTCTTAACTTTGTTTCTTAGTGATGAAGTAACCTAAAATTTGGTGATGGAGAATTAGATAATACTGAAATTGTTTACATCTATTATACCATAATACAATATGAATATGGTGGATAAGTATACTATCGAGACTCATTAGATAATTTGAATTATTTCAAATGTATATGGAATATGTGTCATTAAGTAATAGTCTTTTAACTCGGTTTCTTAGTGATGAAGTAACCTAAGATTTGGTGATGGAGAATTAGAAAATACTGAAACTGTTTACATCTATTATACCATAATACAATATGAATATGGTGAATAAATATACTATCGAGACTCATTAGATAATTTGAATTATTTCAAATGTATATGGAATATGTGTCATTAAGTAATAGTCTTTTAACTTTGTTTCTTAGTGAAGAAGTAACCTAAAATTTGGTGATGGAGAAGAAAGAAAATACTGAAATTGTTTACATCTATTATACCATAATACAATATGAATATGGTGAATAAATATACTATCGAGACTCATTAGATAATTTAAATTATTACAAATGTATATGGAATATGTGTCATTAAGTAATAGTCTTTTAACTTAGTTTCTTAGGGATGAAGTAACCTAAAATTTGGTGATGGAGAATTAGAAAATACTTAAATTGTTTACATCTATTATACCATAATACAATATGAATATGGTGGATAAATATACTATCGAGACTCATTAGATAATTTGAATTATTTCAAATGTTTATGGAATATGTGTCATTAAGTAATAGTCTTTTAACTTAGTTTCTTAGTGATGAAGTAACCTAAGATTTGGTGAACGAGAATTAGAAAATATTGAAACTGTTTACATCTATTATACCATAATACAATATGAATATGGTGAATAAATATACTATCGAGACTCATTAGATAATTTGAATTATTTCAAATGTATATGGAATATGTGTCATTAAGTAATAGTCTTTTAACTTAGTTTCTTAGTGATGAAGTAACCTAAGATTTGGTGAACGAGAATTAGAAAATATTGAAACTGTTTACATCTATTATACCATAATACAATATGAATATGGTGAATAAATATACTATCGAGACTCATTAGATAATTTGAATTATTTCAAATGTATATGGAATATGTGTCATTAAGTAATAGTCTTTTAACTTAGTTTCTTAGTTATGAAGTAACCTAAGATTTGGTGATGGAGAATTAGAAAATACTGAAATTGTTTACATCTATTATAACATAATACAATATGAATATGGTGGATAAATATACTATCGAGACTCATTAGATAATTTGAATTATTTCAAATGTATATGGAATATGTGTCATTAAGTAATAGTCTTTTAACTTAGTTTCTTAGTGATGAAGTAACCTAAGATTTGGTGAACGAGAATTAGAAAATATTGAAACTGTTTACATCTATTATACCATAATACAATATGAATATGGTGAATAAATATACTATCGAGACTCATTAGATAATTTGAATTATTTCAAATGTATATGGAATATGTGTCATTAAGTAATAGTCTTTTAACTTAGTTTCTTAGTTATGAAGTAACCTAAGATTTGGTGATGGAGAATTAGAAAATACTGAAATTGTTTACATCTATTATAACATAATACAATATGAATATGGTGGATAAATATACTATCGAGACTCATTAGATAATTTGAATTATTTCAAATGTATATGGAATATGTGTCATTAAGTAATAGTCTTTTAATTTAGTTTCTTAGTGATGAAGTAACCTAAGATTTGGTGATGGAGAATTAGAAAATAATGAAACTGTTTACATGTATTATACCATAATACAATATGAATATGGTGAATAAATATACTAACGAGACTCATTAGATAATTTGAATTATTTCAAATGTATATGGAATATGTGTCATTAAGTAATAGTCTTTTAACTTGGTTTCTTAGTGATGAAGTAACCTAAAATTTGGTGATGGAGAATTAGATAATACTGAAACTGTTTACATCTATTATACCATAATACAATATGAATATGGTGGATAAGTATACTATCGAGACTCATTAGATAATTTGTATTTTTTTTAATGTATATGGAATATGTGTCATTAAGTAATAGTCTTTTAACTTAGTTTCTTAGTGATGAAGTAACCTAAGATTTGGTGACGGAGAATTAGAAAATACTGAAACTGTTTACATCTATTATACCATAATACAATATGAATATGGTGAATAAATATACTATCGAGACTCATTAGATAATTTGAATTATTTCAAATGTATATGGAATATGTGTCATTAAGTAATAGTCTTTTAATTTAGTTTCTTAGTGATGAAGTAACCTAAGATTTGGTGATGGAGAATTAGAAAATAATGAAACTGTTTACATGTATTATACCATAATACAATATGAATATGGTGAATAAATATACTAACGAGACTCATTAGATAATTTGAATTATTTCAAATGTATATGGAATATGTGTCATTAAGTAATAGTCTTTTAACTTGGTTTCTTAGTGATGAAGTAACCTAAAATTTGGTGATGGAGAATTAGATAATACTGAAACTGTTTACATCTATTATACCATAATACAATATGAATATGGTGGATAAGTATACTATCGAGACTCATTAGATAATTTGTATTTTTTTTAAATGTATATGGAATATGTGTCATTAAGTAATAGTCTTTTAACTTAGTTTCTTAGTGATGAAGTAACCTAAGATTTGGTGACGGAGAATTAGAAAATACTGAAACTGTTTACATCTATTATACCATAATACAATATGAATATGGTGAATAAATATACTATCGAGACTCATTAGATAATTTGAATTATTTCAAATGTATATGGAATATGTGTCATTAAGTAATAGTCTTTTAACTTTGTTTCTTAGTGAAGAAGTAACCTAAAATTTGGTGATGGAGAAGAAAGAAAATACTGAAATTGTTTACATCTATTATACCATAATACAATATGAATATGGTGAATAAATATACTATCGAGACTCATTAGATAATTTAAATTATTAAAAATGTATATGGAATATGTGTCATTAAGTAATAGTCTTTTAACTTAGTTTCTTAGTGATGAAGTAACCTAAAATTTGGTGATGGAGAATTAGAAAATACTGAAATTGTTTACATCTATTATACCATAATACAATATGAATATGGTGGATAAATATACTATCGAGACTCA
>CATIWC010000238.1:0-296267 GCA_948472305.1 Vicia faba | reverse complement strand
ATCACACCTAACAATGATATTGAGAATCAAAGTAGGATAACAAACATGTGCGATGGCGAAACATCAGCTTCAAAATAACAAGATATCATGGCAAAGATGGCGAACCATCAATAAAACGGATGATAAATCATCACACCTAAAAAATGATATTGAGAATCAAAGTAGGAAAACAAACATGTTCGATGGCGAAACATCGGCTTCAAGATAACAAGATATCATGGCAAAGATGGTGAAACATCAATAAAACGGATGACAAAACATCACACCTAACAATGATATTGAGAATCAGAGTAGGATAACAAATACATGTGCGATGGCGAAACATCAGCTTCAAAATAACAAGATATCATGGCAAAGATGGCGAAACATCAATAAAACGGATGACAAATCATCACACCTAACAATGATATTGAGAATCACAGTAGGATAACAAACATGTGCGATGGCGAATCATCGGCTTCAAGATATAAGATATCATGGAAAAGATGGCGAATCATCAATAAAACGGATGACAAAACATCACACCAAAAAATGATATTGAGAATCAGAGTAGGATAACAAACATGTGTGATGGCGAAACATCGGTTTCAAGATAACAAGATATCATGGAAAAGATTGCGAAACATCAATAAAATGGATGATAAATCATCACACCTAACAATGATATTGAGAATCAAAGTAGGATAACAAACATGTGCGATGGCGAAACATCAGCTTCAAGATAACAAGATATCATGGCAAAACATACATCGGTTTCAAGATAACAAGATATCATGTCAAAGATGGCGAAATCATCACACCTAACAATGATATTGAGAATCAATGTAGGATAACAAACATGTGCGATGGCGAAACATCGGCTTCAAAAATAATAAGATATCATGGCAAAGATGGCGAAACATCAATAAAACGGATGACAAATCATCACACCTAACAAAGATATTGTGAACCAAAGTAGGATAACAAAACATGTGCGATGGAAAAATATTGGCCTTCAAAATAACAAGATATCATGGCAAGATGGCGAAACATCAATAAAACGGACGACAAATCATCACACCTAACAATGATATTGAGAATTAAAGTAGGATAACAAACATGTGTGATGGCGAAACATCGGTTTCAAAATAACAAGATATCATGGCAAGATGGCGAAACATCAATAAATCGGATGACAAATCATCACACCTAACAATGATATTGAGAATTAAAGAAGGATAACAAACATGTGTGATGGCGAAACATCGGCTTCAAGATAACAAGATATCATGTCAAAGATGGCGAAACATCAATAAAATGGATGATAAATCATCACACCTAACAATGATATTGAGAATCAATGTAGGATAACAAACATGTGCGATGGCGAAACATCGGCTTCAAAATAATAAGATATCATGGCAAAGATGGCGAAACATCAATAAAACGGATGACAAATCATCACACCTAACAAAGATATTGTGAACCAAAGTAGGATAACAAACATGTGCGATGGAAAAATATTGGCTTCAAAATAACAACATATCATGGCAAGATGGTGAAACATTAATAAAACGGATGACAAATCATCACATCTAACAATGATATTGAGAATTAAAGTAGGATAACAAACATGTGTGATGGCGAAACATCGGTTTCAAAATAACAAGATATCATGGCAAGATGGTAAAACATCAATAAAACGGATGACAAATCATCACACCTAACAATGATATTGAGAATTAAAGTAGGATAACAAACATGTGTGATGGCGAAACATCGGCTTCAAGATAACAAGATATCATGTCAAAGATGGCGAAACATCAATAAAACGGATCATAAATCATCACACCTAACAATGATATTCGGAATCAAAGTAGGATAACAAACTTGTGCGATGGCGAAACATCGACTTCAAAATAATAAGATATCATGGAAAAAGATGGTGAAACATCAATAAAACGGATGACAAATCATCACACCTAAGAATGATATTGTGAATCACATTAGGATAAAAAAACATGTGTCATGGCGAAACATCGGCTTCAAGATAACAAGATATCATGTCAAAGATGGCGAAACATCAATAAAACAGATGACAAATCATCACACCTAACAATGATATTGAGAATCAAAGTAGGATAACAAACATGTGCGATGGTGAAACATCGGCTTCAAAATAATAAGATATCATGGCAAAGATGGAGAAACATCAATAAAACGGATGACAAATCATCACTCCCTAACAAAGATATTGTGAACCAAAGTAGGATAACAAACATGTGCGATGGAAAAATATTGGCTTCAAAATAAACAAGATATCATGGAAAGATGGCGAAACATCAATAAAACGGATGACAAATCATCACACCTAACAATGATATTGAGAATTAAAGTAGGATAACAAACATGTGCGATGGCGAAACATCGGCTTCAAAATAACAAGATATGATGGCAAAGATGGCGAAACATCAATAAAACGGATGACAAAGGCGAAACATCAGCTTCAAGATAACAAGATTATCATGGCAAAGATGGCGAAACATCAATAAAACGGATGACAAAACATCACACCTAACAATGATATTTAGAATCACAGTAAGATAACAAGCATGTGCGATGGCGAAACATCGGCTTCAAAATAACAAGATATCACGGAAAAGATGGAGAAACATCAATAAAATGGATGACAAATCATCACACCCTAAAAATGATATTGAGAATCAAAATAGGATAACAAACATGTTCGATAGCAAAATATCGGCTTCAAAATAACATGATATCATGGCAAAGATGGCGACACATCAATAAAACGGATGACAAGTCATCACACCTAACAATGATATTGAGAATCAAAGTAGGATAACAAACATGTGTGATGGAGAATCATCGGCTTCAAAATAATAAGATATCATGGCAAAGATGGAGAAACATGAATAAAACGGATGACAAATCATCACACCTAACAATGATATTGAGAATCAAAGTTGGATAACAAACATGTGCGATGGCGAAACATCGGCTTCAAAATAACAAGATATCATGGCAAAGATGGCGAAACATCAATAAAATGGATGACAAATCATCACATCTAAAAATGATATTAAGAATCAAAGTAGGATAACAAACATGTTCGATGGCGAAACAACGGCTTCAAGATAACAAGATATCATGGCAAAGATGGCGAAAGATCAATAAAACGGATGACAAAACATCACACCTAACAATGATATTGAGAATCACAGTAGGATAACAAACATGTGCGATGGCGAAACATCGGCTTCAAAATAACAAGATATCATGGCAAAGATGGCGAAACATCAATAAAACGGATGACAAATCATCACACCTAAAAATGATATTTAGAATCAAAGTAGGATAACAAAACATGTTCGATGGCGAAACATTGGCTTCAAGATAACAAGATATCACGGAAAAGATGGCGAAACATCAATAAAAAGGATGAAAAAACATCACACCTAACAATGATATTGAGAATCAAAGTAGGATAACAAACATGTGCGATAGCGAAACATGAGCTTAAAGATAACAAGATATCATGGCAAAGATGGCGAAACCTCAATAAAACGGATGACAAAACATCACACCAAGCAATGATATTTAGAATCAAAGTAGGATAACAAACATGTGCAATGGAGAAACATCGGCTTCATGATAACAAGATATCATGGCAAAGATGGCGAAACCTCAATAAAACGGATGACAAAACATCATACCTAACAATGATATTAAGAATCAAAGTAGGATAACAAACATGTGCAATGGCGAAACATCTACTTCAAGATAACATGGAAAAGATGGTGAAACATTAATAAAACGGAGAAGAAAACATCACACCTAACAATGATATTGAGAATCACAGTAGGATAACAAACATGTGCGATGGCGAAACATCGGCTTCAAGATAACAAGATATCATGTCAAAGATGGCGAAACATCAATAAAACGGATGACAAATCATCACACCTAATAATGATATTTAGAATCAAAGTAGGATAAATAACATGTGTGATGGCAAAACATCGGCTTCAAAATAATAAGATATCATGGCAAAGATGGCGAAACATCAATAAAACGGATGACAAATCATCACACCTAACAATGATATTGTTAATCAAAGTAGGATAACAAACATGTGCGATGGCAAAATATCGGCTTCAAAATAACAAGATATCATGGCAAAGATGGCGACACATCAATAAAAAGGATGAAAAGTCATCACACCTAACAATGATATTGAGAATCAAAGTAGGATAACAAACATGTGCGATGGGAAATCATAGGCTTCAAAATAACAAGATATCATGGAAAAGATGGCGAAACATCAATAAAACGGATGACAAATCATCACACCTAACAATATTATTGAGAATCAAAGTAGGATAACAAACATGTGCGATGGCGAAACATCAGCTTCAAAATAACAAGATATCATGGCAAAGATGGCGAACCATCAATAAAACGGATGATAAATCATCACACCTAAAAATGATATTGAGAATCAAAGTAGGAAAACAAACATGTTCGATGGCGAAACATCGGCTTCAAGATAACAAGATATCATGGCAAAGATGGTGAAACATCAATAAAACGGATGACAAAACATCACACCTAACAATGATATTGAGAATCAGAGTAGGATAACAAACATGTGCGATGGCGAAACATCAGCTTCAAAATAACAAGATATCATGGCAAAGATGGCGAAACATCAATAAAACGGATGACAAATCATCACACCTAACAATGATATTGAGAATCACAGTAGGATAACAAACATGTGCGATGGCGAAACATCGGCTTCAAGATAATAAGATATCATGGAAAAGATGGCGAATCATCAATAAAACGGATGACAAAACATCACACCAAAAAATGATATTGAGAATCAGAGTAGGATAACAAACATGTGTGATGGCGAAACATCGGTTTCAAGATAACAAGATATCATGGAAAAGATTGCGAAACATCAATAAAATGGATGATAAATCATCACACCTAACAATGATATTGAGAATCAAAGTAGGATAACAAACATGTGCGATGGCGAAACATCAGCTTCAAGATAACAAGATATCATGGCAAAACATACATCGGTTTCAAGATAACAAGATATCATGTCAAAGATGGCGAAATCATCACACCTAACAATGATATTGAGAATCAATGTAGGATAACAAACATGTGCGATGGCGAAACATCGGCTTCAAAATAATAAGATATCATGGCAAAGATGGCGAAACATCAATAAAACGGATGACAAATCATCACACCTAACAAAGATATTGTGAACCAAAGTAGGATAACAAACATGTGCGATGGAAAAATATTGGCTTCAAAATAACAAGATATCATGGCAAGATGGCGAAACATCAATAAAACGGACGACAAATCATCACACCTAACAATGATATTGAGAATTAAAGTAGGATAACAAACATGTGTGATGGCGAAACATCGGTTTCAAAATAACAAGATATCATGGCAAGATGGCGAAACATCAATAAAACGGATGACAAATCATCACACCTAACAATGATATTGAGAATTAAAGAAGGATAACAAACATGTGTGATGGCGAAACATCGGCTTCAAGATAACAAGATATCATGTCAAAGATGGCGAAACATCAATAAAATGGATGATAAATCATCACACCTAACAATGATATTGAGAATCAATGTAGGATAACAAACATGTGCGATGGCGAAACATCGGCTTCAAAATAATAAGATATCATGGCAAAGATGGCGAAACATCAATAAAACGGATGACAAATCATCACACCTAACAAAGATATTGTGAACCAAAGTAGGATAACAAACATGTGCGATGGAAAAATATTGGCTTCAAAATAACAACATATCATGGCAAGATGGTGAAACATTAATAAAACGGATGACAAATCATCACATCTAACAATGATATTGAGAATTAAAGTAGGATAACAAACATGTGTGATGGCGAAACATCGGTTTCAAAATAACAAGATATCATGGCAAGATGGTAAAACATCAATAAAACGGATGACAAATCATCACACCTAACAATGATATTGAGAATTAAAGTAGGATAACAAACATGTGTGATGGCGAAACATCGGCTTCAAGATAACAAGATATCATGTCAAAGATGGCGAAACATCAATAAAACGGATCATAAATCATCACACCTAACAATGATATTCGGAATCAAAGTAGGATAACAAACTTGTGCGATGGCGAAACATCGACTTCAAAATAATAAGATATCATGGAAAAAGATGGTGAAACATCAATAAAACGGATGACAAATCATCACACCTAAGAATGATATTGTGAATCACATTAGGATAAAAAACATGTGTCATGGCGAAACATCGGCTTCAAGATAACAAGATATCATGTCAAAGATGGCGAAACATCAATAAAACAGATGACAAATCATCACACCTAACAATGATATTGAGAATCAAAGTAGGATAACAAACATGTGCGATGGTGAAACATCGGCTTCAAAATAATAAGATATCATGGCAAAGATGGAGAAACATCAATAAAACGGATGACAAATCATCACTCCTAACAAAGATATTGTGAACCAAAGTAGGATAACAAACATGTGCGATGGAAAAATATTGGCTTCAAAATAACAAGATATCATGGAAAGATGGCGAAACATCAATAAAACGGATGACAAATCATCACACCTAACAATGATATTGAGAATTAAAGTAGGATAACAAACATGTGCGATGGCGAAACATCGGCTTCAAAATAACAAGATATGATGGCAAAGATGGCGAAACATCAATAAAACGGATGACAAAGGCGAAACATCAGCTTCAAGATAACAAGATATCATGGCAAAGATGGCGAAACATCAATAAAACGGATGACAAAACATCACACCTAACAATGATATTTAGAATCACAGTAAGATAACAAGCATGTGCGATGGCGAAACATCGGCTTCAAAATAACAAGATATCACGGAAAAGATGGAGAAACATCAATAAAATGGATGACAAATCATCACACCTAAAAATGATATTGAGAATCAAAATAGGATAACAAACATGTTCGATAGCAAAATATCGGCTTCAAAATAACATGATATCATGGCAAAGATGGCGACACATCAATAAAACGGATGACAAGTCATCACACCTAACAATGATATTGAGAATCAAAGTAGGATAACAAACATGTGTGATGGAGAATCATCGGCTTCAAAATAATAAGATATCATGGCAAAGATGGAGAAACATGAATAAAACGGATGACAAATCATCACACCTAACAATGATATTGAGAATCAAAGTTGGATAACAAACATGTGCGATGGCGAAACATCGGCTTCAAAATAACAAGATATCATGGCAAAGATGGCGAAACATCAATAAAATGGATGACAAATCATCACATCTAAAAATGATATTAAGAATCAAAGTAGGATAACAAACATGTTCGATGGCGAAACAACGGCTTCAAGATAACAAGATATCATGGCAAAGATGGCGAAAGATCAATAAAACGGATGACAAAACATCACACCTAACAATGATATTGAGAATCACAGTAGGATAACAAACATGTGCGATGGCGAAACATCGGCTTCAAAATAACAAGATATCATGGCAAAGATGGCGAAACATCAATAAAACGGATGACAAATCATCACACCTAACAAAGATATTGTGAACCAAAGTAGGATAACAAACATGTGCGATGGAAAAATATTGGCTTCAAAATAACAAGATATCATGGCAAGATGGCGAAACATCAATAAAACGGACGACAAATCATCACACCTAACAATGATATTGAGAATTAAAGTAGGATAACAAACATGTGTGATGGCGAAACATCGGTTTCAAAATAACAAGATATCATGGCAAGATGGCGAAACATCAATAAAACGGATGACAAATCATCACACCTAACAATGATATTGAGAATTAAAGAAGGATAACAAACATGTGTGATGGCGAAACATCGGCTTCAAGATAACAAGATATCATGTCAAAGATGGCGAAACATCAATAAAATGGATGATAAATCATCACACCTAACAATGATATTGAGAATCAATGTAGGATAACAAACATGTGCGATGGCGAAACATCGGCTTCAAAATAATAAGATATCATGGCAAAGATGGCGAAACATCAATAAAACGGATGACAAATCATCACACCTAACAAAGATATTGTGAACCAAAGTAGGATAACAAACATGTGCGATGGAAAAATATTGGCTTCAAAATAACAACATATCATGGCAAGATGGTGAAACATTAATAAAACGGATGACAAATCATCACATCTAACAATGATATTGAGAATTAAAGTAGGATAACAAACATGTGTGATGGCGAAACATCGGTTTCAAAATAACAAGATATCATGGCAAGATGGTAAAACATCAATAAAACGGATGACAAATCATCACACCTAACAATGATATTGAGAATTAAAGTAGGATAACAAACATGTGTGATGGCGAAACATCGGCTTCAAGATAACAAGATATCATGTCAAAGATGGCGAAACATCAATAAAACGGATCATAAATCATCACACCTAACAATGATATTCGGAATCAAAGTAGGATAACAAACTTGTGCGATGGCGAAACATCGACTTCAAAATAATAAGATATCATGGAAAAAGATGGTGAAACATCAATAAAACGGATGACAAATCATCACACCTAAGAATGATATTGTGAATCACATTAGGATAAAAAACATGTGTCATGGCGAAACATCGGCTTCAAGATAACAAGATATCATGTCAAAGATGGCGAAACATCAATAAAACAGATGACAAATCATCACACCTAACAATGATATTGAGAATCAAAGTAGGATAACAAACATGTGCGATGGTGAAACATCGGCTTCAAAATAATAAGATATCATGGCAAAGATGGAGAAACATCAATAAAACGGATGACAAATCATCACTCCTAACAAAGATATTGTGAACCAAAGTAGGATAACAAACATGTGCGATGGAAAAATATTGGCTTCAAAATAACAAGATATCATGGAAAGATGGCGAAACATCAATAAAACGGATGACAAATCATCACACCTAACAATGATATTGAGAATTAAAGTAGGATAACAAACATGTGCGATGGCGAAACATCGGCTTCAAAATAACAAGATATGATGGCAAAGATGGCGAAACATCAATAAAACGGATGACAAAGGCGAAACATCAGCTTCAAGATAACAAGATATCATGGCAAAGATGGCGAAACATCAATAAAACGGATGACAAAACATCACACCTAACAATGATATTTAGAATCACAGTAAGATAACAAGCATGTGCGATGGCGAAACATCGGCTTCAAAATAACAAGATATCACGGAAAAGATGGAGAAACATCAATAAAATGGATGACAAATCATCACACCTAAAAATGATATTGAGAATCAAAATAGGATAACAAACATGTTCGATAGCAAAATATCGGCTTCAAAATAACATGATATCATGGCAAAGATGGCGACACATCAATAAAACGGATGACAAGTCATCACACCTAACAATGATATTGAGAATCAAAGTAGGATAACAAACATGTGTGATGGAGAATCATCGGCTTCAAAATAATAAGATATCATGGCAAAGATGGAGAAACATGAATAAAACGGATGACAAATCATCACACCTAACAATGATATTGAGAATCAAAGTTGGATAACAAACATGTGCGATGGCGAAACATCGGCTTCAAAATAACAAGATATCATGGCAAAGATGGCGAAACATCAATAAAATGGATGACAAATCATCACATCTAAAAATGATATTAAGAATCAAAGTAGGATAACAAACATGTTCGATGGCGAAACAACGGCTTCAAGATAACAAGATATCATGGCAAAGATGGCGAAAGATCAATAAAACGGATGACAAAACATCACACCTAACAATGATATTGAGAATCACAGTAGGATAACAAACATGTGCGATGGCGAAACATCGGCTTCAAAATAACAAGATATCATGGCAAAGATGGCGAAACATCAATAAAACGGATGACAAATCATCACACCTAAAAATGATATTTAGAATCAAAGTAGGATAACAAACATGTTCGATGGCGAAACATTGGCTTCAAGATAACAAGATATCACGGAAAAGATGGCGAAACATCAATAAAAAGGATGAAAAAACATCACACCTAACAATGATATTGAGAATCAAAGTAGGATAACAAACATGTGCGATAGCGAAACATGAGCTTAAAGATAACAAGATATCATGGCAAAGATGGCGAAACCTCAATAAAACGGATGACAAAACATCACACCAAGCAATGATATTTAGAATCAAAGTAGGATAACAAACATGTGCAATGGAGAAACATCGGCTTCATGATAACAAGATATCATGGCAAAGATGGCGAAACCTCAATAAAACGGATGACAAAACATCATACCTAACAATGATATTAAGAATCAAAGTAGGATAACAAACATGTGCAATGGCGAAACATCTACTTCAAGATAACATGGAAAAGATGGTGAAACATTAATAAAACGGAGAAGAAAACATCACACCTAACAATGATATTGAGAATCACAGTAGGATAACAAACATGTGCGATGGCGAAACATCGGCTTCAAGATAACAAGATATCATGTCAAAGATGGCGAAACATCAATAAAACGGATGACAAATCATCACACCTAATAATGATATTTAGAATCAAAGTAGGATAAATAACATGTGTGATGGCAAAACATCGGCTTCAAAATAATAAGATATCATGGCAAAGATGGCGAAACATCAATAAAACGGATGACAAATCATCACACCTAACAATGATATTGTTAATCAAAGTAGGATAACAAACATGTGCGATGGCAAAATATCGGCTTCAAAATAACAAGATATCATGGCAAAGATGGCGACACATCAATAAAAAGGATGAAAAGTCATCACACCTAACAATGATATTGAGAATCAAAGTAGGATAACAAACATGTGCGATGGGAAATCATAGGCTTCAAAATAACAAGATATCATGGAAAAGATGGCGAAACATCAATAAAACGGATGACAAATCATCACACCTAACAATATTATTGAGAATCAAAGTAGGATAACAAACATGTGCGATGGCGAAACATCAGCTTCAAAATAACAAGATATCATGGCAAAGATGGCGAACCATCAATAAAACGGATGATAAATCATCACACCTAAAAATGATATTGAGAATCAAAGTAGGAAAACAAACATGTTCGATGGCGAAACATCGGCTTCAAGATAACAAGATATCATGGCAAAGATGGTGAAACATCAATAAAACGGATGACAAAACATCACACCTAACAATGATATTGAGAATCAGAGTAGGATAACAAACATGTGCGATGGCGAAACATCAGCTTCAAAATAACAAGATATCATGGCAAAGATGGCGAAACATCAATAAAACGGATGACAAATCATCACACCTAACAATGATATTGAGAATCACAGTAGGATAACAAACATGTGCGATGGCGAAACATCGGCTTCAAGATAATAAGATATCATGGAAAAGATGGCGAATCATCAATAAAACGGATGACAAAACATCACACCAAAAAATGATATTGAGAATCAGAGTAGGATAACAAACATGTGTGATGGCGAAACATCGGTTTCAAGATAACAAGATATCATGGAAAAGATTGCGAAACATCAATAAAATGGATGATAAATCATCACACCTAACAATGATATTGAGAATCAAAGTAGGATAACAAACATGTGCGATGGCGAAACATCAGCTTCAAGATAACAAGATATCATGGCAAAACATACATCGGTTTCAAGATAACAAGATATCATGTCAAAGATGGCGAAATCATCACACCTAACAATGATATTGAGAATCAATGTAGGATAACAAACATGTGCGATGGCGAAACATCGGCTTCAAAATAATAAGATATCATGGCAAAGATGGCGAAACATCAATAAAACGGATGACAAATCATCACACCTAACAAAGATATTGTGAACCAAAGTAGGATAACAAACATGTGCGATGGAAAAATATTGGCTTCAAAATAACAAGATATCATGGCAAGATGGCGAAACATCAATAAAACGGACGACAAATCATCACACCTAACAATGATATTGAGAATTAAAGTAGGATAACAAACATGTGTGATGGCGAAACATCGGTTTCAAAATAACAAGATATCATGGCAAGATGGCGAAACATCAATAAAACGGATGACAAATCATCACACCTAACAATGATATTGAGAATTAAAGAAGGATAACAAACATGTGTGATGGCGAAACATCGGCTTCAAGATAACAAGATATCATGTCAAAGATGGCGAAACATCAATAAAATGGATGATAAATCATCACACCTAACAATGATATTGAGAATCAATGTAGGATAACAAACATGTGCGATGGCGAAACATCGGCTTCAAAATAATAAGATATCATGGCAAAGATGGCGAAACATCAATAAAACGGATGACAAATCATCACACCTAACAAAGATATTGTGAACCAAAGTAGGATAACAAACATGTGCGATGGAAAAATATTGGCTTCAAAATAACAACATATCATGGCAAGATGGTGAAACATTAATAAAACGGATGACAAATCATCACATCTAACAATGATATTGAGAATTAAAGTAGGATAACAAACATGTGTGATGGCGAAACATCGGTTTCAAAATAACAAGATATCATGGCAAGATGGTAAAACATCAATAAAACGGATGACAAATCATCACACCTAACAATGATATTGAGAATTAAAGTAGGATAACAAACATGTGTGATGGCGAAACATCGGCTTCAAGATAACAAGATATCATGTCAAAGATGGCGAAACATCAATAAAACGGATCATAAATCATCACACCTAACAATGATATTCGGAATCAAAGTAGGATAACAAACTTGTGCGATGGCGAAACATCGACTTCAAAATAATAAGAAATCATGGAAAAAGATGGTGAAACATCAATAAAACGGATGACAAATCATCACACCTAAGAATGATATTGTGAATCACATTAGGATAAAAAACATGTGTCATGGCGAAACATCGGCTTCAAGATAACAAGATATCATGTCAAAGATGGCGAAACATCAATAAAACAGATGACAAATCATCACACCTAACAATGATATTGAGAATCAAAGTAGGATAACAAACATGTGCGATGGTGAAACATCGGCTTCAAAATAATAAGATATCATGGCAAAGATGGAGAAACATCAATAAAACGGATGACAAATCATCACTCCTAACAAAGATATTGTGAACCAAAGTAGGATAACAAACATGTGCGATGGAAAAATATTGGCTTCAAAATAACAAGATATCATGGAAAGATGGCGAAACATCAATAAAACGGATGACAAATCATCACACCTAACAATGATATTGAGAATTAAAGTAGGATAACAAACATGTGCGATGGCGAAACATCGGCTTCAAAATAACAAGATATGATGGCAAAGATGGCGAAACATCAATAAAACGGATGACAAAGGCGAAACATCAGCTTCAAGATAACAAGATATCATGGCAAAGATGGCGAAACATCAATAAAACGGATGACAAAACATCACACCTAACAATGATATTTAGAATCACAGTAAGATAACAAGCATGTGCGATGGCGAAACATCGGCTTCAAAATAACAAGATATCACGGAAAAGATGGAGAAACATCAATAAAATGGATGACAAATCATCACACCTAAAAATGATATTGAGAATCAAAATAGGATAACAAACATGTTCGATAGCAAAATATCGGCTTCAAAATAACATGATATCATGGCAAAGATGGCGACACATCAATAAAACGGATGACAAGTCATCACACCTAACAATGATATTGAGAATCAAAGTAGGATAACAAACATGTGTGATGGAGAATCATCGGCTTCAAAATAATAAGATATCATGGCAAAGATGGAGAAACATGAATAAAACGGATGACAAATCATCACACCTAACAATGATATTGAGAATCAAAGTTGGATAACAAACATGTGCGATGGCGAAACATCGGCTTCAAAATAACAAGATATCATGGCAAAGATGGCGAAACATCAATAAAATGGATGACAAATCATCACATCTAAAAATGATATTAAGAATCAAAGTAGGATAACAAACATGTTCGATGGCGAAACAACGGCTTCAAGATAACAAGATATCATGGCAAAGATGGCGAAAGATCAATAAAACGGATGACAAAACATCACACCTAACAATGATATTGAGAATCACAGTAGGATAACAAACATGTGCGATGGCGAAACATCGGCTTCAAAATAACAAGATATCATGGCAAAGATGGCGAAACATCAATAAAACGGATGACAAATCATCACACCTAAAAATGATATTTAGAATCAAAGTAGGATAACAAACATGTTCGATGGCGAAACATTGGCTTCAAGATAACAAGATATCACGGAAAAGATGGCGAAACATCAATAAAAAGGATGAAAAAACATCACACCTAACAATGATATTGAGAATCAAAGTAGGATAACAAACATGTGCGATAGCGAAACATGAGCTTAAAGATAACAAGATATCATGGCAAAGATGGCGAAACCTCAATAAAACGGATGACAAAACATCACACCAAGCAATGATATTTAGAATCAAAGTAGGATAACAAACATGTGCAATGGAGAAACATCGGCTTCATGATAACAAGATATCATGGCAAAGATGGCGAAACCTCAATAAAACGGATGACAAAACATCATACCTAACAATGATATTAAGAATCAAAGTAGGATAACAAACATGTGCAATGGCGAAACATCTACTTCAAGATAACATGGAAAAGATGGTGAAACATTAATAAAACGGAGAAGAAAACATCACACCTAACAATGATATTGAGAATCACAGTAGGATAACAAACATGTGCGATGGCGAAACATCGGCTTCAAGATAACAAGATATCATGTCAAAGATGGCGAAACATCAATAAAACGGATGACAAATCATCACACCTAATAATGATATTTAGAATCAAAGTAGGATAAATAACATGTGTGATGGCAAAACATCGGCTTCAAAATAATAAGATATCATGGCAAAGATGGCGAAACATCAATAAAACGGATGACAAATCATCACACCTAACAATGATATTGTTAATCAAAGTAGGATAACAAACATGTGCGATGGCAAAATATCGGCTTCAAAATAACAAGATATCATGGCAAAGATGGCGACACATCAATAAAAAGGATGAAAAGTCATCACACCTAACAATGATATTGAGAATCAAAGTAGGATAACAAACATGTGCGATGGGAAATCATAGGCTTCAAAATAACAAGATATCATGGAAAAGATGGCGAAACATCAATAAAACGGATGACAAATCATCACACCTAACAATATTATTGAGAATCAAAGTAGGATAACAAACATGTGCGATGGCGAAACATCAGCTTCAAAATAACAAGATATCATGGCAAAGATGGCGAACCATCAATAAAACGGATGATAAATCATCACACCTAAAAATGATATTGAGAATCAAAGTAGGAAAACAAACATGTTCGATGGCGAAACATCGGCTTCAAGATAACAAGATATCATGGCAAAGATGGTGAAACATCAATAAAACGGATGACAAAACATCACACCTAACAATGATATTGAGAATCAGAGTAGGATAACAAACATGTGCGATGGCGAAACATCAGCTTCAAAATAACAAGATATCATGGCAAAGATGGCGAAACATCAATAAAACGGATGACAAATCATCACACCTAACAATGATATTGAGAATCACAGTAGGATAACAAACATGTGCGATGGCGAAACATCGGCTTCAAGATAATAAGATATCATGGAAAAGATGGCGAATCATCAATAAAACGGATGACAAAACATCACACCAAAAAATGATATTGAGAATCAGAGTAGGATAACAAACATGTGTGATGGCGAAACATCGGTTTCAAGATAACAAGATATCATGGAAAAGATTGCGAAACATCAATAAAATGGATGATAAATCATCACACCTAACAATGATATTGAGAATCAAAGTAGGATAACAAACATGTGCGATGGCGAAACATCAGCTTCAAGATAACAAGATATCATGGCAAAACATACATCGGTTTCAAGATAACAAGATATCATGTCAAAGATGGCGAAATCATCACACCTAACAATGATATTGAGAATCAATGTAGGATAACAAACATGTGCGATGGCGAAACATCGGCTTCAAAATAATAAGATATCATGGCAAAGATGGCAAAACATCAATAAAACGGATGACAAATCATCACACCTAACAAAGATATTGTGAACCAAAGTAGGATAACAAACATGTGCGATGGAAAAATATTGGCTTCAAAATAACAAGATATCATGGCAAGATGGCGAAACATCAATAAAACGGACGACAAATCATCACACCTAACAATGATATTGAGAATTAAAGTAGGATAACAAACATGTGTGATGGCGAAACATCGGTTTCAAAATAACAAGATATCATGGCAAGATGGCGAAACATCAATAAAACGGATGACAAATCATCACACCTAACAATGATATTGAGAATTAAAGAAGGATAACAAACATGTGTGATGGCGAAACATCGGCTTCAAGATAACAAGATATCATGTCAAAGATGGCGAAACATCAATAAAATGGATGATAAATCATCACACCTAACAATGATATTGAGAATCAATGTAGGATAACAAACATGTGCGATGGCGAAACATCGGCTTCAAAATAACAAGATATCATGGCAAAGATGGCGAAACATCAATAAAACGGATGACAAATCATCACACCTAACAATGATATTGAGAATCACAGTAGGATAACAAACATGTGCGATGGCGAAACATCGGCTTCAAGATAATAAGATATCATGGAAAAGATGGCGAATCATCAATAAAACGGATGACAAAACATCACACTAAAAAATGATATTGAGAATCAGAGTAGGATAACAAACATGTGTGATGGCGAAACATCGGTTTCAAGATAACAAGATATCATGGAAAAGATTGCGAAACATCAATAAAATGGATGATAAATCATCACACCTAACAATGATATTGAGAATCAAAGTAGGATAACAAACATGTGCGATGGCGAAACATCAGCTTCAAGATAACAAGATATCATGGCAAAACATACATCGGTTTCAAGATAACAAGATATCATGTCAAAGATGGCGAAATCATCACACCTAACAATGATATTGAGAATCAATGTAGGATAACAAACATGTGCGATGGCGAAACATCGGCTTCAAAATAATAAGATATCATGGCAAAGATGGCGAAACATCAATAAAACGGATGACAAATCATCACACCTAACAAAGATATTGTGAACCAAAGTAGGATAACAAACATGTGCGATGGAAAAATATTGGCTTCAAAATAACAAGATATCATGGCAAGATGGCGAAACATCAATAAAACGGACGACAAATCATCACACCTAACAATGATATTGAGAATTAAAGTAGGATAACAAACATGTGTGATGGCGAAACATCGGTTTCAAAATAACAAGATATCATGGCAAGATGGCGAAACATCAATAAAACGGATGACAAATCATCACACCTAACAATGATATTGAGAATTAAAGAAGGATAACAAACATGTGTGATGGCGAAACAGCGGCTTCAAGATAACAAGATATCATGTCAAAGATGGCGAAACATCAATAAAATGGATGATAAATCATCACACCTAACAATGATATTGAGAATCAATGTAGGATAACAAACATGTGCGATGGCGAAACATCGGCTTCAAAATAATAAGATATCATGGCAAAGATGGCGAAACATCAATAAAACGGATGACAAATCATCACACCTAACAAAGATATTGTGAACCAAAGTAGGATAACAAACATGTGCGATGGAAAAATATTGGCTTCAAAATAACAACATATCATGGCAAGATGGTGAAACATTAATAAAACGGATGACAAATCATCACATCTAACAATGATATTGAGAATTAAAGTAGGATAACAAACATGTGTGATGGCGAAACATCGGTTTCAAAATAACAAGATATCATGGCAAGATGGTAAAACATCAATAAAACGGATGACAAATCATCACACCTAACAATGATATTGAGAATTAAAGTAGGATAACAAACATGTGTGATGGCGAAACATCGGCTTCAAGATAACAAGATATCGTGTCAAAGATGGCGAAACATCAATAAAACGGATCATAAATCATCACACCTAACAATGATATTCGGAATCAAAGTAGGATAACAAACTTGTGCGATGGCGAAACATCGACTTCAAAATAATAAGATATCATGGAAAAAGATGGTGAAACATCAATAAAACGGATGACAAATCATCACACCTAAGAATGATATTGTGAATCACATTAGGATAAAAAACATGTGTCATGGCGAAACATCGGCTTCAAGATAACAAGATATCATGTCAAAGATGGCGAAACATCAATAAAACAGATGACAAATCATCTCACCTAACAATGATATTGAGAATCAAAGTAGGATAACAAACATGTGCGATGGTGAAACATCGGCTTCAAAATAATAAGATATCATGGCAAAGATGGAGAAACATCAATAAAACGGATGACAAATCATCACTCCTAACAAAGATATTGTGAACCAAAGTAGGATAACAAACATGTGCGATGGAAAAATATTGGCTTCAAAATAACAAGATATCATGGAAAGATGGCGAAACATCAATAAAACGGATGACAAATCATCACACCTAACAATGATATTGAGAATTAAAGTAGGATAACAAACATGTGCGATGGCGAAACATCGGCTTCAAAATAACAAGATATGATGGCAAAGATGGCGAAACATCAATAAAACGGATGACAAAGGCGAAACATCAGCTTCAAGATAACAAGATATCATGGCAAAGATGGCGAAACATCAATAAAACGGATGACAAAACATCACACCTAACAATGATATTTAGAATCACAGTAAGATAACAAGCATGTGCGATGGCGAAACATCGGCTTCAAAATAACAAGATATCACGGAAAAGATGGAGAAACATCAATAAAATGGATGACAAATCATCACACCTAAAAATGATATTGAGAATCAAAATAGGATAACAAACATGTTCGATAGCAAAATATCGGCTTCAAAATAACATGATATCATGGCAAAGATGGCGACACATCAATAAAATGGATGACAAGTCATCACACCTAACAATGATATTGAGAATCAAAGTAGGATAACAAACATGTGTGATGGAGAATCATCGGCTTCAAAATAATAAGATATCATGGCAAAGATGGAGAAACATGAATAAAACGGATGACAAATCATCACACCTAACAATGATATTGAGAATCAAAGTTGGATAACAAACATGTGCGATGGCGAAACATCGGCTTCAAAATAACAAGATATCATGGCAAAGATGGCGAAACATCAATAAAATGGATGACAAATCATCACATCTAAAAATGATATTAAGAATCAAAGTAGGATAACAAACATGTTCGATGGCGAAACAACGGCTTCAAGATAACAAGATATCATGGCAAAGATGGCGAAAGATCAATAAAACGGATGACAAAACATCACACCTAACAATGATATTGAGAATCACAGTAGGATAACAAACATGTGCGATGGCGAAACATCGGCTTCAAAATAACAAGATATCATGGCAAAGATGGCGAAACATCAATAAAACGGATGACAAATCATCACACCTAAAAATGATATTTAGAATCAAAGTAGGATAACAAACATGTTCGATGGCGAAACATCGGCTTCAAGATAACGAGATATCATGGCAAAGATGGCGAAACATCAATAAAACAGATGAAAAAACATCACACCTAACAATGGTATTGTGAATCAAAGTAGGATAACAAACATGTGCGATGGCAAAATATCGCATTCAAAATAACAAGATATCATGGCAAAGATGGCGACACATCAATAAAACGGTTGACAAGTCATCACACCTAACAATGATATTGAGAATCAAAGTAGGATAACAAACATGTGCGATGGGAAATCATCGGCTTCAAAATAACAAGATATCATTGCAAAGATGGCGAAACATCAATAAAACGGATGACAAATCATCACACCTAACAATGACATTGAGAATCAAAGTAGGATAACAAACATGTGCGATGGCGAAACATCGGCTTCAAAATAACAAGATATCATGGCAAAGATGGTGAAACATCAATAAAACGGATGACAAATCATCACACTAACAATGATATTGAGAATCAAAGTAGGATAACAAACATGTGCGATGGCGAAACATCAGCTTCAAGATAACAAGATATCATGGCAAAGATGGCGAAACCTCAATAAAATGGATGACAAAACATCACACCAAGCAATGATATTTAGAATCAAAGTAGGATAACAAACATGTGCAATGGAGAAACATCGGCTTCATGATAACAAGATATCATGGCAAAGATGGCGAAACCTCAATAAAACGGATGACAAAACATCACACCTAACAATGATATTAAGAATCAAAGTAGGATAACAAACATGTGCAATGGCGAAACATCTACTTCAAGATAACAAGATATCATGGAAAAGATGGTGAAACATCAATAAAATGGATGACAAAACATCACACCTAACAATGATATTGAGAATCACAGTAGGATAACAAACATGTGGGATGGCGAAACATCGGCTTCAAGATAACAAGATATCATGGCAAAGATGGCGAAACCTCAATAAAACAGATGACAAAACATCACACCTAGCAATGATATTTAGAATCAAAGTAGGATAACAAACATGTGCGATGGAGAAACATCGGCTTCATGATAACAAGATATCATGGCAAAGATGGCGAAACCTCAATAAAACGGATGACAAAACATCACACCTAACAATGATATTAAGAATCAAAGTAGGATAACAAACATGTGCAATGGAGAAACATCGGCTTCAAGATAACAAGATATCATGGAAAAGATGGCGAAACATTAATAAAACGGATGACAAAACATCACACCTAACAATTATATTGAGAATCACAGTAGGATAACAAACATGTTTGATGGTGAAACATCGGCTTCAAGATAACAAGATATCATGTCAAAGATGGCGAAACATCAATAAAATGGATGAAAAATCATCACACCTAACAATGATATTGAGAATCAAAGTAGGATAAAAAAACATGTGCGATGGCAAAACATCGGCTTCAAAATAATAAGATATCATGGAAAAGATGGTGAAACATCAATAAAACGGATGACAAATCATCACACCTAACAATGATATTTTGAATCAAAGTAGGATAACAAACATGTGCGATGGCAAAATATCGGCTTCAAAATAACAAGATATCATGGCAAAGATGGCGACACATCAATAAAACGGATGAAAAATCATCACACCTAACAATGATATTGAGAATAAAAGTAGGATAACAAACATGTGCGATGGCGAAACATCAGCTTCAAAATAACAAGATATCATGGGAAAGATGGCGAAACATCAATAAAACGGATGACAAATTCTCACACCTAAAAATGATATTGAGAATTATAGTAGGATAACAAACATGTTCGATGGCGAAACATCGGCTTCAGGATAACAAGATATCATGGCAAAGATGGCGAAACCTCAATAAAACGGATGACAAAACATCACACCTAACAATGATATTGAGAATCACATTAGGATAAAAAACATGTGTGATGGCGAAACATCGGCTTCAAGATAACAAGATATCATGTCAAAGATGGCGAAACATCAATAAAACAGATGACAAATCATCACACCTAACAATGATATTGAGAATCAATGTAGGATAACAAACATGTGCGATGGCGAAACATCGGCTTCAAAATAATAAGACATCATGGCAAAGATTGCGAAACATCAATAAAACGGATGACAAATCATCACACCTAACAAAGATATTGTGAACCAAAGTAGGATAACAAACATGTGCGATGGAAAAATATTGGCTTCAAAATAACAAGATATCATGGCAAGATGGCGAAACATCAATAAAACGGATGACAAATCATCACACCTAACAATGATATTGAGAATTAAAGTAGGATAACAAACATGTGTGATGGAGAAACATCGGTTTCAAAATAACAAGATATCATGGCAAAGATGGCGAAACATCAATAAAACGGATGACAAAGGCGAAACATCAGCTTCAAGATAACAAGATATCATGGCAAAGATGGCGAAACATCAATAAAACGGATGACAAAACATCACACCTAACAATGATATTTAGAATCACAGTAGGATAACAAGCATGTGCGATGGCGAAACATCGGCTTCAAAATAACAAGATATCATGGAAAAGATGGAGAAACATCAATAAAATGGATGACAAATCATCACACCTAAAAATGATATTGAGAATCAAAGTAGGATAACAAACATGTTCGATAGCAAAATATCGGCTTCAAAATAACATGATATCATGGCAAAGATGGCGACACATCAATAAAACGGATGACAAGTCATCACACCTAACAATGATATTGAGAATCAAAGTAGGATAACAAACATGTGTGATGGCGAATCATCGGCTTCAAAATAATAAGATATCATGGCAAAGATGGAGAAACATCAATAAAACGGATGACAAATCATCACACCTAACAATGATATTGAGAATCAAAGTAGGATAACAAACATGTGCGATGGCGAAACATCGGCTTCAAAATAACAAGATATCATGGCAAAGATGGCGAAACATCAATAAAATGGATGACAAATCATCACATCTAAAAATGATATTAAGAATCAAAGTAGGATAACAAACATGTTCGATGGCGAAACAACGGCTTCAAGATAACAAGATATCATGGCAAAGATGGCGAAAGATCAATAAAACGGATGACAAAACATCACACCTAACAATGATATTGAGAATCACAGTAGGATAACAAATATGTGCGATGGCGAAACATCGGCTTCAAAATAACAAGATATCATGGCAAAGATGGCGAAACATCAATAAAACGGATGACAAATCATCACACCTAAAAATGATATTTAGAATCAAAGTAGGATAACAAACATGTTCGATGGCGAAACATCGGCTTCAAGATAACAAGATATCATGGCAAAGATGGCGAAAAATCAATAAAACGGATGAAAAAACATCACGCCTAACAATGGTATTGTGAATCAAAGTAGGATAACAAACATGTGCGATGGCAAAATATCGGCTTCAAAATAACAAGATATCATGGCAAAGATGGCGAAACATCAATAAAACAGATGACAAGTCATCACACCTAACAATGATATTGAGAATCAAAGTAGGATTTCAAACATGTGCGATGGGAAATCATCGGCTTCAAAATAACAAGATATCATTGCAAAGATGGCGAAACATCAATAAAACGGATGACAAATCATCACACCTAACAATGATATTGAGAATCAAAGTAGGATAACAAACATGTGCGATGGCGAAACATCGGCTTCAAAATAACAAGATATCATGGCAAAGATGGCGAAACATCAATAAAACGGATGACAAATCATCACACTAACAATGATATTGAGAATCAAAGTAGGATAACAAACATGTGCGATGGCGAAACATCAGCTTCAAGATAACAAGATAACATGGCAAAGATGGAGAAACATCAATAAAACGGATGACAAATCATCACACCTAACAAAGATATTGTGTACCAAAGTAGGATAACAAACTTGTGCGATGGAAAAATATTGGCTTCAAAATAACAAGATATCATGGCAAGATGGCGAAACATCAACAAAAAGGATGACAAAACATCACACCTAACAATGATATTGAGAATCAAAGTAGGATAACGAACATGTGCGATAGCGAAACATCAGCTTAAAGATAACAAGATATCATGGCAAAGATGGCGAAACCTCAATAAAACGGATGACAAAACATCACACCAAGCAATGATATTTAGAATCAAAGTAGGATAACAAACATGTGCAATGGAGAAACATCGGCTTCATGATAACAAGATATCATGGCAAAGATGGCGAAACCTCAATAAAACGGATGACAAAACATCACACCTAACAATGATATTTAGAATCAAAGTAGGATAACAAACATGGGCAATGGCGAAACATCAACTTCAAGATAACAAGATATCATGGAAAAGATGGTGAAACATCAATAAAACGGAGAAAAAAACATCAAACCTAACAATGATATTGAGAATCACAGTAGGATAACAAACATGTGGGATGGCGAAACATCGGCTTCAAGATAACAAGATATCATGTCAAAGATGTCGAAACATCAATAAAACGGATGACAAATCATCACACCTAACAATGATATTTAGATTCAAAGTAGGATAAAAAACATGTGCGATGGCAAAACATCGGCTTCAAAATAAAAAGATATCATGGCAAAGATGGCGAAACATCAATAAAACGGATGACAAATCATCACACCTAACAATGATATTGTTAATCAAAGTAGGATAACAAACATGTGCGATGGCAAAATATCGGCTTCAAAATAACAAGATATCATGGAAAAGATGGCGACACATCAATAAAACGGATGAAAAGTCATCACACCTAACAATGATATTGAGAATCAAAGTAGGATAACAAACATGTGCGATGGGAAATCATCGGCTTCAAAATAACAAGATATCATGGCAAAGATGGCGAAACATCAATAAAACGGATGACAAATCATCACACCTAACAATGATATTGAGAATCAAAGTAGGATAACAAACATGTGCGATGGCGAAACATCAGCTTCAAGATAACAAGATATCATGGCAAAGATGGCGAAACATCAATAAAACGGATGACAAAACATCACACCTAACAATGATATTTAGAATCACAGTAGGATAACAAGCATGTGCGATGGCGAAACATCGGCTTCAAGATAACAAGATATCATGGAAAAGATGGAGAAACATCAATAAAATGGATGACAAATCATCACACCTAAAAATGATATTGAGAATCAAAGTAGGATAACAAACATGTTCGATAGCAAAATATCGGCTTCAAAATAACATGATATCATGGCAAAGATGGCGACACATCAATAAAACGGATGACAAGTCATCACACCTAACAATGATATTGAGAATCAAAGTAGGATAACAAACATGTGTGATGGCGAATCATCGGCTTCAAAATAATAAGATATCATGGCAAAGATGGAGAAACATCAATAAAACGGATGACAAATCATCACACCTAACAATGATATTGAGAATCAAAGTAGGATAACAAACATGTGCGATGGCGAAACATCGGCTTCAAAATAACAAGATATCATGGCAAAGATGGCGAAACATCAATAAAATGGATGACAAATCATCACATCTAAAAATGATATTAAGAATCAAAGTAGGATAACAAACATGTTCGATGGCGAAACAACGGCTTCAAGATAACAAGATATCATGGCAAAGATGGCGAAAGATCAATAAAACGGATGACAAAACATCACACCTAACAATGATATTGAGAATCACAGTAGGATAACAAATATGTGCGATGGCGAAACATCGGCTTCAAAATAACAAGATATCATGGCAAAGATGGCGAAACATCAATAAAACGGATGACAAATCATCACACCTAAAAATGATATTTAGAATCAAAGTAGGATAACAAACATGTTCGATGGCGAAACATCGGCTTCAAGATAACAAGATATCATGGCAAAGATGGCGAAAAATCAATAAAACGGATGAAAAAACATCACGCCTAACAATGGTATTGTGAATCAAAGTAGGATAACAAACATGTGCGATGGCAAAATATCGGCTTCAAAATGACAAGATATCATGGCAAAGATGGCGAAACATCAATAAAACAGATGACAAGTCATCACACCTAACAATGATATTGAGAATCAAAGTAGGATTTCAAACATGTGCGATGGGAAATCATCGGCTTCAAAATAACAAGATATCATTGCAAAGATGGCGAAACATCAATAAAACGGATGACAAATCATCACACCTAACAATGATATTGAGAATCAAAGTAGGATAACAAACATGTGCGATGGCAAACATCGGCTTCAAAATAACAAGATATCATGGCAAATATGGCGAAACATCAATAAAACGGATGACAAATCATCACACTAACAATGATATTGAGAATCAAAGTAGGATAACAAACATGTGCGATGGCGAAACATCAGCTTCAAGATAACAAGATAACATGGCAAAGATGGAGAAACATCAATAAAACGGATGACAAATCATCACACCTAACAAAGATATTGTGTACCAAAGTAGGATAACAAACTTGTGCGATGGAAAAATATTGGCTTCAAAATAACAAGATATCATGGCAAGATGGCGAAACATCAACAAAAAGGATGACAAAACATCACACCTAACAATGATATTGAGAATCAAAGTAGGATAACGAACATGTGCGATAGCGAAACATCAGCTTAAAGATAACAAGATATCATGGCAAAGATGGCGAAACCTCAATAAAACGGATGACAAAACATCACACCAAGCAATGATATTTAGAATCAAAGTAGGATAACAAACATGTGCAATGGAGAAACATCGGCTTCATGATAACAAGATATCATGGCAAAGATGGCGAAACCTCAATAAAACGGATGACAAAACATCACACCTAACAATGATATTTAGAATCAAAGTAGGATAACAAACATGGGCAATGGCGAAACATCAACTTCAAGATAACAAGATATCATGGAAAAGATGGTGAAACATCAATAAAACGGAGAAAAAAACATCAAACCTAACAATGATATTGAGAATCACAGTAGGATAACAAACATGTGGGATGGCGAAACATCGGCTTCAAGATAACAAGATATCATGTCAAAGATGTCGAAACATCAATAAAACGGATGACAAATCATCACACCTAACAATGATATTTAGATTCAAAGTAGGATAAAAAACATGTGCGATGGCAAAACATCGGCTTCAAAATAAAAAGATATCATGGCAAAGATGGCGAAACATCAATAAAACGGATGACAAATCATCACACCTAACAATGATATTGTTAATCAAAGTAGGATAACAAACATGTGCGATGGCAAAATATCGGCTTCAAAATAACAAGATATCATGGAAAAGATGGCGACACATCAATAAAACGGATGAAAAGTCATCACACCTAACAATGATATTGAGAATCAAAGTAGGATAACAAACATGTGCGATGGGAAATCATCGGCTTCAAAATAACAAGATATCATGGCAAAGATGGCGAAACATCAATAAAACGGATGACAAATCATCACACCTAACAATGATATTGAGAATCAAAGTAGGATAACAAACATGTGCGATGGCGAAACATCAGCTTCAAAATAACAAGATATCATGGCAAAGATGGCGAACCATCAATAAAACGGATGATAAATCATCACACCTAAAAATGATATTGAGAATCAAAGTAGGAAAACAAACATGTTCGATGGCGAAACATCGGCTTCAAGATAACAAGATATCATGGCAAAGATGGCGAAACATCAATAAAATGGATGACAAAACATCACACCTAACAATGATATTGAGAATCACAGTAGGATAACAAACATGTGCGATGGCGAAACATCAGCTTCAAAATAACAAGATATCATGGCAAAGATGGCGAAACATCAATAAAACGGATGACAAATCATCACACCTAATAATGATATTGAGAATCACAGTAGGATAACAAACATGTGCGATGGCGAAACATCGGCTTCAAGATAAAAAGATATCATGGATAAGATGGCGAATCATCAATAAAACGGATGACAAAACATCACACCAAAAAATGATATTGAGAATCAGAGTAGGATAACAAACATGTGTGATGGCGAAACATCAGTTTCAAGATAACCAGATATCATGGAAAAGATTGCGAAACATCAATAAAATGGATGATAAATCATCACACCTAACAATGATATTGAGAATCAAAGTAGGATAACAAACATGTGCGATGGCGAAACATCAGCTTCAAGATAACAAGATAACATGGCAAAGATGGAGAAACATCAATAAAACGGATGACAAGACATCACACCTAACAATGATATTGAGAATCACAGTAGGATAATAAGCATGTGCGATGGCGAAACATCGGCTTCAAAATAACAAGATATCATGGAAAAGATGGTGAAACATCAATAAAAAGGATGACAAAACATCACACCTAACAATGATATTGAGAATCAAAGTAGGATAACAAACATGTGCGATAGCGAAACATCAGCTTCAAGATAACAAGATATCATGGCAAAACATACATCGGTTTCAAGATAACAAGATATCATGTCAAAGATGGCGAAACATCAATAAAACAGATGACAAATCATCACACCTAACAATGATATTGAGAATCAATGTAGGATAACAAACATGTGCGATGGCGAAACATCGGCTTCAAAATAATAAGATATCATGGCAAAGATGGTGAAACATCAATAAAATGGATGACAAATCATCACACCTAACAAAGATATTGTGTACCAAAGTAGGATAACAAACATGTGCGATGGAAAAATATTTGCTTCAAAATAACAAGATATCATGGCAAGATGGCGAAACATCAATAAAACGGATGACAAATCATCACACCTAACAATGATATTGAGAATTAAAGTAGGATAACAAACATGTGTGATGGCGAAACATCGGTTTCAAAATAACAAGATATCATGGCAAGATGGCGAAACATCAATAAAACGGATGACAAATCATCACACCTAACAATGATATTGAGAATTAAAGTAGGATAACAAACATGTGTGATGGCGAAACATCGGCTTCAAGATAACAAGATATCATGTAAAAGATGGCGAAACATCAATAAAACGGATGATAAATCATCACACCTAACAATGATATTGAGAATCAATGTAGGATAACAAACATGTGCGATGGCGAAACATCGGCTTCAAAATAATAAGATATCATGGCAAAGATGGCGAAACATCAATAAAACGGATGACAAATCATCACACCTAACAAAGATATTGTGAACCAAAGTAGGATAACAAACATGTGCGATGGAAAAATATTGGCTTCAAAATAACAAGATATCATGGCAAGATGGCGAAACATCAATAAAACGGATGACAAATCATCACACCTAACAATGATATTGAGAATTAAAGTAGGATAACAAACATGTGTGATGGCGAAACATCGGTTTCAAAATAACAAGATATCATGGCAAAGATGGCGAAACATCAATAAAACGGATGACAAAGGCGAAACATCAGCTTCAAGATAACAAGATATCATGGCAAAGATGGCGAAACATCAATAAAACGGATGACAAAACATCACACCTAACAATGATATTTAGAATCACAGTAGGATAACAAGCATGTGCGATGGCGAAACATCGGCTTCAAAATAACAAGATATCATGGAAAAGATGGAGAAACATCAATAAAATGGATGACAAATCATCACACCTAAAAATGATATTGAGAATCAAAGTAGGATAACAAACATGTTCGATAGCAAAATATCGGCTTCAAAATAACATGATATCATGGCAAAGATGGCGACACATCAATAAAACGGATGACAAGTCATCACACCTAACAATGATATTGAGAATCAAAGTAGGATAACAAACATGTGTGATGGCGAATCATCGGCTTCAAAATAATAAGATATCATGGCAAAGATGGAGAAACATCAATAAAACGGATGACAAATCATCACACCTAACAATGATATTGAGAATCAAAGTAGGATAACAAACATGTGCGATGGTGAAACATCGACTTCAAAATAACAAGATATCATGGCAAAGATGGCGAAACATCAATAAAATGGATGACAAATCATCACATCTAAAAATGATATTAAGAATCAAAGTAGGATAACAAACATGTTCGATGGCGAAACAACGGCTTCAAGATAACAAGATATCATGGCAAAGATGGCGAAAGATCAATAAAACGGATGACAAAACATCACACCTAACAATGATATTGAGAATCACAGTAGGATAACAAACATGTGCGATGGTGAAACATCGGCTTCAAAATAACAAGATATCATGGCAAAGATGGCGAAACATCAATAAAACGGATGACAAAACATCACACCTAACAATGATATTTAGAATCACAGTAGGATAACAAGCATGTGCGATGGCGAAACATCGGCTTCAAAATAACAAGATATCATGGAAAAGATGGCGAAACATCAATAAAACGGATGAAAAAACATCACACCTAACAATGGTATTGTGAATGAAAGTAGGATAACAAACATGTGAGATGGCAAAATATCGGCTTCAAAATAACAAGATATCATGGCAAAGATGGCGACACATCAATAAAACAGATGACAAGTCATCACACCTAACAATGATATTGAGAATCAAAGTAGGATTTCAAACATGTGCGATGGGAAATCATCGGCTTCAAAGTAACAAGATATCATTGCAAAGATGGCGAAACATCAATAAAACGGATGACAAATCATCACACTTAACAATGATATTGAGAATCAAAGTAGGATAACAAACATGTGCGATGGCGAAACATCAGCTTAAAGATAACAAGATATCATGGCAAAGATGGCGAAACCTCAATAAAACGGATGACAAAACATCACACCAAGCAATGATATTTAGAATCAAAGTAGGATAACAAACATGTGCAATGGAGAAACATCGGCTTCATGATAACAAGATATCATGGCAAAGATGGCGAAACCTCAATAAAACGGATGACAAAACATCACACCTAACAATGATATTAAGAATCAAAGTAGGATAACAAACATGGGCAATGGCGAAACATCTACTTCAAGATAACAAGATATCATGGAAAAGATGGTGAAACATCAATAAAACAGAGAACAAAACATCAAACCTAACAATGATATTGAGAATCACAGTAGGATAACAAACATGTGGGATGGCGAAACATCGGCTTCAAGATAACAAGATATCATGTCAAAGATGTCGAAACATCAATAAAACGGATGACAAATCATCACACCCAACAATGATATTTAGATTCAAAGTAGGATAAAAAACATGTGCGATGGCAAAACATCGGCTTTAAAATAATAAGATATCATGGCAAAGATGGCGAAACATCAATAAAACGGATGACAAATCATCACACCTAACAATGATATTGTTAATCAAAGTAGGATAACAAACATGTGCGATGGCAAAATATCGGCTTCAAAATAACAAGATATCATGGCAAAGATGGCGACACATCAATAAAACGGATGAAAAGTCATCACACCTAACAATGATATTGAGAATCAAAGTAGGATAACAAACATGTGCGATGGGAAATCATCGGCTTCAAAATAACGAGATATCATGGCATATATGGCGAAACATCAATAAAACGGATGACAAATCATCACACCTAACAATGATATTAAGAATCAAAGTAGGATAACAAACATGTGCGATGGCGAAACATCAGCTTCAAAATAACAAGATATCATGGCAAAGATGGCGAACCATCAATAAAACGGATGATAAATCATCACACCTAAAAATGATATTGAGAATCAAAGTAGGAAAACAAACATGTTCGATGGCGAATCATCGGCTTCAAGATAACAAGATATCATGGCAAAGATGGCGAAACATCAATAAAACGGATGATAAAACATCACACCTAACAATGATATTGAGAATCACAATAGGATAACAAACATGTGCGATGGCGAAACATCAGCTTCAAAATAACAAGATATCATGGCAAAGATGGCGAAACATCAATAAAACGGATGACAAATCATCACACCTAATAATGATATTGAGAATCACAGTAGGATAACAAACATGTGCGATGGCGAAACATCGGCTTCAAGATAAAAAGATATCATGGATAAGATGGCGAATCATCAATAAAACGGATGACAAAACATCACACCAAAAAATGATATTGAGAATCAGAGTAGGATAACAAACATGTGTGATGGCGAAACATCAGTTTCAAGATAACCAGATATCATGGAAAAGATTGCGAAACATCAATAAAATGGATGATAAATCATCACACCTAACAATGATATTGAGAATCAAAGTAGGATAACAAACATGTGCGATGGCGAAACATCAGCTTCAAGATAACAAGATAACATGGCAAAGATGGAGAAACATCAATAAAACGGATGACAAGACATCACACCTAACAATGATATTGAGAATCACAGTAGGATAATAAGCATGTGCGATGGCGAAACATCGGCTTCAAAATAACAAGATATCATGGAAAAGATGGTGAAACATCAATAAAAAGGATGACAAAACATCACACCTAACAATGATATTGAGAATCAAAGTAGGATAACAAACATGTGCGATAGCGAAACATCAGCTTCAAGATAACAAGATATCATGGCAAAACATACATCGGTTTCAAGATAACAAGATATCATGTCAAAGATGGCGAAACATCAATAAAACAGATGACAAATCATCACACCTAACAATGATATTGAGAATCAATGTAGGATAACAAACATGTGCGATGGCGAAACATCGGCTTCAAAATAATAAGATATCATGGCAAAGATGGTGAAACATCAATAAAATGGATGACAAATCATCACACCTAACAAAGATATTGTGTACCAAAGTAGGATAACAAACATGTGCGATGGAAAAATATTTGCTTCAAAATAACAAGATATCATGGCAAGATGGCGAAACATCAATAAAACGGATGACAAATCATCACACCTAACAATGATATTGAGAATTAAAGTAGGATAACAAACATGTGTGATGGCGAAACATCGGTTTCAAAATAACAAGATATCATGGCAAGATGGCGAAACATCAATAAAACGGATGACAAATCATCACACCTAACAATGATATTGAGAATTAAAGTAGGATAACAAACATGTGTGATGGCGAAACATCGGCTTCAAGATAACAAGATATCATGTAAAAGATGGCGAAACATCAATAAAACGGATGATAAATCATCACACCTAACAATGATATTGAGAATCAATGTAGGATAACAAACATGTGCGATGGCGAAACATCGGCTTCAAAATAATAAGATATCATGGCAAAGATGGCGAAACATCAATAAAACGGATGACAAATCATCACACCTAACAAAGATATTGTGAACCAAAGTAGGATAACAAACATGTGCGATGGAAAAATATTGGCTTCAAAATAACAAGATATCATGGCAAGATGGCGAAACATCAATAAAACGGATGACAAATCATCACACCTAACAATGATATTGAGAATTAAAGTAGGATAACAAACATGTGTGATGGCGAAACATCGGTTTCAAAATAACAAGATATCATGGCAAAGATGGCGAAACATCAATAAAACGGATGACAAAGGCGAAACATCAGCTTCAAGATAACAAGATATCATGGCAAAGATGGCGAAACATCAATAAAACGGATGACAAAACATCACACCTAACAATGATATTTAGAATCACAGTAGGATAACAAGCATGTGCGATGGCGAAACATCGGCTTCAAAATAACAAGATATCATGGAAAAGATGGAGAAACATCAATAAAATGGATGACAAATCATCACACCTAAAAATGATATTGAGAATCAAAGTAGGATAACAAACATGTTCGATAGCAAAATATCGGCTTCAAAATAACATGATATCATGGCAAAGATGGCGACACATCAATAAAACGGATGACAAGTCATCACACCTAACAATGATATTGAGAATCAAAGTAGGATAACAAACATGTGTGATGGCGAATCATCGGCTTCAAAATAATAAGATATCATGGCAAAGATGGAGAAACATCAATAAAACGGATGACAAATCATCACACCTAACAATGATATTGAGAATCAAAGTAGGATAACAAACATGTGCGATGGTGAAACATCGACTTCAAAATAACAAGATATCATGGCAAAGATGGCGAAACATCAATAAAATGGATGACAAATCATCACATCTAAAAATGATATTAAGAATCAAAGTAGGATAACAAACATGTTCGATGGCGAAACAACGGCTTCAAGATAACAAGATATCATGGCAAAGATGGCGAAAGATCAATAAAACGGATGACAAAACATCACACCTAACAATGATATTGAGAATCACAGTAGGATAACAAACATGTGCGATGGTGAAACATCGGCTTCAAAATAACAAGATATCATGGCAAAGATGGCGAAACATCAATAAAACGGATGACAAAACATCACACCTAACAATGATATTTAGAATCACAGTAGGATAACAAGCATGTGCGATGGCGAAACATCGGCTTCAAAATAACAAGATATCATGGAAAAGATGGCGAAACATCAATAAAACGGATGAAAAAACATCACACCTAACAATGGTATTGTGAATGAAAGTAGGATAACAAACATGTGAGATGGCAAAATATCGGCTTCAAAATAACAAGATATCATGGCAAAGATGGCGACACATCAATAAAACAGATGACAAGTCATCACACCTAACAATGATATTGAGAATCAAAGTAGGATTTCAAACATGTGCGATGGGAAATCATCGGCTTCAAAGTAACAAGATATCATTGCAAAGATGGCGAAACATCAATAAAACGGATGACAAATCATCACACTTAACAATGATATTGAGAATCAAAGTAGGATAACAAACATGTGCGATGGCGAAACATCAGCTTAAAGATAACAAGATATCATGGCAAAGATGGCGAAACCTCAATAAAACGGATGACAAAACATCACACCAAGCAATGATATTTAGAATCAAAGTAGGATAACAAACATGTGCAATGGAGAAACATCGGCTTCATGATAACAAGATATCATGGCAAAGATGGCGAAACCTCAATAAAACGGATGACAAAACATCACACCTAACAATGATATTAAGAATCAAAGTAGGATAACAAACATGGGCAATGGCGAAACATCTACTTCAAGATAACAAGATATCATGGAAAAGATGGTGAAACATCAATAAAACAGAGAACAAAACATCAAACCTAACAATGATATTGAGAATCACAGTAGGATAACAAACATGTGGGATGGCGAAACATCGGCTTCAAGATAACAAGATATCATGTCAAAGATGTCGAAACATCAATAAAACGGATGACAAATCATCACACCCAACAATGATATTTAGATTCAAAGTAGGATAAAAAACATGTGCGATGGCAAAACATCGGCTTTAAAATAATAAGATATCATGGCAAAGATGGCGAAACATCAATAAAACGGATGACAAATCATCACACCTAACAATGATATTGTTAATCAAAGTAGGATAACAAACATGTGCGATGGCAAAATATCGGCTTCAAAATAACAAGATATCATGGCAAAGATGGCGACACATCAATAAAACGGATGAAAAGTCATCACACCTAACAATGATATTGAGAATCAAAGTAGGATAACAAACATGTGCGATGGGAAATCATCGGCTTCAAAATAACGAGATATCATGGCATATATGGCGAAACATCAATAAAACGGATGACAAATCATCACACCTAACAATGATATTAAGAATCAAAGTAGGATAACAAACATGTGCGATGGCGAAACATCAGCTTCAAAATAACAAGATATCATGGCAAAGATGGCGAACCATCAATAAAACGGATGATAAATCATCACACCTAAAAATGATATTGAGAATCAAAGTAGGAAAACAAACATGTTCGATGGCGAATCATCGGCTTCAAGATAACAAGATATCATGGCAAAGATGGCGAAACATCAATAAAACGGATGATAAAACATCACACCTAACAATGATATTGAGAATCACAATAGGATAACAAACATGTGCGATGGCGAAACATCAGCTTCAAAATAACAAGATATCATGGCAAAGATGGCGAAACATCAATAAAACGGATGACAAATCATCACACCTAATAATGATATTGAGAATCACAGTAGGATAACAAACATGTGCGATGGCGAAACATCGGCTTCAAGATAATAAGATATCATGGAAAAGATGGCGAATCATCAATAAAACGGATGACAAAACATCACACCAAAAAATGATATTGAGAATCAGAGTAGGATAACAAACATGTGTGATTGCGAAACATCAGTTTCAAGATAACAAGATATCATGGAAAAGATTGCGAAACATCAATAAAATGGATGATAAATCATCACACCTAACAATGATATTGAGAATCAAAGTAGGATAACAAACATGTGCGATGGCGAAACATCAGCTTCAAGATAACAAGATAACATGGCAAAGATGGAGAAACATCAATAAAACGGATGACAAGACATCACACCTAACAATGATATTGAGAATCACAGTAGGATAATAAGCATGTGCGATGGCGAAACATCGGCTTCAAAATAACAAGATATCATGGAAAAGATGGTGAAACATCAATAAAAAGGATGACAAAACATCACACCTAACAATGATATTGAGAATCAAAGTAGGATAACAAACATGTGCGATAGCGAAACATCAGCTTCAAGATAACAAGATATCATGGCAAAACATACATCGGTTTCAAGATAACAAGATATCATGTCAAAGATGGCGAAACATCAATAAAACAGATGACAAATCATCACACCTAACAATGATATTGAGAATCAATGTAGGATAACAAACATGTGCGATGGCGAAACATCGGCTTCAAAATAATAAGATATCATGGCAAAGATGGCGAAACATCAATAAAATGGATGACAAATCATCACACCTAACAAAGATATTGTGTACCAAAGTAGGATAACAAACATGTGCGATGGAAAAATATTGGCTTCAAAATAACAAGATATCATGGCAAGATGGCGAAACATCAATAAAACGGATGACAAATCATCACACCTAACAATGATATTGAGAATTAAAGTAGGATAACAAACATGTGTGATGGCGAAACATCGGTTTCAAAATAACAAGATATCATGGCAAGATGGCGAAACTGAAGGGGTGAAAAACACAAGAAGGGGGGGTTGAATTGTAAAACTGGAAACTTTAAAGCAACTGACAAGGTATTTTTATCCTGGTTCGTTTGATCTCAAACTACTCCAGTCCACCCGTTCAAGGTGATTTCGCCTCTCTCCAACGAGGTCTTAATTCACTATATTCAACTGAATACAAATCTGCTTTAGCAACTGCTAAAACCTTCTTGATTCAAACCACAATCCGGTTTGTCAAGGCAGCACTTTCTTACAAAGGAATGAACAAGTGTGTATGAATGTTTTCTACAAAAACTATATCACAACTGTGATGTTTACACAAATGAAGCTTAGAATACTAAGATGCTAAACGCTAATAGAGTATCAGAGTTTGGTGGTTTAGCAAAACTTGTAGAGTTGAGATTACTGTTCAGCTTTTTGCGTGTAGAGAGTTTGGAAGCATTAGCCGTGATAATCTTCAAAGCTTGGTTTATATAGCACTTGAGAAGATGAACGTTGAAGCAAATATTCTTGATTCAATGCTATTAACAAGCTTTCTTTTCTGAGCAGATCTTGTCTAGAATGATGCCGTTGGTATTGATTAGCTTTCAATGCACAGTACCGTTGCTTCTTCAATGCACGTTCTGGCTTGGCTCATTCTGATTCTGCTTCGCTGCTGATGAACTAATTTGATTCTGTATCAGAGTATTTCACGCGCAGTTCTGTTCATCAAGCTTCAGCATGTGCAAGCGTTGATCTTCTAATCTTGACGTTCTGATTCAGCAACTTCTGATGCTGGTGTGCAAACTCATATTCTGATGCTGAGAACGTGATCTTGCTTATTTTAATCAGCATATCTGCAAATCAGAGCATAGTGATTTTAAGTAGCATATAATTTAATCATGAAATATTTAACTACTATATCTTTTCACTTTGTTATCATCAAAACTTAATTATAGGGTACTAGATTCAAACATTGTTCTAACAATCTCCCCCTTTTTGATGATGACAAAAACTAGATATTTTAAATAAAAAATAACGTGAAAAGTCATCAGATCTATGTATCAGAATAAGAAGTACGGAGAAATCAGAGTTAAGAGATACTCCCCCTGAGTTTGTTACTTCCCTTTGATATGTGTGTTCTTCAGAGTCAGATCTTTTTCTATCTTTGAGCATCAGATTATAAGTCTTTGACTTATCAGAGAGCAGAGCTTCAGAGCTTTTCCACTTCAGAGCTTTGCTTCGGATCAGAGTGTTAGGTCGATCAGATCTTCATATATCAGAACTTCATATTTGATCAGAGCTTCTAGTCTTCATTGTGCCTGTAGACTTAAAGACAAAACAGAAAAACATTTCAAGTAATAGGGTTAGAATGTTTGAGAATTTCTGTCTAGTTAGCCGTTATTGATTTTAAATATCATTCTTGTTCTCCCCCTTTTTGTCAGCAATCAAAAAGTGCTGGTGATGTGCTAAAATGATTTAGATCAGAAAAACTAATAATATTAAAGATAGTTCAGAATTAGAGCAAAATAGCATTACAAACCATAGTCAAAACATAGTCAAAAGTACATCAGAAAATGAAGAAAATATAGAGAATGTCATGCATGAAAAAATTTCAGGGTTGTGGGGGCATGCGTGAGAACAGGCTTTCCAGCATTGCCTGAATCTTTTCAGAAGTTGCATTCTGCTTCTGAACCATGGTGACAACAGTATCAATCTTGCTGTCCTGGACATTCATTCTTGCTTCCATCTTCTGATTATTCTCATCCATCCGCTGCTGTAGACGCAAGTCATTCAGCCTTAATTCTTCCAGAGCCTGCCTGTCCAAGGCAGCTTGAGAACTTTCAGCAGGAGGAAGCTTCTCAGAACTTTCAGCTACATCTTCTGCTGGATTTTCTTCTTGAAGAGTCTTGTCTTCTTCTGCTGGTTCCACCTGTGCAGCTTGTTCTTTCTCAGACCACGATTCAGAGTCCAGAGGGAGCACAACTTCTTGAGGCAGCTGACTCTCAACTTCCTTCAGCAGCTTGCTAAAGTTCTGTTGAGCCTGCTCATAGTTGACGTCCTGCAGCTTGAGTGCTTCAGCACGAACCCATACTCTGAACTGAGACCAGAGCTGATCAGAAGCAGCTGGGTCGATCATCCCCGGACAAACTTGTTTCAGCGAAGTAATCCACTGCAGCATACCTGTTTCAAAGTCCAAAATACCAGAGCCAACATCTAATTGCTTTGGTTTGGGAATGGCCAATTTGTGTCTTAAATCAGCAAGACGTTCAAGACTTGTTAAGTCAATGAATGTTCTGCTGGGGTTTTCAGATGATTGGTTTTCAGAGGTGTGCTGAGGTGCTGTTTGTTTTGGTGGATGGTTATCAGAGTCAGAGGATATGTCTATTGGAGTGGTTGGAGTTTTTGGAGGTGTTGATTCCTCTGATGATGGTAACTGGGGTGTGATAATGGTGGTTCCACATGGCAACTGGATTGCCAGCGGTGAAGGTTGAGGTGAGTGGGGATCAGAATGATGAGGAGATGGGGTTTCATAGCGATGAAACTCTGTTTGAGGTGAGGGAGGATTATTTTCTGGTTGAGGAGGTGGAACTTCTGATTGTTCAGGGATCAGAGGTTCTTCTGTGATAGGTTGTTGTTGTTCTGGTTCTGGTTGTGGTTCTGGTTGAATTTCTGGTTCAGGTTGTGGAGGAGGAATATTTGGTGGTTCAGAGTGAGATTGAACAGAAGCATGTTCACGCTCAATGTCAGCTAGCACGCTATCAAGTGCTGATGTTGTTGAAACAGTTGGTTGTTGTTTGGTAATTTTGAGAGGAATTTTAATTCTGGTTCTTCTGAGTTGTAAGGCCTCAGAAGGGTCTTCTGGTATGTTTTCATCAATAGTGGGGATTGGAATGGAAATTCTGTGAGAGGTTTGGGGTGGAGCAATAGATGATGGAATAGTAGTTGAAATTGACATAGGAGCAGCAGATGGATTACCTCGTTTCTTTGGAGTCTGGTGAGATGATCCTTCTGCTTTCCTCTTCTTTGACTTCTTCTGAGTCACTTCAGGTTGAACTTGACTCAGGTCTTTGATCTTCAGCTTAGAACCTGCAACTTCTGCCTTGGGAGAATCTGGATACTTGGCAACCATATCAGGGTGAGATTCCATCTCAGAAAATCTTGGAAAATCACTCAGAGGCACTCTTCTTCTGGCGATGTCGGCAGTTGAAGAAGCTCTGGGTTCCTTCGTGATATTGTCTATCAGCTTCATCTTTTTCAGATTCTTGGCATTCAGCGGTTTTCCAACAGTTGGTTCAAAATTGCCCAGTACTTTAGCTTCGCTCAGATAATCTATCAGCTTATTCTCTGTCAGAATATCTGATATGAGCCTCCCAAAAGGTATCCAGTCTCTTTTCGTCCTTTCTTCTTCTCTAGTCTCTTTCACACTAGTCTTCAGATGATTGAACAGGAAGTGTGCCAAATTGATCTTCACCCTCTGATTAATAAAGTAGATCAGAAATTGCTGATCCACGTTTATATAGTCAGGAGAGCTTGTTGGCTTCCTGTGATTGAAACAGCCTAGGACAATCTTGGCCCACACTCTGCAGTGATCCTTCAGATCCTTGATTTTGCTGCTGGGAAAACCAAGAGTGAAGATGCAGTTTGCTACCACACCAATATCAGGGCACCTATCAGCCATGTCCACACAACGGACTCCACCACCACTCTGACCTATTAACCTGGCAATGAGGTCTTCAGAAATTATTATCTTCTTCCCCATGACAGAAGAGATAACTAGATGCTTATCAATCTTGGCATGAATCCAAAATTCTTTGACAAGCTCTGGGAAGGTTGGTCCAACCAATCTATCAAAGTACCTCTCCCACTTCTGAGCTTTGACTTCAGCAGATAGGTCAAATCCATTATCCTTCAAACTTTCGAAATCGATGATTAATTCAGAGAGAACCTCAAGATTCTTAACCGGTGTGAGAAGAGTTCTGGTAGGCGCTTGATATTGCTCAGAGGTTTCTTTCTTCTGATTTCCTGCAGAAATGCTGGAGGATGCCATTGTTCTCACACAAAAAGCTTGAGAGTGATTTGAGAAAAGCTAGGGTTTTGAAGGAGATATGCAGAAAAATTCTTAAGAGATTATGAATAAGCGTAAAGAATAAACATGAAGATTAATGTGCTTAAATAGGATTTTCAAAAATTATTTTGAAAACTAAAACGTTTTTAAGAGAGAGAAAAAAATAATGATTGCACTTAACAAGCGTGATTACTTTTGTATTTAATGCTTGCTGATTTTGGGGGATTTGAGAAAGATACTTAAAAACGGTTACCAGACATGTGTCTCAATGCACCCAATCAGCGCTTTCCTTTCTCAGAAGCGTGCACGCGTTCTGCTTCAGGGATTTGCTGATGATTGGATGACACTTGTTTGATGTAGTGATCAGCACGTCTGTATTTGAGATTAGACTCTCAGATCTTTAGACTTGCCTCTGATACAATCTGCATGTTCTAACTTTCTGAAACAAAGATTGATCAGAAGTTCACAGTAATATAATTACATTCTGAAAGATAAAAATATGGAATTAAAGCATTTTCATTCTGGGCATACTTTCATGCTGAGATGTTTCAGAATGAAATTAAACCTATCTTCTGAAAGGGGTTTTGTAAAGATATCAGCCCATTGATGGTCTGTATCTATAAATTTCAAGTTTAAAATGCCTTTCTGAATATAGTCCCTAATGAAATGATGTTTTATTTCTATATGCTTAGCTCTAGAATGTAAAATAGGATTCTTACTTAAGCAAATAGCAGAAGTATTATCACAAAGAATAGGAATGTTACTCTCAAAAATCTGGAAGTCTTCAAGCTGACTTTTCATCCAGAGCATCTGTGTGCTACATCCAGCTGCTGCTATGTACTCAGCTTCTGCTGTTGACAGAGCAATAGTTGATTGCCTTTTGCTGGACCACGAGATCAGATTTTCTCCCAGAAACTGGCAGCTTCCAGAAGTACTTTTGCGTTCCACTCTGTCTCCAGCAAAATCAGCGTCGCAGTAGCCTACTAAACTGTAATCACTAGATTTTCTATAAAACAAACCCAGATTAGTAGTACCTTTCAGATACTTGAAAATTCGCTTAACAGCTGTTAAGTGAGATTCTCTAGGATCTGATTGGAATCTAGCACAAATACATACACTGAATAGAATATCAGGTCTTGAAGCAGTCAGATAAAGGAGAGAACCAATCATACCTCTGTAGACCTTCTGTTCTACGCTTTTGCTTACCTCTTCTCTTTCCAGAATGCACGTGGGATGCATTGGAATCTTTGATGGCTTACATTCTGAGAGGTCAAATTTCTTCAGAAGATCTCTGATGTATTTGCTCTGATGAATGTAAGTTCCCTCTGGAGTTTGATTGATCTGAATTCCTAAAAAGAACTTCAGTTCCCCCATGAGGCTCATCTCAAATTCTGCCTGCATACACTTAGCAAATTTTCTTCCAAGAGAGGGATTAGTAGAACCAAAGATTATATCATCAACATAAATTTGACAGACTAAAATGTCACTCTTAACTGTTTTACAGAATAGAGTGGTGTCCACTTTCCCTCTGGTGAACTCATTTTCAAGCAGAAAGTTACTTAGCCTTTCATACCAAGCTCTGGGAGCTTGTTTCAGACCATACAGTGACTTTTTCAGTTTGAAAACATGTTCTGGATGTTTAGTATTTTCAAAACCTGGGGGTTGGTGAACATACACTTCTTCTTCTATATAACCATTTAAGAATGCACTTTTGACATCCATCTGATACAGAGTGATGCCTCTATTAACAGCAAATGAGATTAAGAGTCTGATAGATTCTAACCTGGCGACTGGGGCAAAGGTTTCTGTATAGTCTATCCCCTCTTGCTGACTATAACCTTGTGCAACCAGTCGTGCCTTGTTTCTGACGACTTCACCTTGTTCATTGAGCTTGTTTCTGAACACCCATCTTGTTCCAATGACGTTGAATCCTTTTGGTCTTGGAACGAGATCCCAAACGTCGTTTCTGGTGAATTGATTCAGCTCTTCTTGCATTGCCAGAATCCAGTCATTGTCCAGAAGTGCTTCATCAAGAGAAGAAGGTTCAATCAGAGACACAAGTCCCATCGGAGTTTCTTCAGAGTTTCTGAAGCTTGCTCTTGTTCTGATTGGATCTTCCTTTCTTCCTAGGATAGTCTCTTCTGGGTGATCCAAACTGCTTCTGGGTAATCTCTTCTGAGGTTGATCAGCAGCAGTTGTAGGATTTCTAGCATTGCTTCTTTCAGACGTTGAAGGGATGTCTGTGTTGAGAGCTTCTGATGACCTGTCTTCAGAGCCTGCAAATTCAATTTCTATACCTGCAAGATTTTCATTCTGCTTTGACTTTTCAGAGTCAAGCTTGTCATCAAAACGAACACTGATTGATTCTTCCACAATCTGTGTTTCTGTATTGTATACTCTGTACCCTCTTGAGCGTTCAGAGTATCCTAACATAATACACTTCTGTGCCTTAGAATCAAACTTGTTCAAATAATTCTTAGTGTTTAACATATAGCAAGTACATCCGAATGGATGAAAATACGAAATGTTGGGCTTTCTGTTCTTCCACAATTCATATGGAGTCTTTTCCAGAATAGGTCTTATTGAGATTCTATTCTGAATGTAGCACGCTGTGTTTATTGCCTCTGCCCAGAAAGTCTTAGCAACGTTTGTCTCGTTGATCATGGTTCTGGCCATTTCTTGCAATGTTCTGTTCTTTCGTTCTACAACTCCATTTTGTTGAGGAGTTCTAGGACAAGAGAAATCATGCAGAATGCCTTTGTCATTAAAGAATGACTCAAAATCTTTATTTTCAAATTCTCCACCATGATCACTTCTGACTTTAACGATTCTAAGATCTTTTTCATTCTGAACTTGGTTACAGAAGGTAACAAACACAGAGTGTGACTCGTCCTTGTGTCTTAAGAACTTTACCCATGTCCATCTGCTATAGTCATCTACGATTACTAACCCATACTTCTTGCCACTGACAGAAGCAGTTTTAACTGGTCCAAATAAGTCAATGTGCAGAAGTTCTAATGGCTTAGAGGTAGAAACAACATTTTTGGATTTAAAAGGGGGTTTTGCAAATTTGCCTTTCTGACATGCTTCACACAGAGCATCTGAATTGAACTTCAAATTTGGAAGTCCTCTGACCAGATTGAGTTTGTTAATCTGAGATATTCTTCTCATACTAACATGTCCCAATCTTCTGTGCCAGATCCATTGCTCGTTGTTAACAGACAGAAGACATTTTACGTTCTGACTCTTAAGTTCAGAAAGTTTGATTTTGTAAATGTTGTTTTTCCTCTTACCATTAAATAGGATAGTCCCATCTTTCTGACTAACAGCTTTACATGATTTTTGATTAAAGATTATATCATAACCGTTATCACTTAATTGACTTATGGATAACAGGTTATGCATCAATCCATCAACAAGCAGAACATTATTAATGGAGGGAAGATTTCTGTTACCTACAGTTCCAGAGCCAATTATCTTTCCCCTCTGATTGCCTCCAAAACCAACGTGGCCTCCAGGCTTAAGTTCCAGGCTTTGGAACATATGCCTTCTTCCCGTCAGGTGACGTGAGCATCCAGAGTCCAGGTACCATGATTGGTGTTTCTGACTTGCTGCTAAAGATATCTGCAACATGTATTATTTTATCCTTAGGTACCCAGATCTTCTTGGGTCCTGATTTGTTAGTTTTACCAAAACTCTGGTTGAATTTTGGTTTCACAAAGTGATTACTACTAGTATATTTGATGTCATGTGTGTGACCATACACAAAGTGTGAATTTAGAGGAGTGTATTTAATTGTTAAATCCATGACATTTTTAGGTGTAGGAACCTTACCTAGGTATCCTATTCCTTTCCTGCCGTTTCCGCTAACTCCATAGATCATTGAAGCCATTCTGCTTCTATCTATGCTTTTAGCAAGGAACTTCTGGAAACTATGATCATACTCCTTGATGATCTCATCAGAGTTGCTGGGAGTTTCAGAAATTGGTACCTTCTGAGAGTTTTGTAAAGAGTTTTCTAATTTTAAAATTTTATCTCTCAGCTCAGAGTTTTCCAATTTGAGACTCTCAGACTTATTAGAGTCAGATTCAAGAGTCCTTTTCAGGTCTCTGAATTTAGCTCTAATCTGCTGATAACGTTCCAGAATTTCATTTAGGCTTTCAGCAAGTTCAGCCTTTGTAAAATTAACAGCGAAGTTAGGGAATACCTCTTCTGTGTCTGATTCTGAGTCTGAGTCAGAAGCTTCACTGTCATCTGGAATGTTAGCCATAAGCGCTATGTTCGCCCTTTCATCATCTGATTCTGAGTCAGCTTCAGACGAGTCAGAGTCATCCCATGTGGCCATGAGACTTTTCTTCTTCTCTCTTCCAAACTTCCTTTTTGGCTTTTCCCTCTGAAGCTTTGGGCAGTCACTCTTGTAGTGACCTTGCTCATTGCACTCGTAGCAGATGATGTCTTTTGTATTTGGCTTCTTGCTACCTGAGGAGCCTTCAGATCTTCTGTATCCAGAGGAAGAATCTGTTCTTCTGTATCTGGAGGAAGACTCGTTCTGATCAGATCTTCTGGGATTCCTGAATTTCTTTTGTCTTTGCTTCCACAGTTGATTTACTCTTCTGGAGAGAAGAGAAAGCTCGTCTTCTTCTGATGAGGATCCATCAGATGTTTCTTCAACTGCCTGCAAAACTTTAGATTCAGATTTTCTGTTAGATTTTAAAGCTATAGGCTTACCTTGCTTCTGAGGCTCGTCAGCTTCCAGCTCTATCTCATGACTTCTGAGGGAGCTTATAAGTTCCTCCAGAGTGATTTTGTTGAGATCTTTCGCCAGCTTCAGAGCAGTAACCATAGGCCTCCACTGCTTGGGTAAACTTCTGATTATCTTCTTGACATGGTCAGCAGTAGAGTACCCCTTGTCCAGAACTTTGAGACCAGCTACCAGAATCTGGAATCTGGAGAACATAGTTTCAATGGATTCAGATTCTTCCATTTTAAACGCCTCATACTTCTGAATGAGCGCCAGAGCCTTTGTTTCCTTTACTTGGACGTTGCCCTCATGCGTCATTCTGAGAGAATCAAAGATGTTCTTAGCTGTGTCTCTGTTGGAGATCTTCTCATACTCAGTATAGGAGATAGCACTGAGGAGGATGGTTCTGGCCTTATGGTGATTCTTGAAATCACGCTTTTGTTGATCAGTCATTGATTTTCTATCAATCTTCTGACCAGTTGCATTAACAGGGTGCGTGTATCCATCTGTCACCATATCCCACAGATCAGCATCATGTGCTAGAAAGAAGCTTTCAATTCTGTCTTTCCAGTAGTCAAAGTTTTCTCCATCAAAGACTGGAGGTTTGCCGCTGAATCTGTCTCTATCCTCATTGTTGTCATTGCTGAAATGAGAGTTGTTTCCTGCCATAGTGTTTTTCTGACGCTGGATCTTTTACTGACACGGTTAAGTGTTTTAGCTCAGAACCAGGCGCTCTGATGCCAATTGAAGGGGTGAAAAACACAAGAAGGGGGGGTTGAATTGTAAAACTGGAAACTTTAAAGCAACTGACAAGGTATTTTTATCCTGGTTCGTTTGATCTCAAACTACTCCAGTCCACCCGTTCAAGGTGATTTCGCCTCTCTCCAACGAGGTCTTAATTCACTATATTCAACTGAATACAAATCTGCTTTAGCAACTGCTAAAACCTTCTTGATTCAAACCACAATCCGGTTTGTCAAGGCAGCACTTTCTTACAAAGGAATGAACAAGTGTGTATGAATGTTTTCTACAAAAACTATATCACAACTGTGATGTTTACACAAATGAAGCTTAGAATACTAAGATGCTAAACGCTAATAGAGTATCAGAGTTTGGTGGTTTAGCAAAACTTGTAGAGTTGAGATTACTGTTCAGCTTTTTGCGTGTAGAGAGTTTGGAAGCATTAGCCGTGATAATCTTCAAAGCTTGGTTTATATAGCACTTGAGAAGATGAACGTTGAAGCAAATATTCTTGATTCAATGCTATTAACAAGCTTTCTTTTCTGAGCAGATCTTGTCTAGAATGATGCCGTTGGTATTGATTAGCTTTCAATGCACAGTACCGTTGCTTCTTCAATGCACGTTCTGGCTTGGCTCATTCTGATTCTGCTTCGCTGCTGATGAACTAATTTGATTCTGTATCAGAGTATTTCACGCGCAGTTCTGTTCATCAAGCTTCAGCATGTGCAAGCGTTGATCTTCTGATCTTGACGTTCTGATTCAGCAACTTCTGATGCTGGTGTGCAAACTCATATTCTGATGCTGAGAACGTGATCTTGCTTATTTTAATCAGCATATCTGCAAATCAGAGCATAGTGATTTTAAGTAGCATATAATTTAATCATGAAATATTTAACTACTATATCTTTTCACTTTGTTATCATCAAAACTTAATTATAGGGTACTAGATTCAAACATTGTTCTAACAGAAACATCAATAAAACGGATGACAAATCATCACACCTAACAATGATATTGAGAATTAAAGTAGGATAACAAACATGTGTGATGGCGAAACATCGGCTTCAAGATAACAAGATATCATGTCAAAGATGGCGAAAAATCAATAAAACGGATGATAAATCATCACACCTAACAATGATATTCGGAATCAAAGTAGGATAACAAACATGTGCGATGGCGAAACATCGACTTCAAAATAATAAGATATCATGGCAAAGATGGTGAAACATCAATAAAACGGATGACAAATCATCACACCTAACAATGATATTGTGAATCACATTAGGATAAAAAACATGTGTGATGGTGAAACATCGGCTTCAAGATAACAAGATATCATGTCAAAGATGGCGAAACATCAATAAAACAGATGACAAATCATCACACCTAACAATGATATTGAGAATCAAAGTAGGATAACAAACATGTGCGATGGTGAAACATCGGCTTAAAAATAATAAGATATCATGGCAAAGATGGTGAAACATCAATAAAACGGATGACAAATCATCACACCTAACAAAGATATTGTGAACCAAAGTAGGATAACAAACATGTGCGATTGAAAAATATTGGCTTCAAAATAACAAGATATCATGGAAAGATGGCGAAACATCAATAAAACGGATGACAAATCATCACACCTAACAATGATATTGAGAATTAAAGTAGGATAACAAACATGTGCGATGGCGAAACATCGGCTTCAAAATAACAAGATATGATGGCAAAGATGGCGAAACATCAATAAAACGGATGACAAAGGCGAAACATCAGCTTCAAGATAACAAGATATCATGGCAAAGATGGCGAAACATCAATAAAACAGATGACAAAACATCACACCTAACAATGATATTGAGAATCACATTTGGATAACAAACATGTGCGATGGCGAAACATCGGCTTCAAAATAACAAGATATCATGGCAAAGATGGAGAAACATCAATAAAACAGATAACAAATCATCACACCTAAAAATGATATTGAGAATCAAAGTAGGATAACAAACATGTTCGATTGCAAAATATCGGCTTCAAAATAACATGATATCATGGCAAAGATGGCGACACATCAATAAAACGGATGACAAATCATCACACCTAACAATGATATTCAGAATCAAAGTAGGATAACAAACATGTGCGATGGCGAAACATCGACTTCAAAATAATAAGATATCATGGCAAAGATGGTGAAACATCAATAAAACGGATGACAAATCATCACACCTAACAATGATATTGTGAATCAAAGTAGGATAACAAACATGTGCGATGGCAAAATATCGGCTTCAAAATAACAAGATATCATGGCAAAGATGGCGACACATCAATAAAACGGATGACAAAACATCACACCTAACAAAGATATTGTGAACCAAAGTAGGATAACTAACATGTGCGATGGCGAAATATCGGCTTCAAAATAACAAGATATCATGGAAAAGATGGCGAAACATCAATAAAACGGATGACAAATCATCACACCTAACAATGATATTGAGAATCAAAGTAGGATAACAAACATGTGCGATGGCGAAACATCGGCTTCAAAATAACAAGATATCATGGCAAAGATGGCGAAACATAAATAAAACGGATGACAAATCATCACACCTAAAAATGATATTGAGAATCAAAGTAGGAAAACAAACATGTTCGATGGCGAAACATCGGCTTCAAGATAACAAGATATCATGGCAAAGATGGCGAAACATCAATAAAACGGATGACAAAACATCACACCTAACAATGATATTGAGAATCACAGTAGGATAACAAACATGTGCGATGGCGAAACATCGGCTTCAAAATAACAAGATATCATGGCAAAGATGGCGAAACATCAATAAAACCGATGACAAATCATCACACCTAACAATGATATTGAGAATCACAGTAGGATAACAAACATGTGCGATGGAGAAACATCGACTTCAAGATAATAAGATATCATGGAAAAGATGGCGAATCATCAATAAAACGGATGACAAAACATCACACCAAAAAATGATATTGAGAATCAGAGTAGGATAACAAACATGTGTGATGGCGAAACATCGGTTTCAAGATAACAAGATACCATGGAAAAGATTGCGAAACATCAATAAAATGGATGATAAATCATCACACCTTACAATGATATTGAGAATCACAGTAGGATAACAAACATGTGCGATGGCGAAACATCGGCTTCAAAATAACAAGATATCATGGCAAAGATGGCGAAACATCAATAAAACGGATGACAAATCATCACACCTAACAATGATATTGAGAATCACAGTAGGATAACAAACATGTGCGATGGCGAAACATCGGCTTCAAGATAATAAGATATCATGGAAAAGATGGCGAATCATCAATAAAACGGATGACAAAACATCACACCAAAAAATGATATTGAGAATCAGAGTAGGATAACAAATATGTGTGATGGCGAAACATCGGCTTCAAAATAACAAGATATCATGGCAAAGATGGCGAAACATAAATAAAACGGATGACAAATCATCACACCTAAAAATGATATTGAGAATCAAAGTAGGAAAACAAACATGTTCGATGGCGAAACATCGGCTTCAAGATAACAAGATATCATGGCAAAGATGGCGAAACATCAATAAAACGGATGACAAAACATCACACCTAACAATGATATTGAGAATCACAGTAGGATAACAAACATGTGCGATGGCGAAACATCGGCTTCAAAATAACAAGATATCATGGCAAAGATGGCGAAACATCAATAAAACCGATGACAAATCATCACACCTAACAATGATATTGAGAATCACAGTAGGATAACAAACATGTGCGATGGCGAAACATCGGCTTCAAGATAATAAGATATCATGGAAAAGATGGCGAATCATCAATAAAACGGATGACAAAACATCACACCAAAAAATGATATTGAGAATCAGAGTAGGATAACAAACATGTGTGATGGCGAAACATCGGTTTCAAGATAACAAGATATCATGGAAAAGATTGAAAAACATCAATAAAATGGATGATAAATCATCACACCTTACAATGATATTGAGAATCACAGTAGGATAACAAACATGTGCGATGGCGAAACATCGGCTTCAAAATAACAAGATATCATGGCAAAGATGGCGAAACATCAATAAAACGGATGACAAATCATCACACCTAACAATGATATTGAGAATCACAGTAGGATAACAAACATGTGCGATGGCGAAACATCGGCTTCAAGATAATAAGATATCATGGAAAAGATGGCGAATCATCAATAAAACGGATGACAAAACATCACACCAAAAAATGATATTGAGAATCAGAGTAGGATAACAAACATGTGTGATGGCGAAACATCGGTTTCCAGATAACAAGATATCATGGAAAAGATGGCGAAACATCAATAAAAAGGATGACAAAACATCACACCTAACAATGATATTGAGAATCAAAGTAGGATAACAAACATGTGAGATAGCGAAACATCAGCTTCAAGATAACAAGATATCATGGAAAAGATGGCGAAACCTCAATAAAACGGATGACAAAACATCACACCTAGCAATGATATTTAGAATCAACGTAGGATAACAAACATGTGCGATGGAGAAACATCGGCTTCATGATAACAAGATATCATGGCAAAGATGGTGAAACCTCAATAAAACGGATGACAAAACATCACACCTAACAATGATATTAAGAATCAAAGTAGGATAACAAACATGTGCAATGGAGAAACATCGGCTTCAAGATAACAAGATATCATGGAAAAGATGGAGAAACATCAATAAAACAGATGACAAAACATCACACCTAACAATGATATTGAGAATCACAGTAGGATAACAAACATGTGTGATGGTGAAACATCGGCTTCAAGATAACAAGATATCATGTCAAAGATGGCGAAACATCAATAAAACGGATGACAAATCATCACACCTAACAATGATATTGAGAATCAAAGTAGGATAAAAAACATGTGCGATGGCAAAACATCGGCTTCAAAATAATAAGATATCATGGAAAAGATGGCGAAACATCAATAAAACGGATGACAAATCATCACACCTAACAATGATATTGTGAATCAAAGTAGGATAACAAACATGTGCGATGGAAAAATATCGGCTTCAAAATAACAAGATATCATGGCAAAGATGGCGACACATCAATAAAACGGATTAAAAATCATCACACCTAACAATGATATTGAGAATCAAAGTAGGATAACAAACATGTGCGATGGCGAAACATCAGCTTCAAAATAACAAGATATCATGGCAAAGATGGCGAAACATCAATAAAACGGATGACAAATTCTCACACCTAAAAATGATATTGAGAATTAAAGTAGGATAACAAACATGTTCAATGGAGAAACATCGGCTTCAGGATAACAAGATATCATGTCAAAGATGGCGAAACCTCAATAAAACGGATGACAAAACATCACACCTAACGATGATATTGAGAATCACATTAGGATAAAAAACATGTGTGATGGCGAAACATCGGCTTCAAGATAACAAGATATCATGTCAAAGATGGCGAAACATCAATAAAACAGATGACAAATCATCACACCTAACAATAATATTGAGAATCAATGTAGGATAACAAACATGTGCGATGGCGAAACATCGGCTTCAAAATAATGAGATATCATGGCAAAGATGGCGAAACATCAATAAAACGGATGACAAATCATCACACCTAACAAAGATATTGTGAACCAAAGTAGGATAACAAACATGTGCGATGGAAAAATATTGGCTTCAAAATAACAAGATATCATGGCAAGATGGCGAAACATCAATAAAACGGATGACAAATCATCACACCTAACAATGATATTGAGAATTAAAGTAGGATAACAAACATGTGTGATGGCGAAACATCGGCTTCAAGATAACAAGATATCATGGCAAAGATGGCGAAACATCAATAAAACGGATGACAAAACATCACACCTAACAATGATATTTAGAATCACAGTAGGATAACAAGCATGTGCGATGGCGAAACATCGGCTTCAAAATAACAAGATATCATGGAAAAGATGGAGAAATATCAATAAAATGGATGACAAATCATCACACCTAAAAATGATATTGAGAATCAAAGTAGGATAACAAACATGTTTGATAGCAAAATATCGGCTTCAAAATAACATGATATCATGGCAAAGATGGCGACACATCAATAAAACGGATGACAAGTCATCACACCTAACAATGATATTGAGAATCAAAGTAGGATAACAAACATGTATGATGGCGAATCATCGGCTTCAAAATAATAAGATATCATGGCAAAGATGGAGAAACATCAATAAAACGGATGATAAATCATCACTCTTAACAATGATATTGAGAATCAAAGTAGGATAACAAACATGTGCGACGGCGAAACATCGGCTTCAAAATAAAAAGATATCATGGCAAAGATGGCGAAACATCAATAAAATGGATGACAAATCATCACATCTAAAAATGATATTGAGAATCAAAGTAGGATAACAAACATGTTCGATGGCGAAACAACGGCTTCAAGATAACAAGATATCATGGCAAAGATGGCGAAAGATCAATAAAACGGATGACAAAACATCACACCTAACAATGATATTGAGAATCACAGTAGGATAACAACCATGTGCGATGGCGAAACATTGGCTTCAAAATAACAAGATATCATGGCAAATATGGTGAAATATCAATAAAACGGATGACAAATCATCACACCTAAAAATGATATTTAGAATCAAAGTAGGATAACAAACATGTTCGATGGCGAAACATCGGCTTCAAGAAAACAAGATATCATGGCAAAGATGGCGAAACATCAATAAAACGGATGAAAAAACATCACACCTAACAATGGTTTTGTGAATCAAAGTAGAATAACAAACATGTGCGATGGAAAAATATCGGCTTCAAAATAACAAGATATCATGGCAAAGATGGCGACACATCAATAAAACGGATGACAAGTCATCACACCTAACAATGATATTGAGAATCAAAGTAGGATAACAAACATGTGCGATGGGAAATCATCGGCTTCAAAATAACAAGATATCATTGCAAAGATGGCGAAACATCAATAAAATGGATGACAAATCATCACACCTAACAATGATATTGAGAATCAAAGTAGGATAACAAACATGTGCGATGGCGAAACATCGGCTTCAAAATAACAAGATATAATGGCAAAGATGGCGAAACATCAATAAAACGGATGACAAATCATCACACCTAAAAATGATATTGAGAATTAAAGTAGGATAACAAACATGTTCTATGGCGAAACATCGGCTTCAGGATAACAAGATATCATGGCAAAGATGGCGAAACCTCAATAAAACGGATGACAAAACATCTCACCTAACAATGATATTGAGAATCACATTAGGATAACAAACATGTGTGATGGAGAAACATCGGCTTCAAGATAACAAGATATCATGTCAAAGATGGCGAAACATCAATAAAACGGATGACACATCATCACACCTAACAATGATATTCAGAATCAAAGTAGGATAACAAACATGTGCGATAGCAAAACATCGGCTTCAAAATAATAAGATATCATGGCAAAGATGGTGAAGCATCAATAAAACGGATGACAAATCATCACACCTAACAATGATATTATGAATCAAAGTAGGATAACAAACATGTGCGATGGCAAAGTATCGGCTTCAAAATAACAAGATATCATGGCAAATATGGCGACACATCAATAAAACGGATGACAAAACATCACACCTAACAGAGATATTGTGAACCAAAGTAGGATAACAAACATGTGCGATGGAAAAATATCAGCTTCAAAATAACAAGATATCATGGCAAAGATGGCAAAACATCAATAAAACGGATGACAAATCATTACACCTAACAATGATATTGAGAATCAAAGTAGGATAACAAACATGTGTGACGGCGAAACATCGGCTTCAAAATAACAAGATATCATGGCAAAGATGGCGAAACATAAATAAAACGGATGACAAATCATCACACCTAAAAATGATATTTAGAATCAAAGTAGGATAACAAACATGTTCGATGGCGAAACATCGGCTTCAAGAAAACAAGATATCATGGCAAAGATGGCGAAACATCAATAAAACGGATGAAAAAACATCACACCTAACAATGGTTTTGTGAATCAAAGTAGAATAACAAACATGTGCGATGGAAAAATATCGGCTTCAAAATAACAAGATATCATGGCAAAGATGGCGACACATCAATAAAACGGATGACAAGTCATCACACCTAACAATGATATTGAGAATCAAAGTAGGATAACAAACATGTGCGATGGGAAATCATCGGCTTCAAAATAACAAGATATCATTGCAAAGATGGCGAAACATCAATAAAATGGATGACAAATCATCACACCTAACAATGATATTGAGAATCAAAGTAGGATAACAAACATGTGCGATGGCGAAACATCGGCTTCAAAATAACAAGATATCATGGCAAAGATGGCGAAACATCAATAAAACGGATGACAAATCATCACACCTAAAAATGATATTGAGAATTAAAGTAGGATAACAAACATGTTCTATGGCGAAACATCGGCTTCAGGATAACAAGATATCATGGCAAAGATGGCGAAACCTCAATAAAACGGATGACAAAACATCTCACCTAACAATGATATTGAGAATCACATTAGGATAACAAACATGTGCGATGGAGAAACATCGGCTTCAAGATAACAAGATATCATGTCAAAGATGGCGAAACATCAATAAAACGGATGACACATCATCACACCTAACAATGATATTCAGAATCAAAGTAGGATAACAAACATGTGCGATAGCAAAACATCGGCTTCAAAATAATAAGATATCATGGCAAAGATGGTGAAGCATCAATAAAACGGATGACAAATCATCACACCTAACAATGATATTATGAATCAAAGTAGGATAACAAACATGTGCGATGGAAAAATATCAGCTTCAAAATAACAAGATAACATGGAAAAGATGGCAAAACATCAATAAAACGGATGACAAAACATCACACCTAACAATGATATTGAGAATCAAAGTAGGATAACAAACATGTGTGACGGCGAAACATCGGCTTCAAAATAACAAGATATCATGGCAAAGATGGCGAAACATAAATAAAACGGATGACAAATCATCACACCTAAAAATGATATTGAGAATCAAAGTAGGATAACAAACATGTTCGATGGCGAAACATCGGCTTTAAGATAACAAGATATCATGGCAAAGATGGCGAAACATCAATAAAACGGATGACAAAACATCACACCTAACAATGATATTGAGAATCACAGTAGGATAACAAACATGTGCGATGGCGAAACATCGGCTTCAAAATAACAAGATATCATGGCAAAGATGGTGAAACATCAATAAAACAGATGACATATCATCACACCTAAAAATGATATTGAGAATCAAAGTAGGATAACAAACATGTTCGATGGTGAAACATCGGCTTCAAGATAACAAGATATCATGGCAAAGATGGCGAAACATCAATAAAACAGATGACTAAACATCACACCTAACAATGATATAGAGAATCAGAGTAGGATAACAAACATGTGCGATGGCGAAACATCGGCTTCAAGATAACAAGATATCATGGAAAAGATTGCGAAACATCAATAAAATGGATGATAAATCATCACACATAACAATGATATTGAGAATCAAAGTAGGATAACAAACATGTGCGATGGCGAAACATCAGCTTCAAGATAACAAGATAACATGGCAAAGATGGAGAAACATCAATAAAACGGATGACAAGACATCACACCTAACAATGATATTGAGAATCACAGTAGGATAATAAGCATGTGCGATGGCGAAACATCGACTTCAAGATAACAAGATATCATGGCAAAGATGGCGAAACATCAATAAAACGGATGACAAATCATCACACCTAACAATGATATTGAGAATCACAGTAGGATAACAAACATGTGCGATGGCGAAACATCGGCTTCAAGATAATAAGATATCATGGAAAAGATGGCGAATCATGAATAAAACGGATGACAAAACATTACACCAAAAAATGATATTGAGAATCAGAGTAGGATAACAAACATGTGTGATGGCGAAACATCGGTTTCCAGATAACAAGATATCATGGAAAAGATGGCGAAACATCAATAAAAAGGATGACAAAACATCACACCTAACAATGATATTGAGAATCAAAGTAGGATAACAAACATGTGCGATAGCGAAACATCAGCTTCAAGATAACAAGATATCATGGAAAAGATGGCGAAACCTCAATAAAACGGATGACAAAACATCACACCTAGCAATGATATTTAGAATCAAAGTAGGATAACAAACATGTGCGATGGAGAAACATCGGCTTCATGATAACAAGATATCATGGCAAAGATGGTGAAACCTCAATAAAACGGATGACAAAACATCACATCTAACAATGATATTAAGAATCAAAGTAGGATAACAAACATGTGCAATGGAGAAACATCGGCTTCAAGATAACAAGATATCATGGAAAAGATGGCGAAACATCAATAAAACGGATGACAAAACATCACACCTAACAATGATATTGAGAATCACAGTAGGATAACAAACATGTGTGATGGTGAAACATCGGCTTCAAGATAACAAGATATCATGTCAAAGATGGCGAAACATCAATAAAACGGATGACAAATCATCACACCTAACAATGATATTGAGAATCAAAGTAGGATAAAAAACATGTGCGATGGCAAAACATCGGCTTCAAAATAATAAGATATCATGGAAAAGATGGCGAAACATCAATAAAACGGATGACAAATCATCACACCTAACAATGATATTGTGAATCAAAGTAGGATAACAAACATGTGCGATGGCAAAATATCGGCTTCAAAATAACAAGATATCATGGCAAAGATGGCGACACATCAATAAAACAGATTAAAAATCATCACACCTAACAATGATATTGAGAATCAAAGTAGGATAACAAACATGTGCGATGGCGAAACATCAGCTTCAAAATAACAAGATATCATGGCAAAGATGGCGAAACATCAATAAAACGGATGACAAATTCTCACACCTAAAAATGATATTGAGAATTAAAGTAGGATAACAAACATGTTCAATGGAGAAACATCGGCTTCAGGATAACAAGATATCATGTCAAAGATGGCGAAACCTCAATAAAACGGATGACAAAACATCACACCTAACGATGATATTGAGAATCACATTAGGATAAAAAACATGTGTGATGGCGAAACATCAGCTTCAAGATAACAAGATATCATGTCAAAGATGGCGAAACATCAATAAAACAGATGACAAATCATCACACCTAACAATGATATTGAGAATCAATGTAGGATAACAAACATGTGCGATGGCGAAACATCGGCTTCAAAATAATGAGATATCATGGCAAAGATGGCGAAACATCAATAAAACGGATGACAAATCATCACACCTAAAAATGATATTGAGAATTAAAGTAGGATAACAAACATGTTCTATGGCGAAACATCGGCTTCAGGATAACAAGATATCATGGCAAAGATGGCGAAACCTCAATAAAACGGATGACAAAACATCTCACCTAACAATGATATTGAGAATCACATTAGGATAACAAACATGTGTGATGGAGAAACATCGGCTTCAAGATAACAAGATATCATGTCAAAGATGGCGAAACATCAATAAAACGGATGACACATCATCACACCTAAAAATGATATTCAGAATCAAAGTAGGATAACAAACATGTGCGATAGCGAAACATCAGCTTCAAAATAATAAGATATCATGGCAAAGATGGTGAAGCATCAATAAAACGGATGACAAATCATCACACCTAACAATGATATTATGAATCAAAGTAGGATAACAAACATGTGCGATGGCAAAGTATCGGCTTCAAAATAACAAGATATCATGGCAAATATGGCGACCCATCAATAAAACGGATGACAAAACATCACACCTAACAGAGATATTGTGAACCAAAGTAGGATAACAAACATGTGCGATGGAAAAATATCAGCTTCAAAATAACAAGATATCATGGCAAAGATGGCAAAACATCAATAAAACGGATGACAAATCATCACACCTAACAATGATATTGAGAATCAAAGTAGGATAACAAACATGTGTGACGGCGAAACATCGGCTTCAAAATAACAAGATATCATGGCAAAGATGGCGAAACATAAATAAAACGGATGACAAATCATCACACCTAAAAATGATATTGAGAATCAAAGTAGGATAACAAACATGTTCGATGGCGAAACATCGGCTTTAAGATAACAAGATATCATGGCAAAGATGGCGAAACATCAATAAAACAGATGACAAAACATCACACCTAACAATGATATTGAGAATCACAGTAGGATAACAAACATGTGCGATGGCGAAACATCGGCTTCAAAATAACAAGATATCATGGCAAAGATGGTGAAACATCAATAAAACAGATGACATATCATCACACCTAAAAATGATATTGAGAATCAAAGTAGGATAACAAACATGTTCGATGGTGAAACATCGGCTTCAAGATAACAAGATATCATGGCAAAGATGGCGAAATATCAATAAAACAGATGACTAAACATCACACCTAACAATGATATAGAGAATCAGAGTAGGATAACAAACATGTGCGATGGCGAAACATCGGCTTCAAGATAACAAGATATCATGGAAAAGATTGCGAAACATCAATAAAATGGATGATAAATCATCACACATAACAATGATATTGAGAATCAAAGTAGGATAACAAACATGTGCGATGGCGAAACATCAGCTTCAAGATAACAAGATAACATGGCAAAGATGGAGAAACATCAATAAAACGGATGACAAGACATCACACCTAACAATGATATTGAGAATCACAGTAGGATAATAAGCATGTGCGATGGCGAAACATCGACTTCAAGATAACAAGATATCATGGCAAAGATGGCGAAACATCAATAAAACGGATGACAAATCATCACACCTAACAATGATATTGAGAATCACAGTAGGATAACAAACATGTGCGATGGCGAAACATCGGCTTCAAGATAATAAGATATCATGGAAAAGATGGCGAATCATCAATAAAACGGATGACAAAACATTACACCAAAAAATGATATTGAGAATCAGAGTAGGATAACAAACATGTGTGATGGCGAAACATCGGTTTCCAGATAACAAGATATCATGGAAAAGATGGCGAAACATCAATAAAAAGGATGACAAAACATCACACCTAACAATGATATTGAGAATCAAAGTAGGATAACAAACATGTGCGATAGCGAAACATCAGCTTCAAGATAACAAGATATCATGGAAAAGATGGCGAAACCTCAATAAAACGGATGACAAAACATCACACCTAGCAATGATATTTAGAATCAAAGTAGGATAACAAACATGTGCGATGGAGAAACATCGGCTTCATGATAACAAGATATCATGGCAAAGATGGTGAAACCTCAATAAAACGGATGACAAAACATCACACCTAACAATGATATTAAGAATCAAAGTAGGATAACAAACATGTGCAATGGAGAAACATCGGCTTCAAGATAACAAGATATCATGGCAAAGATGGCGAAACATCAATAAAACGGATGACAAATCATCACACCTAACAATGATATTGAGAATCACAGTAGGATAACAAACATGTGCGATGGCGAAACATCGGCTTCAAGATAATAAGATATCATGGAAAAGATGGCGAATCATGAATAAAACGGATGACAAAACATTACACCAAAAAATGATATTGAGAATCAGAGTAGGATAACAAACATGTGTGATGGCGAAACATCGGTTTCCAGATAACAAGATATCATGGAAAAGATGGCGAAACATCAATAAAAAGGATGACAAAACATCACACCTAACAATGATATTGAGAATCAAAGTAGGATAACAAACATGTGCGATAGCGAAACATCAGCTTCAAGATAACAAGATATCATGGAAAAGATGGCGAAACCTCAATAAAACGGATGACAAAACATCACACCTAGCAATGATATTTAGAATCAAAGTAGGATAACAAACATGTGCGATGGAGAAACATCGGCTTCATGATAACAAGATATCATGGCAAAGATGGTGAAACCTCAATAAAACGGATGACAAAACATCACACCTAACAATGATATTAAGAATCAAATTAGGATAACAAACATGTGCAATGGAGAAACATCGGCTTCAAGATAACAAGATATCATGGAAAAGATGGCGAAACATCAATAAAACGGATGACAAAACATCACACCTAACAATGATATTGAGAATCACAGTAGGATAACAAACATGTGTGATGGTGAAACATCGGCTTCAAGATAACAAGATATCATGTCAAAGATGGCGAAACATCAATAAAACGGATGACAAATCATCACACCTAACAATGATATTGAGAATCAAAGTAGGATAAAAAACATGTGCGATGGCAAAACATCGGCTTCAAAATAATAAGATATCATGGAAAAGATGGCGAAACATCAATAAAACGGATGACAAATCATCACACCTAACAATGATATTGTGAATCAAAGTAGGATAACAAACATGTGCGATGGCAAAATATCGGCTTCAAAATAACAAGATATCATGGCAAAGATGGCGACACATCAATAAAACAGATTAAAAATCATCACACCTAACAATGATATTGAGAATCAAAGTAGGATAACAAACATGTGCGATGGCGAAACATCAGCTTCAAAATAACAAGATATCATGGCAAAGATGGCGAAACATCAATAAAACGGATGACAAATTCTCACACCTAAAAATGATATTGAGAATTAAAGTAGGATAACAAACATGTTCAATGGAGAAACATCGGCTTCAGGATAACAAGATATCATGTCAAAGATGGTGAAACCTCAATAAAACGGATGACAAAACATCACACCTAACGATGATATTGAGAATCACATTAGGATAAAAAACATGTGTGATGGCGAAACATCGGCTTCAAGATAACAAGATATCATGTCAAAGATGGCGAAACATCAATAAAACAGATGACAAATCATCACACCTAACAATGATATTGAGAATCAATGTAGGATAACAAACATGTGCGATGGCGAAACATCGGCTTCAAAATAATGAGATATCATGGCAAAGATGGCGAAACATCAATAAAACGGATGACAAATCATCACACCTAAAAATGATATTGAGAATTAAAGTAGGATAACAAACATGTTCTATGGCGAAACATCGGCTTCAGGATAACAAGATATCATGGCAAAGATGGCGAAACCTCAATAAAACGGATGACAAAACATCTCACCTAACAATGATATTGAGAATCACATTAGGATAACAAACATGTGTGATGGAGAAACATCGGCTTCAAGATAACAAGATATCATGTCAAAGATGGCGAAACATCAATAAAACGGATGACACATCATCACACCTAACAATGATATTCAGAATCAAAGTAGGATAACAAACATGTGCGATAGCGAAACATCAGCTTCAAAATAATAAGATATCATGGCAAAGATGGTGAAGCATCAATAAAACGGATGACAAATCATCACACCTAACAATGATATTATGAATCAAAGTAGGATAACAAACATGTGCGATGGCAAAGTATCGGCTTCAAAATAACAAGATATCATGGCAAATATGGCGACCCATCAATAAAACGGATGACAAAACATCACACCTAACAGAGATATTGTGAACCAAAGTAGGATAACAAACATGTGCGATGGAAAAATATCAGCTTCAAAATAACAAGATATCATGGCAAAGATGGCAAAACATCAATAAAACGGATGAAAAATCATCACACCTAACAATGATATTGAGAATCAAAGTAGGATAACAAACATGTGTGACGGCGAAACATCGGCTTCAAAATAACAAGATATCATGGCAAAGATGGCGAAACATAAATAAAACGGATGACAAATCATCACACCTAAAAATGATATTGAGAATCAAAGTAGGATAACAAACATGTTCGATGGCGAAACATCGGCTTTAAGATAACAAGATATCATGGCAAAGATGGCGAAACATCAATAAAACAGATGACAAAACATCACACCTAACAATGATATTGAGAATCACAGTAGGATAACAAACATGTGCGATGGCGAAACATCGGCTTCAAAATAACAAGATATCATGGCAAAGATGGTGAAACATCAATAAAACAGATGACATATCATCACACCTAAAAATGATATTGAGAATCAAAGTAGGATAACAAACATGTTCGATGGTGAAACATCGGCTTCAAGATAACAAGATATCATGGCAAAGATGGCGAAATATCAATAAAACAGATGACTAAACATCACACCTAACAATGATATAGAGAATCAGAGTAGGATAACAAACATGTGCGATGGCGAAACATCGGCTTCAAGATAACAAGATATCATGGAAAAGATTGCGAAACATCAATAAAATGGATGATAAATCATCACACATAACAATGATATTGAGAATCAAAGTAGGATAACAAACATGTGCGATGGCGAAACATCAGCTTCAAGATAACAAGATAACATGGCAAAGATGGAGAAACATCAATAAAACGGATGACAAGACATCACACCTAACAATGATATTGAGAATCACAGTAGGATAATAAGCATGTGCGATGGCGAAACATCGACTTCAAGATAACAAGATATCATGGCAAAGATGGCGAAACATCAATAAAACGGATGACAAATCATCACACCTAACAATGATATTGAGAATCACAGTAGGATAACAAACATGTGCGATGGCGAAACATCGGCTTCAAGATAATAAGATATCATGGAAAAGATGGCGAATCATCAATAAAACGGATGACAAAACATTACACCAAAAAATGATATTGAGAATCAGAGTAGGATAACAAACATGTGTGATGGCGAAACATCGGTTTCCAGATAACAAGATATCATGGAAAAGATGGCGAAACATCAATAAAAAGGATGACAAAACATCACACCTAACAATGATATTGAGAATCAAAGTAGGATAACAAACATGTGCGATAGCGAAACATCAGCTTCAAGATAACAAGATATCATGGAAAAGATGGCGAAACCTCAATAAAACGGATGACAAAACATCACACCTAGCAATGATATTTAGAATCAAAGTAGGATAACAAACATGTGCGATGGAGAAACATCGGCTTCATGATAACAAGATATCATGGCAAAGATGGTGAAACCTCAATAAAACGGATGACAAAACATCACACCTAACAATGATATTAAGAATCAAAGTAGGATAACAAACATGTGCAATGGAGAAACATCGGCTTCAAGATAACAAGATATCATGGAAAAGATGGCGAAACATCAATAAAACGGATGACAAAACATCACACCTAACAATGATATTGAGAATCACAGTAGGATAACAAACATGTGTGATGGTGAAACATCGGCTTCAAGATAACAAGATATCATGTCAAAGATGGCGAAACATCAATAAAACGGATGACAAATCATCACACCTAACAATGATATTGAGAATCAAAGTAGGATAAAAAACATGTGCGATGGCAAAACATCGGCTTCAAAATAATAAGATATCATGGAAAAGATGGCGAAACATCAATAAAACGGATGACAAATCATCACACCTAACAATGATATTGTGAATCAAAGTAGGATAACAAACATGTGCGATGGCAAAATATCGGCTTCAAAATAACAAGATATCATGGCAAAGATGGCGACACATCAATAAAACAGATTAAAAATCATCACACCTAACAATGATATTGAGAATCAAAGTAGGATAACAAACATGTGCGATGGCGAAACATCAGCTTCAAAATAACAAGATATCATGGCAAAGATGGCGAAACATCAATAAAACGGATGACAAATTCTCACACCTAAAAATGATATTGAGAATTAAAGTAGGATAACAAACATGTTCAATGGAGAAACATCGGCTTCAGGATAACAAGATATCATGTCAAAGATGGCGAAACCTCAATAAAACGGATGACAAAACATCACACCTAACGATGATATTGAGAATCACATTAGGATAAAAAACATGTGTGATGGCGAAACATCGGCTTCAAGATAACAAGATATCATGTCAAAGATGGCGAAATATCAATAAAACAGATGACAAATCATCACACCTAACAATGATATTGAGAATCAATGTAGGATAACAAACATGTGCGATGGCGAAACATCGGCTTCAAAATAATGAGATATCATGGCAAAGATGGCGAAACATCAATAAAACGGATGACAAATCATCACACCTAACAAAGATATTGTGAACCAAAGTAGGATAAAAAACATGTGCGATGGAAAAATATTGGCTTCAAAATAACAAGATATCATGGCAAGATGGCGAAACATCAATAAAACGGATGACAAATCATCACCCCTAACAATGATATTGAGAATTAAAGTAGGATAACAAACATGTGTGATGGCGAAACATCGGCTTCAAGATAACAAGATATCATGGCAAAGATGGCGAAACATCAATAAAACGGATGGCAAAACATCACACCTAACAATGATATTTAGAATCACAGTAGGATAACAAGCATGTGCGATGGCGAAACATCGGCTTCAAAATAACAAGATATCATGGAAAAGATGGAGAAACATCAATAAAATGGATGACAAATCATCACACCTAAAAATGATATTGAGAATCAAAGTAGGATAACAAACATGTTCGATAGCAAAATATCGGCTTCAAAATAACATGATATCATGGCAAAGATGGCGACACATCAATAAAACGGATGACAAGTCATCACACCTAACAATGATATTGAGAATCAAAGTAGGATAACAAACATGTGTGATGGCGAATCATCGGCTTCAAAATAATAAGATATCATGGCAAAGATGGAGAAACATCAATAAAACGGATGATAAATCATCACACTTAACAATGATATTGAGAATCAAAGTAGGATAACAAACATGTGCGACGGCGAAACATCGGCTTCAAAATAAAAAGATATCATGGCAAAGATGGCGAAACATCAATAAAATGGATGACAAATCATCACATCTAAAAATGATATTGAGAATCAAAGTAGGATAACAAACATGTTCGATGGCGAAACAACGGCTTCAAGATAACAAGATATCATGGCAAAGATGGCGAAAGATCAATAAAACGGATGACAAAACATCACACCTAACAATGATATTGAGAATCACAGTAGGATAACAACCATGTGCGATGGCGAAACATCAGCTTCAAAATAACAAGATATCATGGCAAATATGGTGAATCATCAATAAAACGGATGACAAATCATCACACCTAAAAATGATATTTAGAATCAACGTAGGATAACAAACATGTTCGATGGCGAAACATCGGCTTCAAGAAAACAAGATATCATGGCAAAGATGGCGAAACATCAATAAAACGGAGGAAAAAACATCACACCTAACAATGGTTTTGTGAATCAAAGTAGAATAACAAACATGTGCGATGGAAAAATATCGGCTTCAAAATAACAAGATATCATGGCAAAGATGGCGACACATCAATAAAACGGATGACAAGTCATCACACCTAACAATGATATTGAGAATCAAAGTAGGATAACAAACATGTGCGATGGGAAATCATCGGCTTCAAAATAACAAGATATCATTGCAAAGATGGCGAAACATCAATAAAATGGATGACAAATCATCACACCTAACAATGATATTGAGAATCAAAGTAGGATAACAAACATGTGCGATGGCGAAACATCGGCTTCAAAATAACAAGATATCATGGAAAAGATGGCGAAACATCAATAAAACGGATGACAAATCATCACACCTAAAAATGATATTGAGAATTAAAGTAGGATAACAAACATGTTCTATGGCGAAACATCGGCTTCAGGATAACAAGATATCATGGCAAAGATGGCGAAACCTCAATAAAACGGATGACAAAACATCTCACCTAACAATGATATTGAGAATCACATTAGGATAACAAACATGTGTGATGGAGAAACATCGGCTTCAAGATAACAAGATATCATGTCAAAGATGGCGAAACATCAATAAAACGGATGACACATCATCACACCTAACAATGATATTCAGAATCAAAGTAGGATAACAAACATGTGCGATAGCGAAACATCGGCTTCAAAATAATAAGATATCATGGCAAAGATGGTGAAGCATCAATAAAACGGATGACAAATCATCACACCTAACAATGATATTATGAATCAAAGTAGGATAACAAACATGTGCGATGGCAAAGTATCGGCTTCAAAATAACAAGATATCATGGCAAATATGGCGACACATCAATAAAACGGATGACAAAACATCACACCTAACAGAGATATTGTGAACCAAAGTAGGATAACAAACATGTGCGATGGAAAAATATCAGCTTCAAAATAACAAGATATCATGGCAAAGATGGCAAAACATCAATAAAACGGATGACAAATCATCACACCTAACAATGATATTGAGAATCAAAGTAGGATAACAAACATGTGTGATGGCGAAACATCAGCTTCAAAATAACAAGATATCATGGCAAAGATGGCGAAACATAAATAAAACGGATGACAAAACATCACACCTAGCAATGATATTTAGAATCAAAGTAGGATAACAAACATGTTCGATGGCGAAACATCGGCTTCAAGATAACAAGATATCATGGCAAAGATGGCGAAACATCAATAAAACGGATGACAAAACATCACACCTAACAATGATATTGAGAATCACAGTAGGATATCAAACATGTGCAATGGAGAAACATCGGCTTCAAAATAACAAGATATCATGGCAAAGATGGCGAAACATCAATAAAACAGATGACAAAACATCACACCTAACAATGATATTGAGAATCACAGTAGGATAACAAACATGTGTGATGGTGAAACATCGGCTTCAAGATAACAAGATATCATGTCAAAGATGGCGAAACATCAATAAAACGGATGACAAATCATCACACCTAACAATGATATTGAGAATCAAAGTAGGATAAAAAACATGTGCGATGGCAAAACATCGGCTTCAAAATAATAAGATATCATGGAAAAGATGGCGAAACATCAATAAAACGGATGACAAATCATCACACCTAACAATGATATTGTGAATCAAAGTAGGATAACAAACATGTGCGATGGCAAAATATCGGCTTCAAAATAACAAGATATCATGGCAAAGATGGCGACACATCAATAAAACGGATTAAAAATCATCACACCTAACAATGATATTGAGAATCAAAGTAGGATAACAAACATGTGCGATGGCGAAACATCAGCTTCAAAATAACAAGATATCATGGCAAAGATGGCGAAACATCAATAAAACGGATGACAAATTCTCACACCTAAAAATGATATTGAGAATTAAAGTAGGATAACAAACATGTTCAATGGAGAAACATCGGCTTCAGGATAACAAGATATCATGTCAAAGATGGCGAAACCTCAATAAAACGGATGACAAAACATCACACCTAACGATGATATTGAGAATCACATTAGGATAAAAAACATGTGTGATGGCGAAACATCGGCTTCAAGATAACAAGATATCATGTCAAAGATGGCGAAACATCAATAAAACAGATGACAAATCATCACACCTAACAATGATATTGAGAATCAATGTAGGATAACAAACATGTGCGATGGCGAAACATCGGCTTCAAAATAATGAGATATCATGGCAAAGATGGCGAAACATCAATAAAACGGATGACAAATCATCACACCTAAAAATGATATTGAGAATTAAAGTAGGATAACAAACATGTTCTATGGCGAAACATCGGCTTCAGGATAACAAGATATCATGGCAAAGATGGCGAAACCTCAATAAAACGGATGACAAAACATCTCACCTAACAATGATATTGAGAATCACATTAGGATAACAAACATGTGTGATGGAGAAACATCGGCTTCAAGATAACAAGATATCATGTCAAAGATGGCGAAACATCAATAAAACGGATGACACATCATCACACCTAACAATGATATTCAGAATCAAAGTAGGATAACAAACATGTGCGATAGCGAAACATCAGCTTCAAAATAATAAGATATCATGGCAAAGATGGTGAAGCATCAATAAAACGGATGACAAATCATCACACCTAACAATGATATTATGAATCAAAGTAGGATAACAAACATGTGCGATGGCAAAGTATCGGCTTCAAAATAACAAGATATCATGGCAAATATGGCGACCCATCAATAAAACGGATGACAAAACATCACACCTAACAGAGATATTGTGAACCAAAGTAGGATAACAAACATGTGCGATGGAAAAATATCAGCTTCAAAATAACAAGATATCATGGCAAAGATGGCAAAACATCAATAAAACGGATGACAAATCATCACACCTAACAATGATATTGAGAATCAAAGTAGGATAACAAACATGTGTGACGGCGAAACATCGGCTTCAAAATAACAAGATATCATGGCAAAGATGGCGAAACATAAATAAAACGGATGACAAATCATCACACCTAAAAATGATATTGAGAATCAAAGTAGGATAACAAACATGTTCGATGGCGAAACATCGGCTTTAAGATAACAAGATATCATGGCAAAGATGGCGAAACATCAATAAAACAGATGACAAAACATCACACCTAACAATGATATTGAGAATCACAGTAGGATAACAAACATGTGCGATGGCGAAACATCGGCTTCAAAATAACAAGATATCATGGCAAAGATGGTGAAACATCAATAAAACAGATGACATATCATCACACCTAAAAATGATATTGAGAATCAAAGTAGGATAACAAACATGTTCGATGGTGAAACATCGGCTTCAAGATAACAAGATATCATGGCAAAGATGGCGAAATATCAATAAAACAGATGACTAAACATCACACCTAACAATGATATAGAGAATCAGAGTAGGATAACAAACATGTGCGATGGCGAAACATCGGCTTCAAGATAACAAGATATCATGGAAAAGATTGCGAAACATCAATAAAATGGATGATAAATCATCACACATAACAATGATATTGAGAATCAAAGTAGGATAACAAACATGTGCGATGGCGAAACATCAGCTTCAAGATAACAAGATAACATGGCAAAGATGGAGAAACATCAATAAAACGGATGACAAGACATCACACCTAACAATGATATTGAGAATCACAGTAGGATAATAAGCATGTGCGATGGCGAAACATCGACTTCAAGATAACAAGATATCATGGCAAAGATGGCGAAACATCAATAAAACGGATGACAAATCATCACACCTAAAAATGATATTGAGAATCACAGTAGGATAACAAACATGTGCGATGGCGAAACATCGGCTTCAAGATAATAAGATATCATGGAAAAGATGGCGAATCATCAATAAAACGGATGACAAAACATTACACCAAAAAATGATATTGAGAATCAGAGTAGGATAACAAACATGTGTGATGGCGAAACATCGGTTTCCAGATAACAAGATATCATGGAAAAGATGGCGAAACATCAATAAAAAGGATGACAAAACATCACACCTAACAATGATATTGAGAATCAAAGTAGGATAACAAACATGTGCGATAGCGAAACATCAGCTTCAAGATAACAAGATATCATGGAAAAGATGGCGAAACCTCAATAAAACGGATGACAAAACATCACACCTAGCAATGATATTTAGAATCAAAGTAGGATAACAAACATGTGCGATGGAGAAACATCGGCTTCATGATAACAAGATATCATGGCAAAGATGGTGAAACATCAATAAAACGGATGACAAAACATCACACCTAACAATGATATTAAGAATCAAAGTAGAATAACAAACATGTGCAATGGAGAAACATCGGCTTCAAGATAACAAGATATCATGGAAAAGATGGCGAAACATCAATAAAACGGATGACAAAACATCACACCTAACAATGATATTGAGAATCACAGTAGGATAACAAACATGTGTGATGGTGAAACATCGGCTTCAAGATAACAAGATATCATGTCAAAGATGGCGAAACATCAATAAAACGGATGACAAATCATCACACCTAACAATGATATTGAGAATCAAAGTAGGATAAAAAACATGTGCGATGGCAAAACATCGGCTTCAAAATAATAAGATATCATGGAAAAGATGGCGAAACATCAATAAAACGGATGACAAATCATCACACCTAACAATGATATTGTGAATCAAAGTAGGATAACAAACATGTGCGATGGCAAAATATCGGCTTCAAAATAACAAGATATCATGGCAAAGATGGCGACACATCAATAAAACAGATTAAAAATCATCACACCTAACAATGATATTGAGAATCAAAGTAGGATAACAAACATGTGCGATGGCGAAACATCAGCTTCAAAATAACAAGATATCATGGCAAAGATGGCGAAACATCAATAAAACGGATGACAAATTCTCACACCTAAAAATGATATTGAGAATTAAAGTAGGATAACAAACATGTTCAATGGAGAAACATCGGCTTCAGGATAACAAGATATCATGTCAAAGATGGCGAAACCTCAATAAAACGGATGACAAAACATCACACCTAACGATGATATTGAGAATCACATTAGGATAAAAAACATGTGTGATGGCGAAACATCGGCTTCAAGATAACAAGATATCATGTCAAAGATGGCGAAATATCAATAAAACAGATGACAAATCATCACACCTAACAATGATATTGAGAATCAATGTAGGATAACAAACATGTGCGATGGCGAAACATCGGCTTCAAAATAATGAGATATCATGGCAAAGATGGCGAAACATCAATAAAACGGATGACAAATCATCACACCTAACAAAGATATTGTGAACCAAAGTAGGATAAAAAACATGTGCGATGGAAAAATATTGGCTTCAAAATAACAAGATATCATGGCAAGATGGCGAAACATCAATAAAACGGATGACAAATCATCACACCTAACAATGATATTGAGAATTAAAGTAGGATAACAAACATGTGTGATGGCGAAACATCGGCTTCAAGATAACAAGATATCATGGCAAAGATGGCGAAACATCAATAAAACGGATGGCAAAACATCACACCTAACAATGATATTTAGAATCACAGTAGGATAACAAGCATGTGCGATGGCGAAACATCGGCTTCAAAATAACAAGATATCATGGAAAAGATGGAGAAACATCAATAAAATGGATGACAAATCATCACACCTAAAAATGATATTGAGAATCAAAGTAGGATAACAAACATGTTCGATAGCAAAATATCGGCTTCAAAATAACATGATATCATGGCAAAGATGGCGACACATCAATAAAACGGATGACAAGTCATCACACCTAACAATGATATTGAGAATCAAAGTAGGATAACAAACATGTGTGATGGCGAATCATCGGCTTCAAAATAATAAGATATCATGGCAAAGATGGAGAAACATCAATAAAACGGATGATAAATCATCACACTTAACAATGATATTGAGAATCAAAGTAGGATAACAAACATGTGCGACGGCGAAACATCGGCTTCAAAATAAAAAGATATCATGGCAAAGATGGCGAAACATCAATAAAATGGATGACAAATCATCACATCTAAAAATGATATTGAGAATCAAAGTAGGATAACAAACATGTTCGATGGCGAAACAACGGCTTCAAGATAACAAGATATCATGGCAAAGATGGCGAAAGATCAATAAAACGGATGACAAAACATCACACCTAACAATGATATTGAGAATCACAGTAGGATAACAACCATGTGCGATGGCGAAACATCGGCTTCAAAATAACAAGATATCATGGCAAATATGGTGAATCATCAATAAAACGGATGACAAATCATCACACCTAAAAATGATATTTAGAATCAACGTAGGATAACAAACATGTTCGATGGCGAAACATCGGCTTCAAGAAAACAAGATATCATGGCAAAGATGGCGAAACATCAATAAAACGGAGGAAAAAACATCACACCTAACAATGGTTTTGTGAATCAAAGTAGAATAACAAACATGTGCGATGGAAAAATATCGGCTTCAAAATAACAAGATATCATGGCAAAGATGGCGACACATCAATAAAACGGATGACAAGTCATCACACCTAACAATGATATTGAGAATCAAAGTAGGATAACAAACATGTGCGATGGGAAATCATCGGCTTCAAAATAACAAGATATCATTGCAAAGATGGCGAAACATCAATAAAATGGATGACAAATCATCACACCTAACAATGATATTGAGAATCAAAGTAGGATAACAAACATGTGCGATGGCGAAACATCGGCTTCAAAATAACAAGATATCATGGAAAAGATGGCGAAACATCAATAAAACGGATGACAAATCATCACACCTAAAAATGATATTGAGAATTAAAGTAGGATAACAAACATGTTCTATGGCGAAACATCGGCTTCAGGATAACAAGATATCATGGCAAAGATGGCGAAACCTCAATAAAACGGATGACAAAACATCTCACCTAACAATGATATTGAGAATCACATTAGGATAACAAACATGTGTGATGGAGAAACATCGGCTTCAAGATAACAAGATATCATGTCAAAGATGGCGAAACATCAATAAAACGGATGACACATCATCACACCTAACAATGATATTCAGAATCAAAGTAGGATAACAAACATGTGCGATAGCGAAACATCGGCTTCAAAATAATAAGATATCATGGCAAAGATGGTGAATCATCAATAAAACGGATGACAAATCATCACACCTAACAATGATATTATGAATCAAAGTAGGATAACAAACATGTGCGATGGCAAAGTATCGGCTTCAAAATAACAAGATATCATGGCAAATATGGCGACACATCAATAAAACGGATGACAAAACATCACACCTAACAGAGATATTGTGAACCAAAGTAGGATAACAAACATGTGCGATGGAAAAATATCAGCTTCAAAATAACAAGATATCATGGCAAAGATGGCAAAACATCAATAAAACGGATGACAAATCATCACACCTAACAATGATATTGAGAATCAAAGTAGGATAACAAACATGTGTGATGGCGAAACATCAGCTTCAAAATAACAAGATATCATGGCAAAGATGGCGAAACATAAATAAAACGGATGACAAATCATCACACCTAAAAATGATATTGAGAATCAAAGTAGGATAACAAACATGTTCGATGGCGAAACATCGGCTTCAAGATAACAAGATATCATGGCAAAGATGGCGAAACATCAATAAAACGGATGACAAAACATCACACCTAACAATGATATTGAGAATCACAGTAGGATAACAAACATGTGCGATGGCGAAACATCGGCTTCAAAATAACAAGATATCATGGCAAAGATGGTGAAACATCAATAAAACAGATGACATATCATCACACCTAAAAATGATATTGAGAATCAAAGTAGGATAACAAACATGTTCGATGGTGAAACATCGGCTTCAAGATAACAAGATATCATGGCAAAGATGGCGAAACATCAATAAAACAGATGACTAAACATCACACCTAACAATGATATTGAGAATCAGAGTAGGATAACAAACATGTGCGATGGCGAAACATCGGCTTCAAGATAACAAGATATCATGGAAAAGATTGCGAAACATCAATAAAATGGATGATAAATCATCACACATAACAATGATATTGAGAATCAAAGTAGGATAACAAACATGTGCGATGGCGAAACATCAGCTTCAAGATAACAAGATAACATGGCAAAGAAGGAGAAACATCAATAAAACGGATGACAAGACATCACACCTAACAATGATATTGAGAATCACAGTAGGATAATAAGCATGTGCGATGGCGAAACATCGACTTCAAGATAACAAGATATCATGGAAAAGATGGCGAAACATCAATAAAAAGGATGACAAAACATCACACCTAACAATGATATTAAGAATCAAGGTAGGATAACAAACATGTGCGATAGCGAAACATCAGCTTCAAGATAACAAGATATCATGGCAAAGATGGCGAAACCTCAATAAAACGGATGACAAAACATCACACCTAGCAATGATATTTAGAATCAAAGTATGATAACAAACATGTGCGATGGAGAAACATCGACTTCAAGATAATAAGATATCTTGGCAAAGATGGCGAAACATCAATTAAACAGATCACTAAACATCACACCTAACAATGATATTGAGAATCACAATAGGATAACAAACATGCGCGATGGCGAAACATCGGCTTCAAGATAACAATATATCATGGCAAAGATGGCAAATCATCAATAAAACAGATGACAAAAAATCACACCAAAAAATGATATTGAGAATCAGAGTAGGATAACAAACATGTGCGATGGTGAAACATCGGTTTCAAGATAACAAGATATCATGGAAAAGATTGCGAAACATCAATAAAATGTATGATAAATCATCACACCTAACAATGATATTGAGAATCAAAGTAGGATAATAAGCATGTGCGATGGCGAAACATTGGCTTCAAAATAACAAGATATCATGGCAAAGATGGAGAAACATCAATAAAACGGATGACAAATCATCACACCTAACAATGATATTGAGAATCAAAGTAGGATAACAAACATGTGCGATGGCGAAACATCAGCTTCAAAATAACAAGATATCATGGCAAAGATGGCGAAACATCAATAAAACGGATGACAAATCATCACACCTAACAAAGATGTTGTGAAACAAAGTAGGATAACAAACATGTGCGATGGAAAAATATTGGCTTCAAAATAACAAGATATCATGGCAAAGATGGCGAAACATCAATAAAACGGATAACAAATCATCACACCTAACAAATATATTGTGAATCAAAGTAGGATAACAAACATGTGCGATGGCAAAATATCGGCTTGAAAATAACAAGATATCATGGCAAATATGGCGACACATCAATAAAACGGATGAAAAGTCATCACACCTAACAATGATATTGAGAATCAAAGTAGGATAACAAACATGTGGGATGGGAAATCATCGGCTTCAAAATAACAAGATATCATGGCAAACATGGAGAAACATCAATAAAACAGATGACAAATCATCACACCTAACAATGATATTGAGAATCAAAGTAGGATAACAAACATGTGCGATGGCGAAACATCGGCTTCAGGATAACAAGATATCATGGCAAAGATGGCGAAACCTCAATAAAACGGATGACAAAACATCCCACCTAACAATGATATTGAGAATCACATTAGGATAAAAAACATGTGTGATGGCGAAACATCGGCTTCAAGATAACAAGATATCATGTCAAAGATGGCGAAACATCAATAAAACAGATGACAAATCATCACACCTAACAATGATATTTAGAATCAAAGTAGGATAACAAACATGTGCAATGGCGAAACATCGGCTTCAAAATAATAAGATATCATGGCAAAGATGGCGAAACATCAATAAAACGGATGACAAATCATCACACCTAACAAAGATATTGTGAACCAAAGTAGGATAACAAACATGTGCGATGGAAAAATATTGGCTTCAAAATAATAAGATATCATGGCAAAGATGGCGAAACTTCAATAAAACGGATGACAAATCATCACACCTACCAAAGATATTGTGAATCAAAGTAGGATAACAAACATGTGCGATGGCAAAATATCAGCTTCAAAATAACAAGATATCATGGCAAAGACGGCGACACATCAATAAAACGGATGAAAAGTCATCACACCTAACAATGATATTGAGAATCAAAGTAGGATAACAAACATGTTCTATGGCGAAACATCGGCTTCAGGATAACAAGATATCATGGCAAAGATGGCGAAACCTCAATAAAACGGATGACAAAACATCTCACCTAACAATGATATTGAGAATCACATTAGGATAACAAACATGTGTGATGGAGAAACATCGGCTTCAAGATAACAAGATATCATGTCAAAGATGGCGAAACATCAATAAAACGGATGACACATCATCACACCTAACAATGATATTCAGAATCAAAGTAGGATAACAAACATGTGCGATAGCGAAACATCAGCTTCAAAATAATAAGATATCATGGCAAAGATGGTGAAGCATCAATAAAACGGATGACAAATCATCACACCTAACAATGATATTATGAATCAAAGTAGGATAACAAACATGTGCGATGGCAAAGTATCGGCTTCAAAATAACAAGATATCATGGCAAATATGGCGACCCATCAATAAAACGGATGACAAAACATCACACCTAACAGAGATATTGTGAACCAAAATAGGATAACAAACATGTGCGATGGAAAAATATCAGCTTCAAAATAACAAGATATCATGGCAAAGATGGCAAAACATCAATAAAACGGATGACAAATCATCACACCTAACAATGATATTGAGAATCAAAGTAGGATAACAAACATGTGTGACGGCGAAACATCGGCTTCAAAATAACAAGATATCATGGCAAAGATGGCGAAACATAAATAAAACGGATGACAAATCATCACACCTAAAAATGATATTGAGAATCAAAGTAGGATAACAAACATGTTCGATGGCGAAACATCGGCTTTAAGATAACAAGATATCATGGCAAAGATGGCGAAACATCAATAAAACAGATGACAAAACATCACACCTAACAATGATATTGAGAATCACAGTAGGATAACAAACATGTGCGATGGCGAAACATCGGCTTCAAAATAACAAGATATCATGGCAAAGATGGTGAAACATCAATAAAACAGATGACATATCATCACACCTAAAAATGATATTGAGAATCAAAGTAGGATAACAAACATGTTCGATATCGGCTTCAAGATAACAAGATATCATGGCAAAGATGGCGAAATATCAATAAAACAGATGACTAAACATCACACCTAACAATGATATAGAGAATCAGAGTAGGATAACAAACATGTGCGATGGCGAAACATCGGCTTCAAGATAACAAGATATCATGGAAAAGATTGCGAAACATCAATAAAATGGATGATAAATCATCACACATAACAATGATATTGAGAATCAAAGTAGGATAACAAACATGTGCGATGGCGAAACATCAGCTTCAAGATAACAAGATAACATGGCAAAGATGGAGAAACATCAATAAAACGGATGACAAGACATCACACCTAACAATGATATTGAGAATCACAGTAGGATAATAAGCATGTGCGATGGCGAAACATCGACTTCAAGATAACAAGATATCATGGCAAAGATGGCGAAACATCAATAAAACGGATGACAAATCATCACACCTAAAAATGATATTGAGAATCACAGTAGGATAACAAACATGTGCGATGGCGAAACATCGGCTTCAAGATAATAAGATATCATGGAAAAGATGGCGAATCATCAATAAAACGGATGACAAAACATTACACCAAAAAATGATATTGAGAATCAGAGTAGGATAACAAACATGTGTGATGGCGAAACATCGGTTTCCAGATAACAAGATATCATGGAAAAGATGGCGAAACATCAATAAAAAGGATGACAAAACATCACACCTAACAATGATATTGAGAATCAAAGTAGGATAACAAACATGTGCGATAGCGAAACATCAGCTTCAAGATAACAAGATATCATGGAAAAGATGGCGAAACCTCAATAAAACGGATGACAAAACATCACACCTAGCAATGATATTTAGAATCAAAGTAGGATAACAAACATGTGCGATGGAGAAACATCGGCTTCATGATAACAAGATATCATGGCAAAGATGGTGAAACCTCAATAAAACGGATGACAAAACATCACACCTAACAATGATATTAAGAATCAAAGTAGAATAACAAACATGTGCAATGGAGAAACATCGGCTTCAAGATAACAAGATATCATGGAAAAGATGGCGAAACATCAATAAAACGGATGACAAAACATCACACCTAACAATGATATTGAGAATCACAGTAGGATAACAAACATGTGTGATGGTGAAACATCGGCTTCAAGATAACAAGATATCATGTCAAAGATGGCGAAACATCAATAAAACGGATGACAAATCATCACACCTAACAATGATATTGAGAATCAAAGTAGGATAAAAAACATGTGCGATGGCAAAACATCGGCTTCAAAATAATAAGATATCATGGAAAAGATGGCGAAACATCAATAAAACGGATGACAAATCATCACACCTAACAATGATATTGTGAATCAAAGTAGGATAACAAACATGTGCGATGGCAAAATATCGGCTTCAAAATAACAAGATATCATGGCAAAGATGGCGACACATCAATAAAACAGATTAAAAATCATCACACCTAACAATGATATTGAGAATCAAAGTAGGATAACAAACATGTGCGATGGCGAAACATCAGCTTCAAAATAACAAGATATCATGGCAAAGATGGCGAAACATCAATAAAACGGATGACAAATTCTCACACCTAAAAATGATATTGAGAATTAAAGTAGGATAACAAACATGTTCAATGGAGAAACATCGGCTTCAGGATAACAAGATATCATGTCAAAGATGGCGAAACCTCAATAAAACGGATGACAAAACATCACACCTAACGATGATATTGAGAATCACATTAGGATAAAAAACATGTGTGATGGCGAAACATCGGCTTCAAGATAACAAGATATCATGTCAAAGATGGCGAAATATCAATAAAACAGATGACAAATCATCACACCTAACAATGATATTGAGAATCAATGTAGGATAACAAACATGTGCGATGGCGAAACATCGGCTTCAAAATAATGAGATATCATGGCAAAGATGGCGAAACATCAATAAAACGGATGACAAATCATCACACCTAACAAAGATATTGTGAACCAAAGTAGGATAAAAAACATGTGCGATGGAAAAATATTGGCTTCAAAATAACAAGATATCATGGCAAGATGGCGAAACATCAATAAAACGGATGACAAATCATCACACCTAACAATGATATTGAGAATTAAAGTAGGATAACAAACATGTGTGATGGCGAAACATCGGCTTCAAGATAACAAGATATCATGGCAAAGATGGCGAAACATCAATAAAACGGATGGCAAAACATCACACCTAACAATGATATTTAGAATCACAGTAGGATAACAAGCATGTGCGATGGCGAAACATCGGCTTCAAAATAACAAGATATCATGGAAAAGATGGAGAAACATCAATAAAATGGATGACAAATCATCACACCTAAAAATGATATTGAGAATCAAAGTAGGATAACAAACATGTTCGATAGCAAAATATCGGCTTCAAAATAACATGATATCATGGCAAAGATGGCGACACATCAATAAAACGGATGACAAGTCATCACACCTAACAATGATATTGAGAATCAAAGTAGGATAACAAACATGTGTGATGGCGAATCATCGGCTTCAAAATAATAAAGATATCATGGCAAAGATGGAGAAACATCAATAAAACGGATGATAAATCATCACACTTAACAATGATATTGAGAATCAAAGTAGGATAACAAACATGTGCGACGGCGAAACATCGGCTTCAAAATAAAAAGATATCATGGCAAAGATGGCGAAACATCAATAAAATGGATGACAAATCATCACATCTAAAAATGATATTGAGAATCAAAGTAGGATAACAAACATGTTCGATGGCGAAACAACGGCTTCAAGATAACAAGATATCATGGCAAAGATGGCGAAAGATCAATAAAACGGATGACAAAACATCACACCTAACAATGATATTGAGAATCACAGTAGGATAACAACCATGTGCGATGGCGAAACATCGGCTTCAAAATAACAAGATATCATGGCAAATATGGTGAATCATCAATAAAACGGATGACAAATCATCACACCTAAAAATGATATTTAGAATCAACGTAGGATAACAAACATGTTCAATGGCGAAACATCGGCTTCAAGAAAACAAGATATCATGGCAAAGATGGCGAAACATCAATAAAACGGAGGAAAAAACATCACACCTAACAATGGTTTTGTGAATCAAAGTAGAATAACAAACATGTGCGATGGAAAAATATCGGCTTCAAAATAACAAGATATCATGGCAAAGATGGCGACACATCAATAAAACGGATGACAAGTCATCACACCTAACAATGATATTGAGAATCAAAGTAGGATAACAAACATGTGCGATGGGAAATCATCGGCTTCAAAATAACAAGATATCATTGCAAAGATGGCGAAACATCAATAAAATGGATGACAAATCATCACACCTAACAATGATATTGAGAATCAAAGTAGGATAACAAACATGTGCGATGGCGAAACATCGGCTTCAAAATAACAAGATATCATGGAAAAGATGGCGAAACATCAATAAAACGGATGACAAATCATCACACCTAAAAATGATATTGAGAATTAAAGTAGGATAACAAACATGTTCTATGGCGAAACATCGGCTTCAGGATAACAAGATATCATGGCAAAGATGGCGAAACCTCAATAAAACGGATGACAAAACATCTCACCTAACGATGATATTGAGAATCACATTAGGATAACAAACATGTGTGATGGAGAAACATCGGCTTCAAGATAACAAGATATCATGTCAAAGATGGCGAAACATCAATAAAACGGATGACACATCATCACACCTAACAATGATATTCAGAATCAAAGTAGGATAACAAACATGTGCGATAGCGAAACATCGGCTTCAAAATAATAAGATATCATGGCAAAGATGGTGAAGCATCAATAAAACGGATGACAAATCATCACACCTAACAATGATATTATGAATCAAAGTAGGATAACAAACATGTGCGATGGCAAAGTATCGCCTTCAAAATAACAAGATATCATGGCAAATATGGCGACACATCAATAAAACGGATGACAAAACATCACACCTAACAGAGATATTGTGAACCAAAGTAGGATAACAAACATGTGCGATGGAAAAATATCAGCTTCAAAATAACAAGATATCATGGCAAAGATGGCAAAACATCAATAAAACGGATGACAAATCATCACACCTAACAATGATATTGAGAATCAAAGTAGGATAACAAACATGTGTGATGGCGAAACATCAGCTTCAAAATAACAAGATATCATGGCAAAGATGGCGAAACATAAATAAAACAGATGACAAATCATCACACCTAAAAATGATATTGAGAATCAAAGTAGGATAACAAACATGTTCGATGGCGAAACATCGGCTTCAAGATAACAAGATATCATGGCAAAGATGGCGAAACATCAATAAAACGGATGACAAAACATCACACCTAACAATGATATTGAGAATCACAGTAGGATAACAAACATGTGCGATGGCGAAACATCGGCTTCAAAATAACAAGATATCATGGCAAAGATGGTGAAACATCAATAAAACAGATGACATATCATCACACCTAAAAATGATATTGAGAATCAAAGTAGGATAACAAACATGTTCGATGGTGAAACATCGGCTTCAAGATAACAAGATATCATGGCAAAGATGGCGAAACATCAATAAAACAGATGACTAAACATCACACCTAACAATGATATTGAGAATCAGAGTAGGATAACAAACATGTGCGATGGCGAAACATCGGCTTCAAGATAACAAGATATCATGGAAAAGATTGCGAAACATCAATAAAATGGATGATAAATCATCACACATAACAATGATATTGAGAATCAAAGTAGGATAACAAACATGTGCGATGGCGAAACATCAGCTTCAAGATAACAAGATAACATGGCAAAGAAGGAGAAACATCAATAAAACGGATGACAAGACATCACACCTAACAATGATATTGAGAATCACAGTAGGATAATAAGCATGTGCGATGGCGAAACATCGACTTCAAGATAACAAGATATCATGGAAAAGATGGCGAAACATCAATAAAAAGGATGACAAAACATCACACCTAACAATGATATTAAGAATCAAGGTAGGATAACAAACATGTGCGATAGCGAAACATCAGCTTCAAGATAACAAGATATCATGGCAAAGATGGCGAAACCTCAATAAAACGGATGACAAAACATCACACCTAGCAATGATATTTAGAATCAAAGTATGATAACAAACATGTGCGATGGAGAAACATCGACTTCAAGATAATAAGATATCTTGGCAAAGATGGCGAAACATCAATTAAACAGATCACTAAACATCACACCTAACAATGATATTGAGAATCACAATAGGATAACAAACATGCGCGATGGCGAAACATCGGCTTCAAGATAACAATATATCATGGCAAAGATGGCAAATCATCAATAAAACGGATGACAAAAAATCACACCAAAAAATGATATTGAGAATCAGAGTAGGATAACAAACATGTGCGATGGTGAAACATCGGTTTCAAGATAACAAGATATCATGGAAAAGATTGCGAAACATCAATAAAATGTATGATAAATCATCACACCTAACAATGATATTGAGAATCAAAGTAGGATAATAAGCATGTGCGATGGCGAAACATTGGCTTCAAAATAACAAGATATCATGGCAAAGATGGAGAAACATCAATAAAACGGATGACAAATCATCACACCTAACAATGATATTGAGAATCAAAGTAGGATAACAAACATGTGCGATGGCGAAACATCAGCTTCAAAATAACAAGATATCATGGCAAAGATGGCGAAACATCAATAAAACGGATGCCAAATCATCACACCTAACAAAGATGTTGTGAAACAAAGTAGGATAACAAACATGTGCGATGGAAAAATATTGGCTTCAAAATAACAAGATATCATGGCAAAGATGGCGAAACATCAATAAAACGGATAACAAATCATCACACCTAACAAATATATTGTGAATCAAAGTAGGATAACAAACATGTGCGATGGCAAAATATCGGCTTGAAAATAACAAGATATCATGGCAAATATGGCGACACATCAATAAAACGGATGAAAAGTCATCACACCTAACAATGATATTGAGAATCAAAGTAGGATAACAAACATGTGGGATGGGAAATCATCGGCTTCAAAATAACAAGATATCATGGCAAAGATGGAGAAACATCAATAAAACAGATGACAAATCATCACACCTAACAATGATATTGAGAATCAAAGTAGGATAACAAACATGTGCGATGGCGAAACATCGGCTTCAGGATAACAAGATATCATGGCAAAGATGGCGAAACCTCAATAAAACGGATGACAAAACATCCCACCTAACAATGATATTGAGAATCACATTAGGATAAAAAACATGTGTGATGGCGAAACATCGGCTTCAAGATAACAAGATATCATGTCAAAGATGGCGAAACATCAATAAAACAGATGACAAATCATCACACCTAACAATGATATTTAGAATCAAAGTAGGATAACAAACATGTGCGATGGCGAAACATCGGCTTCAAAATAATAAGATATCATGGCAAAGATGGCGAAACATCAATAAAACGGATGACAAATCATCACACCTAACAAAGATATTGTGAACCAAAGTAGGATAACAAACATGTGCGATGGAAAAATATTGGCTTCAAAATAATAAGATATCATGGCAAAGATGGCGAAACTTCAATAAAACGGATGACAAATCATCACACCTACCAAAGATATTGTGAATCAAAGTAGGATAACAAACATGTGCGATGGCAAAATATCAGCTTCAAAATAACAAGATATCATGGCAAAGACGGCGACACATCAATAAAACGGATGAAAAGTTATCACACCTAACAATGATATTGAGAATCAAAGTAGGATAACAAACATGTGCGATGGGAAATCATCGGCTTCAAAATAACAAGATATCATGGCAAAGATGGAGAAACATCAATAAAACGGATGACAAATCATCACACCTAACAATGATATTGAAAATCAAAGTAGGATAACAAACATGTGCGATGGCGAAACATCAGCTTCAAAATAACAAGATATCATGGCAAAGATGGCGAAACATCAATAAAACGGATGACAAATCATCACACCTAAAAATGATATTAAGAATTAAAGTAGGATAACAAACATGTTCGATGGCGAAACATCGGCTTCAGGATAACAAGATATCATGGAAAAGATGGTGAAACCTCAATAAAACGGATGACAAAACATCCCACCTAACAATGATATTGAGAATCACATTAGGATAAAAAACATGTGTGATGGCGAAACATCGGCTTCAAGATAACAAGATATCATGTCAAAGATGGCGAAACATCAATAAAACAGATGACAAATCATCACACCTAACAATGATATTGAGAATCAAAGTAGGATAACAAACATGTGCGATGGCGAAACATCGGCTTCTAAATAATAAGATATCATGGCAAAGATGGCGAAACATCAATAAAACGGATGACAAATCATCACACCTAACAAAGATATTGTGAACCAAAGTAGGATAACAAACATGTGCGATGGAAAAATATTGGCTTCAAAATAACAAGATATCATGGCAAAGATGGCGAAACATCTATAAAACGGATGACAAATCATCACACCTAACAATGATATTGAGAATTAAAGTAGGATAAAAAACATGTGCGATGGCGAAACATCGGCTTCAAAATAACAAGATATGATGGCAAAGATGGCGAAACATCAATAAAACGGATGACAAAGGCGAAACATCAGCTTCAAGATAACAAGATATCATGGCAAAGATGGAGAAACATCAATAAAACGGATGACAAGACATCACACCTAACAATGATATTGAGAATCACAGTAGGATAATAAGCATGTGAGATGGCGAAACATCGGCTTCAAGATAACAAGATATCATGGAAAAGATGGCAAAACATCAAAAAAGGGAATACAAAACATCACACCTAACAATGATATTGAGAATCAAGGTAGGATAACAAACATGTGCGATAGCGAAACATCAGCTTCAAGATAACAAGATATCATGGCAAAGATGGCGAAACCACAATAAAACGGATGACAAAACATCACACCTAGCAATGATATTTAGAATCAAAGTAGGATAACAAACATGTGAGATGGAGAAACATCGGCTTCAAGATAATAAGATATCATGGCAAAGATTACGAAACATCAATAAGACAGATGACTAAACATCACACCTAACAATGATATTGAGAATCACAGTAGGATAACAAACATGTGCGATGGCGAATCATCGGCTTCAAGATAACAAGATATCATGGCAAAGATGGCGAATCATCAATAAAATCGATGACAAAACATCACACCAAAAAATGATATTGAGAATCAGAGTAGGATAACAAACATGTGCGATGGCGAAACATCGGTTTCAAGATAACAAGATATCATGGAAAAGATTGCGAAACATCAATAAAATGGATGATAAATCATCACACCTAACAATGATATTGAGAATCAAAGTAGGATAACAAGCATGTGCGATGGCGAAACATCAGCTTCAAGATAACAAGATAACATGGCAAAGATGGAGAAACATCTATAAAACGGATGACAAGACATCACACCTAACAATGATATTGAGAATCACAGTAGGCTAATAAGCATGTGCGATGGCGAAACATCCGCTTCAAAATAACAAGATATCATGGCAAAGATGGAGAAACATCAATAAAACAGATGACAAATCATCACACCTAACATTGATATTGAGAATCAAAGTAGGATAACAAACATGTGCGATGGAGAAACATCAGCTTCAAAATAACAAGATATCATGGCAAAGATGGCGAAACATCAATAAAACGGATGACAAATCATCACACCTAACAAAGATATTGTGAACAAAAGTAGGATAACAAACATGTGCGATGGAAAAATATTGGCTTCAAAATAACAAGATATCATGGCAAAGATGGCGAAACATCAATAAAACGGATGACAAATCATCACACCTAACAAAGATATTGTGAATCAAAGTAGGATAACAAACATGTGCGATGGCAAAATATCGGCTTGAAAATAACAAGATATCATGGCAAATATGGCGACACATCAATAAAATGGATGAAAAGTCATCACACCTAACAATGATATTGAGAATCAAAGTAGGATAACAAACATGTGCGATGGGAAATCATCGGCTTCAAAATAACAAGATATCATGGCAAAGATGGAGAAACATCAATAAAAAGGATGACAACTCATCACACCTAACAATGATATTGAGAATCAAAGTAGGATAACAAACATGTGCAATGGCGAAACATCAGCTTCAAAATAACAAGATATCATGGCAAAGATGGCGAAACATCGATAAAACGGATGACAAATCATCACACCTAAAAATGATATTGAGAGCTAAAGTAGGATAACAAACATGTTCGATGGCGAAACATCGGCTTCAGGATAACAAGATATCATGGCAAAGATGGCGAAACCTCAATAAAACGGATGACAAAACATCCCACCTAACAATGATATTGAGAATCACATTAGGATAAAAAACATGTGTGATGGCGAAACATAGGCTTTAAGATAACAAGATATCATGTCAAAGATTGCGAAACATTAATAAAACAGATGACAAATCATCAAACCTAACAATGATATTGAGAATCAAAGTAGGATAACAAACATGTGCGATGGCGAAACATCGGCTTCAAAATAATAAGATATCATGGAAAAGATGGCGAAACATCAATAAAACGGATGACAAATCATCACACCTAACAAAGATATTGTGAACCAAAGTAGGATAACAAACATGTGCGATGGAAAAATATTGGCTTCAAAATAACAAGATATCATGGCAAAGATGGCGAAACATCAATAAAATGGATGACAAATCATCACACCTAACAATGATATTGAGAATCACAGTAGGATAACAAACATGTGCGATGGCGAAACATCGGCTTCAAAATAACAAGATATCATGGCAAAGATGGCGAAACATCAATAAAAAGGATGACAAATCATCACACCTAAAAATGATATTGAGAATCAAAGTAGGATAACAAACATGTTCAATAGCAAAATATCGGCTTCAAAATAACATGATATCATTGCAAAGATGGCGACACATCAATAAAACGGATGAAAAGTCATCACACCTAACAATGATATTGAGAATCAAAGTAAGATAACAAACATGTGCGATGGGAAATCATCGGCTTCAAAATAACAAGATATCATGGCAAAGATGGAGAAACATCAATAAAACGGATGACAAATCATCACACCTAACAATGATATTGAGAATTAAAGTAGGATAACAAACATGTGCAATGGCGAAACAACGGCTTCAAAATAACAAGATATGATGGCAAAGATGGCGAAACATCAATAAAACGGATGACAAATCATCACACCTAACAAAGATGTTGTGAAACAAAGTAGGATAACAAACATGTGCGATGGAAAAATATTGGCTTCAAAATAACAAGATATCATGCCAAAGATGGCGAAACATCAATAAAACGGATAACAAATCATCACACCTAACAGATATATTGTGAATCAAAGTAGGATAACAAACATGTGCGATGGCAAAATATCGGCTTGAAAATAACAAGATATCATGGCAAATATGGCGACACATCAATAAAACAGATGAAAAGTCATCACACCTAACAATGATATTGAGAATCAAAGTAGGATAACAAACATGTGCGATGGGAAATCATCGGCTTCAAAATAACAAGATATCATGGCAAAGATGGAGAAACATCAATAAACCAGATGACAAATCATCACACCTAACAATGATATTGAGAATCAAAGTAGGATAACAAACATGTGCGATGGCGAAACATCGGCTTTAGGATAACAAGATATCATGGCAAAGATGGCGAAACCTCAATAAAACGGATGACAAAACATCCCACCTAACAATGATATTGAGAATCACATTAGGATAAAAAACATGTGTGATGGCGAAACATCGGCTTCAAGATAACAAGATATCATGTCAAAGATGGCGAAACATCAATAAAACAGATGACAAATCATCACACCTAACAATGATATTTAGAATCAAAGTAGGATAACAAACATGTGCGATGGCGAAACATCGGCTTCAAAATAATAAGATATCATGGCAAAGATGGCGAAACATCAATAAAACGGATGACAAATCATCACACCTAACAAAGATATTGTGAATCAAAGTAGGATAACAAACATGTGCGATGGAAAAATATTGGCTTCAAAATAACAAGATATCATGGCAAAGATGGCGAAACTTCAATAAAACGGATGACAAATCATCACACCTACCAAAGATATTGTGAATCAAAGTAGGATAACAAACATGTGCGATGGCAAAATATCAGCTTCAAAATAACAAGATATCATGGCAAAGACGGCGACACATCAATAAAACGGATGAAAAGTCATCACACCTAACAATGATATTGAGAATCAAAGTAGGATAACAAACATGTGCGATGGGAAATCATCGGCTTCAAAATAACAAGATATCATGGCAAAGATGGAGAAACATCAATAAAACGGATGACAAATCATCACACCTAACAATGATATTGAAAATCAAAGTAGGATAACAAACATGTGCGATGGCGAAACATCAGCTTCAAAATAACAAGATATCATGGCAAAGATGGCGAAACATCAATAAAACGGATGACAAATCATCACACCTAAAAATGATATTGAGAATTAAAGTAGGATAACAAACATGTTCGATGGCGAAACATCGGCTTCAGGATAACAAGATATCATGGCAAAGATGGTGAAACCTCAATAAAACGGATGACAAAACATCCCACCTAACAATGATATTGAGAATCACATTAGGATAAAAAACATGTGTGATGGCGAAACATCGGCTTCAAGATAACAAGATATCATGTCAAAGATGGCGAAACATCAATAAAACAGATGACAAATCATCACACCTAACAATGATATTGAGAATCAAAGTAGGATAACAAACATGTGCGATGGCGAAACATCGGCTTCAAAATAATAAGATATCATGGCAAAGATGGCGAAACATCAATAAAACGGATGACAAATCATCACACCTAACAAAGATATTGTGAACCAAAGTAGGATAACAAACATGTGCGATGGAAAAATATTGGCTTCAAAATAACAAGATATCATGGCAAAGATGGCGAAACATCTATAAAACGGATGACAAATCATCACACCTAACAATGATATTGAGAATTAAAGTAGGATAAAAAACATGTGCGATGGCGAAACATCGGCTTCAAAATAACAAGATATGATGGCAAAGATGGCGAAACATCAATAAAACGGATGACAAAGGCGAATCATCAGCTTCAAGATAACAAGATATCATGGCAAAGATGGAGAAACATCAATAAAACGGATGACAAGACATCACACCTAACAATTATATTGAGAATCACAGTAGGATAATAAGCATGTGAGATGGCGAAACATCGGCTTCAAGATAACAAGATATCATGGAAAAGATGGCAAAACATCAATAAAAAGGATGACAAAACATCACACCTAACAATGATATTGAGAATCAAGGTAGGATAACAAACATGTGCAATAGCGAAACATCAGCTTCAAGATAACAAGATATCATGGCAAAGATGGCGAAACCACAATAAAACGGATGACAAAACATCACACCTAGCAATGATATTTAGAATCAAAGTAGGATAACAAACATGTGAGATGGAGAAACATCAGCTTCAAGATGATAAGATATCATGGCAAAGATTGCGAAACATCAATAAGACAGATGACTAAACATCACACCTAACAATGATATTGAGAATCACAGTAGGATAACAAACATGTGCGATGGCGAATCATCGGCTTCAAGATAACAAGATATCATGGCAAAGATGGCGAATCATCAATAAAACCGATGAGAAACCATCACACCAAAAAATGATATTGAGAATCAGAGTAGGATAACAAACATGTGCGATGGCGAAACATCGGCTTCAAGATAACAAGATAACATGGCAAAGATGGAGAAACATCTATAAAACGGATGACAAGACATCACACCTAACAATGATATTGAGAATCACAGTAGGCTAATAAGCATGTGCGATGGCGAAACATCGGCTTCAAAATAACAAGATATCATGGCAAAGATGGAGAAACATCAATAAAACAGATGACAAATCATCACACCTAACAATGATATTGAGAATCAAAGTAGGATAACAAACATGTGCGATGGCGAAACATCAGCTTCAAAATAACAAGATATCATGGCAAAGATGGCGAAACATCAATAAAACGGATGACAAATCATCACACCTAACAAAGATATTGTGAACCAAAGTAGGATAACAAACATGTGCGATGGAAAAATATTGGCTTCAAAATAACAAGATATCATGGCAAAGATGGCGAAACATCAATAAAACGGATGACAAATCATCACACCTAACAAAGATATTGTGAATCAAAGTAGGATAACAAACATGTGCGATGGCAAAATATCGGCTTGAAAATAACAAGATATCATGGCAAATATGGCGACACATCAATAAAATGGATGAAAAGTCATCACACCTAACAATGATATTGACAATCAAAGTAGGATAACAAACATGTGCGATGGGAAATCATCGGCTTCAAAATAACAAGATATAATGGCAAAGATGGAGAAACATCAATAAAAAGGATGACAACTCATCACACCTAACAATGATATTGAGAATCAAAGTAGGATAATAAACATGTGCAATGGCGAAACATCAGCTTCAAAATAACAAGATATCATGGCAAAGATGGCGAAACATTATCAAAACGGATGACAAATCATCACACCTAAAAATGATATTGAGAGCTAAAGTAGGATAACAAACATGTTCGATGGCGAAACATCGGCTTCAGGATAACAGGATATCATGGCAAAGATGGCGAAGCCTCAATAAAACGGATGATAAAACATCCCACCTAACAATGATATTGAGAATCACATTAGGATAAAAAACATGTGTGATGGCGAAACATAGGCTTCAAGATAACAAGATATCATGTCAAAGATGGCGAAACATCAATAAAACAGATGACAAATCATCAAACCTAACAATGATATTGAGAATCAAAGTAGGATAACAAACATGTGCGATGGCGAAACATCGGCTTCAAAATAATAAGATATCATGGCAAAGATGGCGAAACATCAATAAAACGGATGACAAATCATCACACCTAACAAAGATATTGTGAACCAAAGTAGGATAACAAACATGTGCGATGGAAAAATATTGGCTTCAAAATAACAAGATATCATGGCAAAGATGGCGAAACATCAATAAAATGGATGACAAATCATCACACCTAACAATGATATTGAGAATCACAATAGGATAACAAACATGTGCGATGGCGAAACATCGGCTTCAAAATAACAAGATATCATGGCAAAGATGGCGAAACATCAATAAAAAGGATGACAAATCATCACACCTAAAAATGATATTGAGAATCAAAGTAGGATAACAAACATGTTCGATAGCAAAATATCGGCTTCAAAATAACATGATATCATTGCAAAGATGGCGACAAATCAATAAAACGGATGAAAAGTCATCACACCTAACAATGATATTGAGAATCAAAGTAGGATAACAAACATGTGCGATGGGAAATCATCGGCTTCAAAATAACAAGATATCATGGCAAAGATGGAGAAACATCAATAAAACGGATGACAAATCATCACACCTAACAATGATATTGAGAATCAAAGTAGGATAACAAACATGTGCGATGGTGAAACATCAGCTTCAAAATAACAAGATATCATGGCAAAGATGGCGAAACATCAATAAAACGGATGACAAATCATCAAACCTAAAAATGATATTGAGAATTAAAGTAGGATAACAAACATGTTCGACGGCGAAACATCGGCTTCAAGATAACAAGATATCATGGCAAATATGGCGAAACCTCAATAAAGCGGATGACAAAACATCCCAACTAACAATGATATTGAGAATCACATTAGAATAAAAAACATGTGTGATGGCGAAACATCGGCTTCAAGATAACAAGATATCATGTCAAAGATGGCGAAACATCAATAAAACAAATGACAAATCATCACACCTAACAATGATATTGAGAATCAAAGTAGGATAACAAACATGTGCGATGGCGAAACATCTGCTTCAAAATAATAAGATATCATGGCAAAGATGGTGAAACATCAATAAAACGGATGACAAATCATCACACCTAACAAAGATATTGTGAAACAAAGTAGGATAACAAACATGTGCGATGGAAAAATATTGGCTTCAAAATAACAAGATATCATGGCAAAGATGGCGAAACATCAATAAAACGGATGACAAATCATCACACCTAACAATGATATTGAGAATTAAAGTAGGATAACAAACATGTGCAATGGCGAAACATCGGCTTCAAAATTACAAGATATGATGGCAAAGATGGCGAAACATCAATAAAACGGATGACAAAGGCGAAACATCAGCTTCAAGATAACAAGATATCATGGCAAAGATGGCGAAACATCAATAAAACGGATGACAAAACATCACACCTAACAATGATATTGAGAATCACAGTAGGATAACAAACATGTGCGATTGGGAAACATCGGCTTCAAAATAACAAGATATCATGGCAAAGATGGCGAAACATCAATAAAAAGGATGACAAATCATCACACATAAAAATGATATTGAGAATCAAAGTAGGATAACAAACATGTTCGATAGCAAAATATCGGCTTCAAAATAAGATGATATCATTGCAAAGATGGCGACACATCAATAAAACGGATGACAAGTCATCACACCTAACAATGATATTGAGAATCAAAGTAGGATAACAAACATGTGTGATGGTGAATCATCGGCTTTAAAATAACAAGATATCATGGCAAAGATGGCGAAACATCAATAAAACGGATGACAAATCATCACACCTAACAATGATATTGAGAATCAAAGTAGGATAAAAAACATGTGCGATGGCGAAACATCGGCTTCAAAATAACAAGATATGATGGCAAAGATGGCGAAACATCAATAAAACGGATGACAAAGGCGAAACATCAGCTTCAAGATAACAAGATATCATGGCAAAGATGGAGAAACAACAATAAAATGGATGACAAGACATCACACCTAACAATGATATTGAGAATCACAGTAGGATAATAAGCATGTGAGATGGCGAAACATCGGCTTCAAGATAACAAGATATCATGGAAAAGATGGCGAAACATCAATAAAAAGGATGACAAAACATCACACCTAACAATGATATTGAGAATCAAGGTAGGATAACAAACATGTGCGATAGCGAAACATCAGCTTCAAGATAACAAGATATCATGGCAAAGATGGCGAAACCACATTAAAACGGATGACAAAACATCACACCTAGCAATGATTTTTAGAATCAAAGTAGGATAACAAACATGTGCGATGGAGAACCATCGGCTTCAAGATAATAAGATATCATGGCAAAGATTGTGAAACATCAATAAAACAGATGACTAAACATCACACCTAACAATGATATTGAGAATCACAGTAGGATAACAAACATGTGCGATGGCGAAACATCCGCTTCAAGATAACAAGATATCATGGCAAAGATGGCGAATCATCAATAAAACGGATGACAAAAAATCACACCAAAAAATGATATTGAGAATCAGAGTAGGATAACAAACATGTGCGATGGCGAAACATCGGTTTCAAGAAAACAAGATATCATGGAAAAGATTGCGAAACATCAATAAAATGGATGATAAATCATCACACCTAACAATGATATTGAGAATCAAAGTAGGATAAAAAACATGTGCGATGGCGAAACATCAGCTTCAAGATAACAAGATGACATGGCAAAGATGGAGAAACATCAATCAAACGGATGACAAGACATCACACCTAACAATGATATTGAGAATCACAGTAGGATAATAAGCATGTGCGATGGCGAAACATTGGCTTCAAAATAAAAAGATATCATGGCAAAGATGGAGAAACATCAATAAAACGGATGACAAATCATCACACCTAACAATGATATTGAGAATCAAAGTAGGATAACAAACATGTGCGATGGCGAAACATCAGCTTCAAAATAACAAGATATCATGGCAAAGATGGCGAAACATCAATAAAACGGATGACAAATCATCACACCTAACAAAGATGTTGTGAACCAAAGTAGGATAACAAACATGTGCGATGGAAAAATATTGGCTTCAAAATAACAAGATATCATGGCAAAGATGGCGAAACATCAATAAAACGGATGACAAATCATCACACCTAACAATGATATTGAGAATCAAAGTAGGATAAAAAACATGTGCGATGGCGAAACATCGGCTTCAAAATAACAAGATATGATGGCAAAGATGGCGAAACATCAATAAAACGGATGACAAAGGCGAAACATCAGCTTCAAGATAACAAGATATCATGGCAAAGATGGAGAAACATCAATAAAATGGATGACAAGACATCACACCTAACAATGATATTGAGAATCACAGTAGGATAATAAGCATGTGAGATGGCGAAACATCGGCTTCAAGATAACAAGATATCATGGAAAAGATGGCGAAACATCAATAAAAAGGATGACAAAACATGACACCTAACAATGATATTGAGAATCAAGGTAGGATAACAAACATGTGCGATAGCGAAACATCAGCTTCAAGATAACAAGATATCATGGCAAAGATGGCGAAACCACAATAAAACGGATGACAAAACATCACACCTAGCAATGATATTTAGAATCAAAGTAGGATAACAAACATGTGCGATGGAGAACCATCGGCTTCAAGATAATAAGATATCATGGCAAAGATTGCGAAACATCAATAAAACAGATGACTAAACATCACACCTAACAATGATATTGAGAATCACAGTAGGATAACAAACATGTGCGATGGCGAAACATCGGCTTCAAGATAACAAGATATCATGGCAAAGATGGTGAATCATCAATAAAACGGATGACAAAAAATCACACCAAAAAATGATATTGAGAATCAGAGTAGGATAACAAACATGTGCGATGGCGAAACATCGGTTTCAAGATAACAAGATATCATGGAAAAGATTGCGAAAGATCAATAAAATGGATGATAAATCATCACACCTAACAATGATATTGAGAATCAAAGTAGGATAAAAAACATGTGCGATGGCGAAACATCAGCTTCAAGATAACAAGATGACATGGCAAAGATGGAGAAACATCAATCAAACGGATGACAAGACATCACACCTAACAATGATATTGAGAATCAAAGTAGGATAAAAAACATGTGCGATGGCGAAACATCGGCTTCAAAATAACAAGATATGATGGCAAAGATGGCGAAACATCAATAAAACGGATGACAAAGGCGAAACATCAGCTTCAAGATAACAAGATATCATGGCAAAGATGGAGAAACATCAATAAAATGGATGACAAGACATCACACCTAACAATGATATTGAGAATCACAGTAGGATAATAAGCATGTGAGATGGCGAAACATCGGCTTCAAGATAACAAGATATCATGGAAAAGATGGCGAAACATCAATAAAAAGGATGACAAAACATCACACCTAACAATGATATTGAGAATCAAGGTAGGATAACAAACATGTGCGATAGCGAAACATCAGCTTCAAGATAACAAGATATCATGGAAAAGATGGCGAAACCACAATAAAACGGATGACAAAACATCACACCTAGCAATGATATTTAGAATCAAAGTAGGATAACAAACATGTGCGATGGAGAACCATCGGCTTCAAGATAATAAGATATCATGGCAAAGATTGCGAAACATCAATAAAACAGATGACTAAACATCACACCTAACAATGATATTGAGAATCACAGTAGGATAACAAACATGTGCGATGGCGAAACATCGGCTTCAAGATAACAAGATATCATGGCAAAGATGGCGAATCATCAATAAAACGGATGACAAAAAATCACACCAAAAAATGATATTGAGAATCAGAGTAGGATAACAAACATGTGCGATGGCGAAACATCGGTTTCAAGATAACAAGATATCATGGAAAAGATTGCGAAACATCAATAAAATGGATGATAAATCATCACACCTAACAATGATATTGAGAATCAAAGTAGGATAAAAAACATGTGCGATGGCGAAACATCAGCTTCAAGATAACAAGATGACATGGCAAAGATGGAGAAACATCAATCAAACGGATGACAAGACATCACACCTAACAATGATATTGAGAATCACAGTAGGATAATAAGCATGTGCGATGGCGAAACATTGGCTTCAAAATAACAAGATATCATGGCAAAGATGGAGAAACATCAATAAAACGGATGACAAATCATCACACCTAACAATGATATTGAGAATCAATGTAGGATAACAAACATGTGCGATGGCGAAACATCAGCTTCAAAATAACAAGATATCATGGCAAAGATGGAGAAACATCAATAAAACGGATGACAAATCATCACACCTAACAAAGATGTTGTGAACCAAAGTAGGATAACAAACATGTGCGATGGAAAAATATTGGCTTCAAAATAACAAGATATCATGGCAAAGATGGCGAAACATCAATAAAATGGATAACAAATCATCACACCTAACAAATACATTGTGAATCAAAGTAGGATAACAAACATGTGCGATGGCAAAATATCGGCTTGAAAATAACAAGATATCATGGCAAATATGGCGACACATCAATAAAACGGATGAAAAGTCATCACACCTAACAATGATATTGAGAATCAAAGTAGGATAACAAACATGTGCGATGGGAAATCATCGCCTTCAAAATAACAAGATATCATGGCAAAGATGGAGAAACATCAATAAAACGGATGACAAATCATCACACCTAACAATGATATTGAGAATCACAGTAGAATAACAAACATGTGCGATGGGGAAACATCGGCTTCAAAATAACAAGATATCATGGCAAAGATGGCGAAACATCAATAAAAAGGATGACAAATCATCACACATAAAAATGATATTGAGAATCAAAGTAGGATAACAAACATGTTCGATAGCAAAATATTGGCTTCAAAATAACATGATATCATTGCAAAGATGGCGACACATCAATAAAACGGATGACAAGTCATCACACCTAACAATGATATTGAGAATCAAAGTAGGATACCAAACATGTGTGATTGTGAATCATCGGCTTTAAAATAACAAGATATCATGGCAAAGATGGCGAAACATCAATAAAACGAATGACAAATCATCACACCTAACAATGATATTGAGAATCAAAGTAGGATAAAAAACATGTGCGATGGCGAAACATCGGCTTCAAAATAACAAGATATGATGGCAAAGATGGCGAAACATCAATAAAACGGATGACAAAGGCGAAACATCAGCTTCAAGATAACAAGATATCATGGCAAAGATGGAGAAACATCAATAAAATGGATGACAAGACATCACACCTAACAATGATATTGAGAATCACAGTAGGATAATAAGCATGTGAGATGGAGAAACATCGGCTTCAAGATAACAAGATATCATGGAAAAGATGGCGAAACATCAATAAAAAGGATGACAAAACATCACACCTAACAATGATATTGAGAATCAAGGTAGGATAACAAACATGTGCGATAGCGAAACATCAGCTTCAAGATAACAAGATATCATGGCAAAGATGGCGAAACCACAATAAAACGGATGACAAAACATCACACCTAGCAATGATATTTAGAATCAAAGTAGGATAACAAACATGTGCGATGGAGAACCATCGGCTTCAAGATAATAAGATATCATGGCAAAGATTGCGAAACATCAATAAAACAGATGACTAAACATCACACCTAACAATGATATTGAGAATCACAGTAGGATAACAAACATGTGCGATGGCGAAACATCGGCTTCAAGATAACAAGATATCATGGCAAAGATGGCGAATCATCAATAAAACGGATGACAAAAAATCACACCAAAAAATGATATTGAGAATCAGAGTAGGATAACAAACATGTGCGATGGCGAAACATCGGTTTCAAGATAACAAGATATCATGGAAAAGATTGCGAAACATCAATAAAATGGATGATAAATCATCACACCTAACAATGATATTGAGAATCAAAGTAGGATAAAAAACATGTGCGATGGCGAAACATCAGCTTCAAGATAACAAGATGACATGGCAAAGATGGAGAAACATCAATCAAACGGATGACAAGACATCACACCTAACAATGATATTGAGAATCACAGTAGGATAATAAGCATGTGCGATGGCGAAACATTGGCTTCAAAATAACAAGATATCATGGCAAAGATGGAGAAACATCAATAAAACGGATGACAAATCATCACACCTAACAATGATATTGAGAATCAATGTAGGATAACAAACATGTGCGATGGCGAAACATCAGCTTCAAAATAACAAGATATCATGGCAAAGATGGAGAAACATCAATAAAACGGATGACAAATCATCACACCTAACAAAGATGTTGTGAACCAAAGTAGGATAACAAACATGTGCGATGGAAAAATATTGGCTTCAAAATAACAAGATATCATGGCAAAGATGGCGAAACATCAATAAAATGGATAACAAATTATCACACCTAACAAATACATTGTGAATCAAAGTAGGATAACAAACATGTGCGATGGCAAAATATCGGCTTGAAAATAACAAGATATCATGGCAAATATGGCGACACATCAATAAAACGGATGAAAAGTCATCACACCTAACAATGATATTGAGAATCAAAGTAGGATAACAAACATGTGCGATGGGAAATCATCGCCTTCAAAATAACAAGATATCATGGCAAAGATGGAGAAACATCAATAAAACGGATGACAAATCATCACACCTAACAATGATATTGAGAATCACAGTAGAATAACAAACATGTGCGATGGGGAAACATCGGCTTCAAAATAACAAGATATCATGGCAAAGATGGCGAAACATCAATAAAAAGGATGACAAATCATCACACATAAAAATGATATTGAGAATCAAAGTAGGATAACAAACATGTTCGATAGCAAAATATTGGCTTCAAAATAACATGATATCATTGCAAAGATGGCGACACATCAATAAAACGGATGACAAGTCATCACACCTAACAATGATATTGAGAATCAAAGTAGGATACCAAACATGTGTGATTGTGAATCATCGGCTTTAAAATAACAAGATATCATGGCAAAGATGGCGAAACATCAATAAAACGAATGACAAATCATCACACCTAACAATGATATTGAGAATCAAAGTAGGATAAAAAACATGTGCGATGGCGAAACATCGGCTTCAAAATAACAAGATATGATGGCAAAGATGGCGAAACATCAATAAAACGGATGACAAAGGCGAAACATCAGCTTCAAGATAACAAGATATCATGGCAAAGATGGAGAAACATCAATAAAATGGATGACAAGACATCACACCTAACAATGATATTGAGAATCACAGTAGGATAATAAGCATGTGAGATGGAGAAACATCGGCTTCAAGATAACAAGATATCATGGAAAAGATGGCGAAACATCAATAAAAAGGATGACAAAACATCACACCTAACAATGATATTGAGAATCAAGGTAGGATAACAAACATGTGCGATAGCGAAACATCAGCTTCAAGATAACAAGATATCATGGCAAAGATGGCGAAACCACAATAAAACGGATGACAAAACATCACACCTAGCAATGATATTTAGAATCAAAGTAGGATAACAAACATGTGCGATGGAGAACCATCGGCTTCAAGATAATAGGATATCATGGCAAAGATTGCGAAACATCAATAAAACAGATGACTAAACATCACACCTAACAATGATATTGAGAATCACAGTAGGATAACAAACATGTGCGATGGCGAAACATCGGCTTCAAGATAACAAGATATCATGGAAAAGATGGCGAATCATCAATAAAACGGATGGCAAAAAATCACACCAAAAAATGATATTGAGAATCAGAGTAGGATAACAAACATGTGCGATGGCGAAACATCGGTTTCAAGATAACAAGATATCATGGAAAAGATTGCGAAACATCAATAAAATGGATGATAAATCATCACACCTAACAATGATATTGAGAATCAAAGTAGGATAAAAAACATGTGCGATGGCGAAACATCAGCTTCAAGATAACAAGATGACATGGCAAAGATGGAGAAACATCAATCAAACGGATGACAAGACATCACACCTAACAATGATATTGAGAATCACAGTAGGATAATAAGCATGTGCGATGGCGAAACATTGGCTTCAAAATAACAAGATATCATGGCAAAGATGGAGAAACATCAATAAAACGGATGACAAATCATCACACCTAACAATGATATTGAGAATCAATGTAGGATAACAAACATGTGCGATGGCGAAACATCAGCTTCAAAATAACAAGATATCATGGCAAAGATGGAGAAACATCAATAAAACGGATGACAAATCATCACACCTAACAAAGATGTTGTGAACCAAAGTAGGATAACAAACATGTGCGATGGAAAAATATTGGCTTCAAAATAACAAGATATCATGGCAAAGATGGCGAAACATCAATAAAATGGATAACAAATCATCACACCTAACAAATACATTGTGAATCAAAGTAGGATAACAAACATGTGCGATGGCAAAATATCGGCTTGAAAATAACAAGATATCATGGCAAATATGGCGACACATCAATAAAACGGATGAAAAGTCATCACACCTAACAATGATATTGAGAATCAAAGTAGGATAACAAACATGTGCGATGGGAAATCATCGCCTTCAAAATAACAAGATATCATGGCAAAGATGGAGAAACATCAATAAAACGGATGACAAATCATCACACCTAACAATGATATTGAGAATCACAGTAGAATAACAAACATGTGCGATGGGGAAACATCGGCTTCAAAATAACAAGATATCATGGCAAAGATGGCGAAACATCAATAAAAAGGATGACAAATCATCACACATAAAAATGATATTGAGAATCAAAGTAGGATAACAAACATGTTCGATAGCAAAATATTGGCTTCAAAATAACATGATATCATTGCAAAGATGGCGACACATCAATAAAACGGATGACAAGTCATCACACCTAACAATGATATTGAGAATCAAAGTAGGATACCAAACATGTGTGATTGTGAATCATCGGCTTTAAAATAACAAGATATCATGGCAAAGATGGCGAAACATCAATAAAACGAATGACAAATCATCACACCTAACAATGATATTGAGAATCAAAGTAGGATAAAAAACATGTGCGATGGCGAAACATCGGCTTCAAAATAACAAGATATGATGGCAAAGATGGCGAAACATCAATAAAACGGATGACAAAGGCGAAACATCAGCTTCAAGATAACAAGATATCATGGCAAAGATGGAGAAACATCAATAAAATGGATGACAAGACATCACACCTAACAATGATATTGAGAATCACAGTAGGATAATAAGCATGTGAGATGGAGAAACATCGGCTTCAAGATAACAAGATATCATGGAAAAGATGGCGAAACATCAATAAAAAGGATGACAAAACATCACACCTAACAATGATATTGAGAATCAAGGTAGGATAACAAACATGTGCGATAGCGAAACATCAGCTTCAAGATAACAAGATATCATGGCAAAGATGGCGAAACCACAATAAAACGGATGACAAAACATCACACCTAGCAATGATATTTAGAATCAAAGTAGGATAACAAACATGTGCGATGGAGAACCATCGGCTTCAAGATAATAGGATATCATGGCAAAGATTGCGAAACATCAATAAAACAGATGACTAAACATCACACCTAACAATGATATTGAGAATCACAGTAGGATAACAAACATGTGCGATGGCGAAACATCGGCTTCAAGATAACAAGATATCATGGAAAAGATGGCGAATCATCAATAAAACGGATGGCAAAAAATCACACCAAAAAATGATATTGAGAATCAGAGTAGGATAACAAACATGTGCGATGGCGAAACATCGGTTTCAAGATAACAAGATATCATGGAAAAGATTGCGAAACATCAATAAAATGGATGATAAATCATCACACCTAACAATGATATTGAGAATCAAAGTAGGACAAAAAACATGTGCGATGGCGAAACATCAGCTTCAAGATAACAAGATGACATGGCAAAGATGGAGAAACATCAATCAAACGGATGACAAGACATCACACCTAACAATGATATTGAGAATCAAAGTAGGATAAAAAACATGTGCGATGGCGAAACATCGGCTTCAAAATAACAAGATATGATGGCAAAGATGGCGAAACATCAATAAAACGGATGACAAAGGCGAAACATCAGCTTCAAGATAACAAGATATCATGGCAAAGATGGAGAAACATCAATAAAATGGATGACAAGACATCACACCTAACAATGATATTGAGAATCACAGTAGGATAATAAGCATGTGAGATGGCGAAACATCGGCTTCAAGATAACAAGATATCATGGAAAAGATGGCGAAACATCAATAAAAAGGATGACAAAACATCACACCTAACAATGATATTGAGAATCAATGTAGGATAACAAACATGTGCGATAGCGAAACATCAGCTTCAAGATAACAAGATATCATGGCAAAGATGGCGAAACCACAATAAAACGGATGACAAAACATCACACCTAGCAATGATATTTAGAATCAAAGTAGGATAACAAACATGTGCGATGGAGAACCATCGGCTTCAAGATAATAAGATATCATGGCAAAGATTGCAAAACATCAATAAAACAGATGACTAAACATCACACCTAACAATGATATTGAGAATCACAGTAGGATAACAAACATGTGCGATGGCGAAACATCGGCTTCAAGATAACAAGATATCATGGCAAAGATGGCGAATCATCAATAAAACGGATGACAAAAAATCACACCAAAAAATGATATTGAGAATCAGAGTAGGATAACAAACATGTGCGATGGCGAAACATCGGTTTCAAGATAACAAGATATCATGGAAAAGATTGCGAAACATCAATAAAATGGATGATAAATCATCACACCTAACAATGATATTGAGAATCAAAGTAGGATAAAAAACATGTCCGATGGCGAAACATCAGCTTCAAGATAACAAGATGACATGGCAAAGATGGAGAAACATCAATCAAACGGATGACAAGACATCACACCTAACAATGATATTGAGAATCACAGTAGGATAATAAGCATGTGCGATGGCGAAACATTGGCTTCAAAATAACAAGATATCATGGCAAAGATGGAGAAACATCAATAAAACGGATGACAAATCATCACACCTAACAATGATATTGAGAATCAATGTAGGATAAAAAACATGTGCGATGGCGAAACATCAGCTTCAAAATAACAAGATATCATGGCAAAGATGGCGAAACATCAATAAAACGGATGACAAATCATCACACCTAACAAAGATGTTGTGAACCAAAGTAGGATAAGAAACATGTGCGATGGAAAAATATTAGCTTCAAAATAACAAGATATCATGGCAAAGATGGCGAAACATCAATAAAACGGATAACAAATCATCACACCTAACAAATATATTGTGAATCAAAGTAGGATAACAAACATGTGCGATGGCAAAATATCGGCTTGAAAATAACAACATATCATGGAAAATATGGCGACACATCAATAAAACGGATGAAAAGTCATCACACCTAACAATGATATTGAGAATCAAAGTAGGATAACAAACATGTGCGATGGGAAATCATCGCCTTCAAAATAACAAGATATCATGGCAAAGATGGAGAAACATCAATAAAACGGATGACAAATCATCACACCTAACAATGATATTGAGAATCACAGTAGAATAACAAACATGTGCGATGGGGAAACATCGGCTTCAAAATAACAAGATATCATGGCAAAGATGGCGAAACATCAATAAAAAGGATGACAAATCATCACACATAAAAATGATATTGAGAATCAAAGTAGGATAACAAACATGTTCGATAGCAAAATATCGGCTTCAAAATAACATGATATCATTGCAAAGATGGCGACACATCAATAAAACGGATGACAAGTCATCACACCTAACAATGATATTGAGAATCAAAGTAGGATAACAAACATGTGTGATGGTGAATCATCGGCTTTAAAATAACAAGATATCATGGCAAAGATGGCGAAACATCAATAAAACGAATGACAAATCATCACACCTAACAATGATATTGAGAATCAAAGTAGGATAAAAAACATATGCGATGGCGAAACATCGGCTTCAAAATAACAAGATATGATGGCAAAGATGGCGAAACATCAATAAAACGGATGACAAAGGCGAAACATCAGCTTCAAGATAACAAGATATCATGGCAAAGATGGAGAAACATCAATAAAATGGATGACAAGACATCACACCTAACAATGATATTGAGAATCACAGTAGGATAATAAGCATGTGAGATGGCGAAACATCGGCTTCAAGATAACAAGATATCATGGAAAAGATGGCGAAACATCAATAAAAAGGATGACAAAACATCACACCTAACAATGATATTGAGAATCAAGGTAGGATAACAAACATGTGCGATAGCGAAACATCAGCTTCAAGATAACAAGATATCATGGCAAAGATGGCGAAACCACAATAAAACGGATGACAAAACATCACACCTAGCAATGATATTTATAATCAAAGTAGGATAACAAACATGTGCGATGGAGAACCATCGGCTTCAAGATAATAAGATATTATGGCAAAGATTGCGAAACATCAATAAAACAGATGACTAAACATCACACCTAACAATGATATTGAGAATCACAGTAGGATAACAAACATGTGCGATGGCGAAACATCGGCTTCAAGATAACAAGATATCATGGCAAAGATGGCGAATCATCAATAAAACGGATGACAAAAAATCACACCAAAAAATGATATTGAGAATCAGAGTAGGATAACAAACATGTGCGATGGCGAAACATCAGTTTCAAGATAACAAGATATCATGGAAAAGATTGCGAAACATCAATAAAATGGATGATAAATCATCACACCTAACAATGATATTGAGAATCAAAGTAGGATAACAAACATGTGTGATGGTGAATCATCGGCTTTAAAATAACAAGATATCATGGCAAAGATGGCGAAACATCAATAAAACGAATGACAAATCATCACACCTAACAATGATATTGAGAATCAAAGTAGGATAAAAAACATGTGCGATGGCGAAACATCGGCTTCAAAATAACAAGATATCATGGCAAAGATGGAGAAACATCAATAAAACGGATGACAAAGGCGAAACATCAGCTTCAAGATAACAAGATATCATGGCAAAGATGGAGAAACATCAATAAAATGGATGACAAGACATCACACCTAACAATGATATTGAGAATCACAGTAGGATAATAAGCATGTGAGATGGCGAAACATCGGCTTCAAGATAACAAGATATCATGGAAAAGATGGCGAAACATCAATAAAAAGGATGACAAAACATCACACCTAACAATGATATTGAGAATCAAGGTAGGATAACAAACATGTGCGATAGCGAAACATCAGCTTCAAGATAACAAGATATCATGGCAAAGATGGCGAAACCACAATAAAACGGATGACAAAACATCACACCTAGCAATGATATTTATAATCAAAGTAGGATAACAAACATGTGCGATGGAGAACCATCGGCTTCAAGATAATAAGATATCATGGCAAAGATTGCGAAACATCAATAAAACAGATGACTAAACATCACACCTAACAATGATATTGAGAATCACAGTAGGATAACAAACATGTGCGATGGCGAAACATCGTCTTCAAGATAACAAGATATCATGGCAAAGATGGCGAATCATCAATAAAACGGATGACAAAAAATCACACCAAAAAATGATATTGAGAATCAGAGTAGGATAACAAACATGTGCGATGGCGAAACATCGGTTTCAAGATAACAAGATATCATGGAAAAGATTGCGAAACATCAATAAAATGGATGATAAATCATCACACCTAACAATGATATTGAGAATCAAAGTAGGATAACAAACATGTGCGATGGCGAAACATCAGCTTCAAGATAACAAGATGACATGGCAAAGATGGAGAAACATCAATCAAACGGATGAGAAGACATCACACCTAACAATGATATTGAGAATCACAGTAGGATAATAAGCATGTGCGATGGCGAAACATTGGCTTCAAAATAACAAGATATCATGGCAAAGATGGAGAAACATCAATAAAACGAATGACAAATCATCACACCTAACAATGATATTGAGAATCAAAGTAGGATAATAAACATGTGCGATGGCGAAACATCAGCTTCAAAATAACAAGATATCATGGCAAAGATGGCGAAACATCAATAAAACGGATGACAAATCATCACACCTAACAAAGATGTTGTGAACCAAAGTAGGATAACAAACATGTGCGATGGAAAAATATTGGCTTCAAAATAACAAGATATCATGGCAAAGATGGCGAAACATCAATAAAACGGATAACAAATCATCACACCTAACAAATATATTGTAAATCAAAGTAGGATAACAAACATGTGCGATGGCAAAATATTGGCTTGAAAATAACAAGATATCATGGCAAATATGGCGACACATCAATAAAACGGATGAAAAGTCATCACACCTAACAATGATATTGAGAATCAAAGTAGGATAACAAACATGTGCGATGGGAAATCATCGCCTTCAAAATAACAAGATATCATGGCAAAGATGGAGAAACATCAATAAAACGGATGATAAATCATCACACCTAACAATGATATTGAGAATCAAAGTAGGATAACAAACATGTGCGATGGCGAAACATCAGCTTCAAAATAACAAGATATTATGGAAAAGATGGCAAAACATCAATAAAACGGATGACAAATCATCACACCTAAAAATGATATTGAGAATTAAAGTAGGATAACAAACATGTTCGATGGCGAAACATCGGCTTCAGGATAACAAGATATCATGGCAAATATGGTGACACATCAATAAAACGGATGAAAAGTCATCACACCTAACAATGATATTGAGAATCACATTAGGATAACAAACATGTGCGATGGGAAATCATCGGCTTCAAGATAACAAGATATCATGTCAAAGATGGCGAAACATCAATAAAACAGATGACAAATCATCACACCTAACAATGATATTTAGAATCAAAGTAGGATAACAAACATGTGCGATGGCGAAACATTGGCTTCAAAATAACAAGATATCATGGAAAAGATGGAGAAACATCAATAAAACGGATGACAAATCATCACACCTAACAATGATATTGAGAATCAATGTAGGATAACAAACATGTGCGATGGCGAAACATCAGCTTCAAAATAACAAGATATCATGGCAAAGATGGAGAAACATCAATAAAACGGATGACAAATCATCACACCTAACAAAGATGTTGTGAACCAAAGTAGGATAACAAACATGTGCGATGGAAAAATATTGGCTTCAAAATAACAAGATATCATGGCAAAGATGGCGAAACATCAATAAAATGGATAACAAATCATCACACCTAACAAATATATTGTGAATCAAAGTAGGATAACAAACATGTGCGATGGCAAAATATCGGCTTGAAAATAACAAGATATCATGGCAAATATGGCGACACATCAATAAAACGGATGAAAAGTCATCACACCTAACAATGATATTGAGAATCAAAGTAGGATAACAAACATGTGCGATGGGAAATCATCGCCTTCAAAATAACAAGATATCATGGCAAAGATGGAGAAACATCAATAAAACGGATGACAAATCATCACACCTAACAATGATATTGAGAATCACAGTAAAATAACAAACATGTGCGATGGGGAAACATCGGCTTCAAAATAACAAGATATCATGGCAAAGATGGCGAAACATCAATAAAAAGGATGACAAATCATCACACATAAAAATGATATTGAGAATCAAAGTAGGATAACAAACATGTTCGATAGCAAAATATTGGCTTCAAAATAACATGATATCATTGCAAAGATGGCGACACATCAATAAAACGGATGACAAGTCATCACACCTAACAATGATATTGAAAATCAAAGTAGGATACCAAACATGTGTGATTGTGAATCATCGGCTTTAAAATAATAAGATATCATGGCAAAGATGGCGAAACATCAATAAAACGAATGGCAAATCATCACACCTAACAATGATATTGAGAATCAAAGTAGGATAAAAAACATGTGCGATGGCGAAACATCGGCTTCAAAATAACAAGATATGATGGCAAAGATGGCGAAACATCAATAAAACGGATGACAAAGGCGAAACATCAGCTTCAAGATAACAAGATATCATGGCAAAGATGGAGAAACATCAATAAAATGGATGACAAGACATCACACCTAACAATGATATTGAGAATCACAGTAGGATAATAAGCATGTGAGATGGCGAAACATCGGCTTCAAGATAACAAGATATCATGGAAAAGATGGCGAAACATCAATAAAAAGGATGACAAAACATCACACCTAACAATGATATTGAGAATCAAGGTAGGATAACAAACATGTGCGATAGCGAAACATCAGCTTCAAGATAACAAGATATCATGGCAAAGATGGCGAAACCACAATAAAACGGATGACAAAACATCACACCTAGCAATGATATTTAGAATCAAAGTAGGATAACAAACATGTGTGATGGAGAACCATCGGCTTCAAGATAATAAGATATCATGGCAAAGATTGCGAAACATCAATAAAACAGATGACTAAACATCACACCTAACAATGATATTGAGAATCACAGTAGGATAACAAACATGTGCGATGGCGAAACATCGGCTTCAAGATAACAAGATATCATGGCAAAGATGGCGAATCATCAATAAAACGGATGACAAAAAATCACACCAAAAAATGATATTGAGAATCAGAGTAGGATAACAAACATGTGCGATGGCGAAACATCGGTTTCAAGATAACAAGATATCATGGAAAAGATTGTGAAACATCAATAAAATGGATGATAAATCATCACACCTAACAATGATATTGAGAATCAAAGTAGGATAAAAAACATGTGCGATGGCGAAACATCAGCTTCAAGATAACAAGATGACATGGCAAAGATGGAGAAACATCAATCAAACGGATGACAAGACATCACACCTAACAATGATATTGAGAATCAAAGGAGGATAAAAAACATGTGCGATGGCGAAACATCGGCTTCAAAATAACAAGATATGATGGCAAAGATGGCGAAACATCAATAAAACGGATGACAAAGGCGAAACATCAGCTTCAAGATAACAAGATATCATGGCAAAGATGGAGAAACATCAATAAAATGGATGACAAGACATCACACCTAACAATGATATTGAGAATCACAGTAGGATAATAAGCATGTGAGATGGCGAAACATCGGCTTCAAGATAACAAGATATCATGGAAAAGATGGCGAAACATCAATAAAAAGGATGACAAAACATCACACCTAACAATGATATTGAGAATCAAGGTAGGATAACAAACATGTGCGATAGCGAAACATCAGCTTCAAGATAACAAGATATCATGGAAAAGATGGCGAAACCACAATAAAACGGATGACAAAACATCACACCTAGCAATGATATTTAGAATCAAAGTAGGATAACAAACATGTGCGATGGAGAACCATCGGCTTCAAGATAATAAGATATCATGGCAAAGATTGCGAAACATCAATAAAACAGATGACTAAACATCACACCTAACAATGATATTGAGAATCACAGTAGGATAACAAACATGTGCGATGGCGAAACATCGGCTTCAAGATAACAAGATATCATGGCAAAGATGGCGAATCATCAATAAAACGGATGACAAAAAATCACACCAAAAAATGATATTGAGAATCAGAGTAGGATAACAAACATGTGCGATGGCGAAACATCGGTTTCAAGATAACAAGATATCATGGAAAAGATTGCGAAACATCAATAAAATGGATGATAAATCATCACACCTAACAATGATATTGAGAATCAAAGTAGGATAAAAAACATGTGCGATGGCGAAACATCAGCTTCAAGATAACAAGATGACATGGCAAAGATGGAGAAACATCAATCAAACGGATGACAAGACATCACACCTAACAATGATATTGAGAATCACAGTAGGATAATAAGCATGTGCGATGGCGAAACATTGGCTTCAAAATAACAAGATATCATGGCAAAGATGGAGAAACATCAATAAAACGGATGACAAATCATCACACCTAACAATGATATTGAGAATCAATGTAGGATAACAAACATGTGCGATGGCGAAACATCAGCTTCAAAATAACAAGATATCATGGCAAAGATGGAGAAACATCAATAAAACGGATGACAAATCATCACACCTAACAAAGATGTTGTGAACCAAAGTAGGATAACAAACATGTGCGATGGAAAAATATTGGCTTCAAAATAACAAGATATCATGGCAAAGATGGCGAAACATCAATAAAATGGATAACAAATCATCACACCTAACAAATATATTGTGAATCAAAGTAGGATAACAAACATGTGCGATGGCAAAATATCGGCTTGAAAATAACAAGATATCATGGCAAATATGGCGACACATCAATAAAACGGATGAAAAGTCATCACACCTAACAATGATATTGAGAATCAAAGTAGGATAACAAACATGTGCGATGGGAAATCATCGCCTTCAAAATAACAAGATATCATGGCAAAGATGGAGAAACATCAATAAAACGGATGACAAATCATCACACCTAACAATGATATTGAGAATCACAGTAGAATAACAAACATGTGCGATGGGGAAACATCGGCTTCAAAATAACAAGATATCATGGCAAAGATGGCGAAACATCAATAAAAAGGATGACAAATCATCACACATAAAAATGATATTGAGAATCAAAGTAGGATAACAAACATGTTCGATAGCAAAATATTGGCTTCAAAATAACATGATATCATTGCAAAGATGGCGACACATCAATAAAACGGATGACAAGTCATCACACCTAACAATGATATTGAAAATCAAAGTAGGATACCAAACATGTGTGATTGTGAATCATCGGCTTTAAAATAATAAGATATCATGGCAAAGATGGCGAAACATCAATAAAACGAATGACAAATCATCACACCTAACAATGATATTGAGAATCAAAGTAGGATAAAAAACATGTGCGATGGCGAAACATCGGCTTCAAAATAACAAGATATGATGGCAAAGATGGCGAAACATCAATAAAACGGATGACAAAGGCGAAACATCAGCTTCAAGATAACAAGATATCATGGCAAAGATGGAGAAACATCAATAAAATGGATGACAAGACATCACACCTAACAATGATATTGAGAATCACAGTAGGATAATAAGCATGTGAGATGGCGAAACATCGGCTTCAAGATAACAAGATATCATGGAAAAGATGGCGAAACATCAATAAAAAGGATGACAAAACATCACACCTAACAATGATATTGAGAATCAAGGTAGGATAACAAACATGTCCGATAGCGAAACATCAGCTTCAAGATAACAAGATATCATGGCAAAGATGGCGAAACCACAATAAAATGGATGACAAAACATCACACCTAGCAATGATATTTAGAATCAAAGTAGGATAACAAACATGTGCGATGGAGAACCATCGGCTTCAAGATAATAAGATATCATGGCAAAGATTGCGAAACATCAATAAAACAGATGACTAAACATCACACCTAACAATGATATTGAGAATCACAGTAGGATAACAAACATGTGCGATGGCGAAACATCGGCTTCAAGATAACAAGATATCATGGCAAAGATGGCGAATCATCAATAAAACGGATGACAAAAAATCACACCAAAAAATGATATTGAGAATCAGAGTAGGATAACAAACATGTGCGATGGCGAAACATCGGTTTCAAGATAACAAGATATCATGGAAAAGATTGTGAAACATCAATAAAATGGATGATAAATCATCACACCTAACAATGATATTGAGAATCAAAGTAGGATAAAAAACATGTGCGATGGCGAAACATCAGCTTCAAGATAACAAGATGACATGGCAAAGATGGAGAAACATCAATCAAACGGATGACAAGACATCACACCTAACAATGATATTGAGAATCAAAGTAGGATAAAAAACATGTGCGATGGCGAAACATCGGCTTCAAAATAACAAGATATGATGGCAAAGATGGCGAAACATCAATAAAACGAATGACAAAGGCGAAACATCAGCTTCAAGATAACAAGATATCATGGCAAAGATGGAGAAACATCAATAAAATGGATGACAAGACATCACACCTAACAATGATATTGAGAATCACAGTAGGATAATAAGCATGTGAGATGGCGAAACATCGGCTTCAAGATAACAAGATATCATGGAAAAGATGGCGAAACATCAATAAAAAGGATGACAAAACATCACACCTAACAATGATATTGAGAATCAAGGTAGGATAACAAACATGTGCGATAGCGAAACATCAGCTTCAAGATAACAAGATATCATGGAAAAGATGGCGAAACCACAATAAAACGGATGACAAAACATCACACCTAGCAATGATATTTAGAATCAAAGTAGGATAACAAACATGTGCGATGGAGAACCATCGGCTTCAAGATAATAAGATATCATGGCAAAGATTGCGAAACATCAATAAAACAGATGACTAAACATCACACCTAACAATGATATTGAGAATCACAGTAGGATAACAAACATGTGCGATGGCGAAACATCGGCTTCAAGATAACAAGATATCATGGCAAAGATGGCGAATCATCAATAAAACGGATGACAAAAAATCACACCAAAAAATGATATTGAGAATCAGAGTAGGATAACAAACATGTGCGATGGCGAAACATCGGTTTCAAGATAACAAGATATCATGGAAAAGATTGCGAAACATCAATAAAATGGATGATAAATCATCACACCTAACAATGATATTGAGAATCAAAGTAGGATAAAAAACATGTGCGATGGCGAAACATCAGCTTCAAGATAACAAGATGACATGGCAAAGATGGAGAAACATCAATCAAACGGATGACAAGACATCACACCTAACAATGATATTGAGAATCACAGTAGGATAATAAGCATGTGCGATGGCGAAACATTGGCTTCAAAATAACAAGATATCATGGCAAAGATGGAGAAACATCAATAAAACGGATGACAAATCATCACACCTAACAATGATATTGAGAATCAATGTAGGATAACAAACATGTGCGATGGCGAAACATCAGCTTCAAAATAACAAGATATCATGGCAAAGATGGAGAAACATCAATAAAACGGATGACAAATCATCACACCTAACAAAGATGTTGTGAACCAAAGTAGGATAACAAACATGTGCGATGGAAAAATATTGGCTTCAAAATAACAACATATCATGGCAAAGATGGCGAAACATCAATAAAATGGATAACAAATCATCACACCTAACAAATATATTGTGAATCAAAGTAGGATAACAAACATGTGCGATGGTAAAATATCGGCTTGAAAATAACAAGATATCATGGCAAATATGGCGACACATCAATAAAACGGATGAAAAGTCATCAAACCTAACAATGATATTGAGAATCAAAGTAGGATAACAAACATGTGCGATGGGAAATCATCGCCTTCAAAATAACAAGATATCATGGCAAAGATGGAGAAACATCAATAAAACGGATGACAAATCATCACACCTAACAATGATATTGAGAATCACAGTAGAATAACAAACATGTGCGATGGGGAAACATCGGCTTCAAAATAACAAGATATCATGGCAAAGATGGCGAAACATCAATAAAAAGGATGACAAATCATCACACATAAAAATGATATTGAGAATCAAAGTAGGATAACAAACATGTTCGATAGCAAAATATTGGCTTCAAAATAACATGATATCATTGCAAAGATGGCGACACATCAATAAAACGGATGACAAGTCATCACACCTAACAATGATATTGAGAATCAAAGTAGGATACCAAACATGTGTGATTGTGAATCATCGGCTTTAAAATAACAAGATATCATGGCAAAGATGGCGAAACATCAATAAAACGAATGACAAATCATCACACCTAACAATGATATTGAGAATCAAAGTAGGATAAAAAACATGTGCGATGGCGAAACATCGGCTTCAAAATAACAAGATATGATGGCAAAGATGGCGAAACATCAATAAACGGATGACAAAGGCGAAACATCAGCTTCAAGATAACAAGATATCATGGCAAAGATGGAGAAACATCAATAAAATGGATGACAAGACATCACACCTAACAATGATATTGAGAATCACAGTAGGATAATAAGCATGTGAGATGGAGAAACATCGGCTTCAAGATAACAAGATATCATGGAAAAGATGGCGAAACATCAATAAAAAGGATGACAAAACATCACACCTAACAATGATATTGAGAATCAAGGTAGGATAACAAACATGTGCGATAGCGAAACATCAGCTTCAAGATAACAAGATATCATGGCAAAGATGGCGAAACCACAATAAAACGGATGACAAAACATCACACCTAGCAATGATATTTAGAATCAAAGTAGGATAACAAACATGTGCGATGGAGAACCATCGGCTTCAAGATAATAGGATATCATGGCAAAGATTGCGAAACATCAATAAAACAGATGACTAAACATCACACCTAACAATGATATTGAGAATCACAGTAGGATAACAAACATGTGCGATGGCGAAACATCGGCTTCAAGATAACAAGATATCATGGCAAAGATGGCGAATCATCAATAAAACGGATGGCAAAAAATCACACCAAAAAATGATATTGAGAATCAGAGTAGGATAACAAACATGTGCGATGGCGAAACATCGGTTTCAAGATAACAAGATATCATGGAAAAGATTGTGAAACATCAATAAAATGGATGATAAATCATCACACCTAACAATGATATTGAGAATCAAAGTAGGACAAAAAACATGTGCGATGGCGAAACATCAGCTTCAAGATAACAAGATGACATGGCAAAGATGGAGAAACATCAATCAAACGGATGACAAGACATCACACCTAACAATGATATTGAGAATCAAAGTAGGATAAAAAACATGTGCGATGGCGAAACATCGGCTTCAAAATAACAAGATATGATGGCAAAGATGGCGAAACATCAATAAAACGGATGACAAAGGCGAAACATCAGCTTCAAGATAACAAGATATCATGGCAAAGATGGAGAAACATCAATAAAATGGATGACAAGACATCACACCTAACAATGATATTGAGAATCACAGTGGGATAATAAGCATGTGAGATGGCGAAACATCGACTTGAAGATAACAAGATATCATGGAAAAGATGGCGAAACATCAATAAAAAGGATGACAAAACATCACACCTAACAATGATATTGAGAATCAATGTAGGATAACAAACATGTGCGATAGCGAAACATCAGCTTCAAGATAACAAGATATCATGGCAAAGATGGCGAAACCACAATAAAACGGATGACAAAACATCACACCTAGCAATGATATTTAGAATCAAAGTAGGATAACAAACATGTGCGATGGAGAACCATCGGCTTCAAGATAATAAGATATCATGGCAAAGATTGCAAAACATCAATAAAACAGATGACTAAACATCACACCTAACAATGATATTGAGAATCACAGTAGGATAACAAACATGTGCGATGGCGAAACATCGGCTTCAAGATAACAAGATATCATGGCAAAGATGGCGAATCATCAATAAAACGGATGACAAAAAATCACACCAAAAAATGATATTGAGAATCAGAGTAGGATAACAAACATGTGCGATGGCGAAACATCGGTTTCAAGATAACAAGATATCATGGAAAAGATTGCGAAACATCAATAAAATGGATGATAAATCATCACACCTAACAATGATATTGAGAATCAAAGTAGGATAAAAAACATGTGCGATGGTGAAACATCAGCTTCAAGATAACAAGATGACATGGCAAAGATGGAGAAACATCAATCAAACGGATGACAAGACATCACACCTAACAATGATATTGAGAATCACAGTAGGATAATAAGCATGTGCGATGGCGAAACATTGGCTTCAAAATAACAAGATATCATGACAAAGATGGAGAAACATCAATAAAACGGATGACAAATCATCACACCTAACAATGATATTGAGAATCAATGTAGGATAACAAACATGTGCGATGGCGAAACATCAGCTTCAAAATAACAAGATATCATGGCAAAGATGGCGAAACATCAATAAAACGGATGACAAATCATCACACCTAACAAAGATGTTGTGAACCAAAGTAGGATAAGAAACATGTGCGATGGAAAAATATTAGCTTCAAAATAACAAGATATCATGGCAAAGATGGCGAAACATCAATAAAACGGATAACAAATCATCACACCTAACAAATATATTGTGAATCAAAGTAGGATAACAAACATGTGCGATGGCAAAATATCGGCTTGAAAATAACAACATATCATGGCAAATATGGCGACACATCAATAAAACGGATGAAAAGTCATCACACCTAACAATGATATTGAGAATCAAAGTAGGATAACAAACATGTGCGATGGGAAATCATCGCCTTCAAAATAACAAGATATCATGGCAAAGATGGAGAAACATCAATAAAACGGATGACAAATCATCACACCTAACAATGATATTGAGAATCACAGTAGAATAACAAACATGTGCGATGGGGAAACATCGGCTTCAAAATAACAAGATATCATGGCAAAGATGGCGAAACATCAATAAAAAGGATGACAAATCATCACACATAAAAATGATATTGAGAATCAAAGTAGGATAACAAACATGTTCGATAGCAAAATATCGGCTTCAAAATAACATGATATCATTGCAAAGATGGCGACACATCAATAAAACAGATGACAAGTCATCACACCTAACAATGATATTGAGAATCAAAGTAGGATAACAAACATGTGTGATGGTGAATCATCGGCTTTAAAATAACAAGATATCATGGCAAAGATGGCGAAACATCAATAAAACGAATGACAAATCATCACACCTAACAATGATATTGAGAATCAAAGTAGGATAAAAAACATGTGCGATGGCGAAACATCGGCTTCAAAATAACAAGATATGATGGCAAAGATGGCGAAACATCAATAAAACGGATGACAAAGGCGAAACATCAGCTTCAAGATAACAAGATATCATGGCAAAGATGGAGAAACATCAATAAAATGGATGACAAGACATCACACCTAACAATGATATTGAGAATCACAGTAGGATAATAAGCATGTGAGATGGCAAAACATCGGCTTCAAGATAACAAGATATCATGGAAAAGATGGCGAAACATCAATAAAAAGGATGACAAAACATCACACCTAACAATGATATTGAGAATCAAGGTAGGATAACAAACATGTGCGATAGCGAAACATCAGCTTCAAGATAACAAGATATCATGGCAAAGATGGCGAAACCACAATAAAACGGATGACAAAACATCACACCTAGCAATGATATTTATAATCAAAGTAGGATAACAAACATGTGCGATGGAGAACCATCGGCTTCAAGATAATAAGATATCATGGCAAAGATTGCGAAACATCAATAAAACAGATGACTAAACATCACACCTAACAATGATATTGAGAATCACAGTAGGATAACAAACATGTGCGATGGCGAAACATCGTCTTCAAGATAACAAGATATCATGGCAAAGATGGCGAATCATCAATAAAACGGATGACAAAAAATCACACCAAAAAATGATATTGAGAATCAGAGTAGGATAACAAACATGTGCGATGGGGAAACATCGGTTTCAAGATAACAAGATATCATGGAAAAGATTGCGAAACATCAATAAAATGGATGATAAATCATCACACCTAACAATGATATTGAGAATCAAAGTAGGATAACAAACATGTGCGATGGCGAAACATCAGCTTCAAGATAACAAGATGACATGGCAAAGATGGAGAAACATCAATCAAACGGATGAGAAGACATCACACCTAACAATGATATTGAGAATCACAGTAGGATAATAAGCATGTGCGATGGCGAAACATTGGCTTCAAAATAACAAGATATCATGGCAAAGATGGAGAAACATCAATAAAACGAATGACAAATCATCACACCTAACAATGATATTGAGAATCAAAGTAGGATAACAAACATGTGCGATGGCGAAACATCAGCTTCAAAATAACAAGATATCATGGCAAAGATGGCGAAACATCAATAAAACGGATGACAAATCATCACACCTAACAAAGATGTTGTGAACCAAAGTAGGATAACAAACATGTGCGATGGAAAAATATTGGCTTCAAAATAACAAGATATCATGGCAAAGATGGCGAAACATCAATAAAACGGATAACAAATCATCACACCTAACAAATATATTGTAAATCAAAGTAGGATAACAAACATGTGCGATGGCAAAATATTGGCTTGAAAATAACAAGATATCATGGCAAATATGGCGACACATCAATAAAACGGATGAAAAGTCATCACACCTAACAATGATATTGAGAATCAAAGTAGGATAACAAACATGTGCGATGGGAAATCATCGCCTTCAAAATAACAAGATATCATGGCAAAGATGGAGAAACATCAATAAAACGGATGATAAATCATCACACCTAACAATGATATTGAGAATCAAAGTAGGATAACAAACATGTGCGATGGCGAAACATCAGCTTCAAAATAACAAGATATTATGGAAAAGATGGCAAAAAATCAATAAAACGGATGACAAATCATCACACCTAAAAATGATATTGAGAATTAAAGTAGGATAACAAACATGTTCGATGGCGAAACATCGGCTTCAGGATAACAAGATATCATGGCAAATATGGCGACACATTAATAAAACGGATGAAAAGTCATCACACCTAACAATGATATTGAGAATCACATTAGGATAACAAACATGTGCGATGGGAAATCATCGGCTTCAAGATAACAAGATATCATGTCAAAGATGGCGAAACATCAATAAAACAGATGACAAATCATCACACCTAACAATGATATTTAGAATCAAAGTAGGATAACAAACATGTGCGATGGCGAAACATTGGCTTCAAAATAACAAGATATCATGGAAAAGATGGAGAAACATCAATAAAACGGATGACAAATCATCACACCTAACAATGATATTGAGAATCAATGTAGGATAACAAACATGTGCGATGGCGAAACATCAGCTTCAAAATAACAAGATATCATGGCAAAGATGGAGAAACATCAATAAAACGGATGACAAATCATCACACCTAACAAAGATGTTGTGAACCAAAGTAGGATAACAAACATGTGCGATGGAAAAATATTGGCTTCAAAATAACAAGATATCATGGCAAAGATGGCGAAACATCAATAAAATGGATAACAAATCATCACACCTAACAAATATATTGTGAATCAAAGTAGGATAACAAACATGTGCGATGGCAAAATATCGGCTTGAAAATAACAAGATATCATGGCAAATATGGCGACACATCAATAAAACGGATGAAAAGTCATCACACCTAACAATGATATTGAGAATCAAAGTAGGATAACAAACATGTGCGATGGGAAATCATCGCCTTCAAAATAACAAGATATCATGGCAAAGATGGAGAAACATCAATAAAACGGATGACAAATCATCACACCTAACAATGATATTGAGAATCACAGTAGAATAACAAACATGTGCGATGGGGAAACATCGGCTTCAAAATAACAAGATATCATGGCAAAGATGGCGAAACATCAATAAAAAGGATGACAAATCATCACACATAAAAATGATATTGAGAATCAAAGTAGGATAACAAACATGTTCGATAGCAAAATATTGGCTTCAAAATAACATGATATCATTGCAAAGATGGCGACACATCAATAAAACGGATGACAAGTCATCACACCTAACAATGATATTGAGAATCAAAGTAGGATACCAAACATGTGTGATTGTGAATCATCGGCTTTAAAATAATAAGATATCATGGCAAAGATGGCGAAACATCAATAAAACGAATGACAAATCATCACACCTAACAATGATATTGAGAATCAAAGTAGGATAAAAAACATGTGCGATGGCGAAACATCGGCTTCAAAATAACAAGATATGATGGCAAAGATGGCGAAACATCAATAAAACGGATGACAAAGGCGAAACATCAGCTTCAAGATAACAAGATATCATGGCAAAGATGGAGAAACATCAATAAAATGGATGACAAGACATCACACCTAACAATGATATTGAGAATCACAGTAGGATAATAAGCATGTGAGATGGCGAAACATCGGCTTCAAGATAACAAGATATCATGGAAAAGATGGCAAAACATCAATAAAAAGGATGACAAAACATCACACCTAACAATGATATTGAGAATCAAGGTAGGATAACAAACATGTGCGATAGCGAAACATCAGCTTCAAGATAACAAGATATCATGGCAAAGATGGCGAAACCACAATAAAACGGATGACAAAACATCACACCTAGCAATGATATTTAGAATCAAAGTAGGATAACAAACATGTGCGATGGAGAACCATCGGCTTCAAGATAATAAGATATCATGGCAAAGATTGCGAAACATCAATAAAACACATGACTAAACATCACACCTAACAATGATATTGAGAATCACAGTAGGATAACAAACATGTGCGATGGCGAAACATCGGCTTCAAGATAACAAGATATCATGGCAAAGATGGCGAATCATCAATAAAACGGATGACAAAAAATCACACCAAAAAATGATATTGAGAATCAGAGTAGGATAACAAACATGTGCGATGGCGAAACATCGGTTTCAAGATAACAAGATATCATGGAAAAGATTGTGAAACATCAATAAAATGGATGATAAATCATCACACCTAACAATGATATTGAGAATCAAAGTAGGATAAAAAACATGTGCGATGGCGAAACATCAGCTTCAAGATAACAAGATGACATGGCAAAGATGGAGAAACATCAATCAAACGGATGACAAGACATCACACCTAACAATGATATTGAGAATCAAAGTAGGATAAAAAACATGTGCGATGGCGAAACATCGGCTTCAAAATAACAAGATATGATGGCAAAGATGGCGAAACATCAATAAAACGGATGACAAAGGCGAAACATCAGCTTCAAGATAACAAGATATCATGGCAAAGATGGAGAAACATCAATAAAATGGATGACAAGACATCACACCTAACAATGATATTGAGAATCACAGTAGGATAATAAGCATGTGAGATGGCGAAACATCGGCTTCAAGATAACAAGATATCATGGAAAAGATGGCGAAACATCAATAAAAAGGATGACAAAACATCACACCTAACAATGATATTGAGAATCAAGGTAGGATAACAAACATGTGCGATAGCGAAACATCAGCTTCAAGATAACAAGATATCATGGCAAAGATGGCGAAACCACAATAAAACGGATGACAAAACATCACACCTAGCAATGATATTTAGAATCAAAGTAGGATAACAAACATGTGCGATGGAGAACCATCGGCTTCAAGATAATAAAATATCATGGCAAAGATTGCGAAACATCAATAAAACAGATGACTAAACATCACACCTAACAATGATATTGAGAATCACAGTAGGATAACAAACATGTGCGATGGCGAAACATCGGCTTCAAGATAACAAGATATCATGGCAAAGATGGCGAATCATCAATAAAACGGATGACAAAAAATCACACCAAAAAATGATATTGAGAATCAGAGTAGGATAACAAACATGTGCGATGACGAAACATCGGTTTCAAGATAACAAGATATCATGGAAAAGATTGCGAAACATCAATAAAATGGATGATAAATCATCACACCTAACAATGATATTGAGAATCAAAGTAGGATAAAAAACATGTGCGATGGCGAAACATCAGCTTCAAGATAACAAGATGACATGGCAAAGATGGAGAAACATCAATCAAACGGATGACAAGACATCACACCTAACAATGATATTGAGAATCACAGTAGGATAATAAGCATGTGCGATGGCGAAACATTGGCTTCAAAATAACAAGATATCATGGCAAAGATGGAGAAACATCAATAAAACGGATGACAAATCATCACATCTAACAATGATATTGAGAATCAATGTAGGATAACAAACATGTGCGATGGCGAAACATCAGCTTCAAAATAACAAGATATCATGGCAAAGATGGCGAAACATCAATAAAACGGATGACAAATCATCACACCTAACAAAGATGTTGTGAACCATAGTAGGATAACAAACATGTGCGATGGAAAAATATTGGCTTCAAAATAACAAGATATCATGGCAAAGATGGCGAAACATCAATAAAACGGATAACAAATCATCACACCTAACAAATATATTGTGAATCAAAGTAGGATAACAAACATGTGCGATGGCAAAATATCGGCTTGAAAATAACAAGATATCATGGCAAATATGGCGACACATCAATAAAACGGATGAAAAGTCATCACACCTAACAATGATATTGAGAATCAAAGTAGGACAACAAACATGTGCGATGGGAAATCATCGCCTTCAAAATAACAAGATATCATGGCAAAGATGGAGAAACATCAATAAAACGGATGACAAATCATCACACCTAACAATGATATTGAGAATCACAGTAGAATAACAAACATGTGCGATGGGGAAACATCGGCTTCAAAATAACAAGATATCATGGCAAAGATGGCGAAACATCAATAAAAAGGATGACAAATCATCACACATAAAAATGATATTGAGAATCAAAGTAGGATAACAAACATGTTCGATAGCAAAATATCGGCTTCAAAATAACATGATATCATTGCAAAGATGGCGACACATCAATAAAACGGATGACAAGTCATCACACCTAACAATGATATTGAGAATCAAAGTAGGATAACAAACATGTGTGATGGTGAATCATCGGCTTTAAAATAACAAGATATCATGGCAAACATGGCGAAACATCAATAAAACGAATGACAAATCATCACACCTAACAATGATATTGAGAATCAAAGTAGGATAAAAAACATGTGCGATGGCGAAACATCGGCTTCAAAATAACAAGATATGATGGCAAAGATGGCGAAACATCAATAAAACGGATGAAAAGTCATCACACCTAACAATGATATTGAGAATCAAAGTAGGACAACAAACATGTGCGATGGGAAATCATCGCCTTCAAAATAACAAGATATCATGGCAAAGATGGAGAAACATCAATAAAACGGATGACAAATCATCACACCTAACAATGATATTGAGAATCACAGTAGAATAACAAACATGTGCGATGGGGAAACATCGGCTTCAAAATAACAAGATATCATGGCAAAGATGGCGAAACATCAATAAAAAGGATGACAAATCATCACACATAAAAATGATATTGAGAATCAAAGTAGGATAACAAACATGTTCGATAGCAAAATATCGGCTTCAAAATAACATGATATCATTGCAAAGATGGCGACACATCAATAAAACGGATGACAAGTCATCACACCTAACAATGATATTGAGAATCAAAGTAGGATAACAAACATGTGTGATGGTGAATCATCGGCTTTAAAATAACAAGATATCATGGCAAACATGGCGAAACATCAATAAAACGAATGACAAATCATCACACCTAACAATGATATTGAGAATCAAAGTAGGATAAAAAACATGTGCGATGGCGAAACATCGGCTTCAAAATAACAAGATATGATGGCAAAGATGGCGAAACATCAATAAAACGGATGACAAAGGCGAAACATCAGCTTCAAGATAACAAGATATCATGGCAAAGATGGAGAAACATCAATAAAATGGATGACAAGACATCACACCTAACAATGATATTGAGAATCACAGTAGGATAATAAGCATGTGAGATGGCGAAACATCGGCTTCAAGATAACAAGATATCATGGAAAAGATGGCGAAACATCAATAAAAAGGATGACAAAACATCACACCTAACAATGATATTGAGAATCAAGGTAGGATAACAAACATGTGCGATAGCGAAACATCAGCTTCAAGATAACAAGATATCATGGCAAAGATGGCGAAACCACAATAAAACGGATGACAAAACATCACACCTAGCAATGATATTTAGAATCAAAGTAGGATAACAAACATGTGCGATGGAGAACATTCGGCTTCAAGATAATAAGATATCATGGCAAAGATTGCGAAACATCAATAAAACAGATGACTAAACATCACACCTAACAATGATATTGAGAATCACAGTAGGATAACAAACATGTGCGATGGCGAAACATCGTCTTCAAGATAACAAGATATCATGGCAAAGATGGCGAATCATCAATAAAACGGATGACAAAAAATCACACCAAAAAATGATATTGAGAATCAGAGTAGGATAACAAACATGTGCGATGGCGAAACATCGGTTTCAAGATAACAAGATATCATGGAAAAGATTGCGAAACATCAATAAAATGGATGATAAATCATCACACCTAACAATGATATTGAGAATCAAAGTAGGATAACAAACATGTGCGATGGCGAAACATCAGCTTCAAGATAACAAGATGACATGGCAAAGATGGAGAAACATCAATCAAACGGATGACAAGACATCACACCTAACAATGATATTGAGAATCACAGTAGGATAATAAGCATGTGCGATGGCGAAACATTGGCTTCAAAATAACAAGATATCATGGCAAAGATGGAGAAACATCAATAAAACGAATGACAAATCATCACACCTAACAATGATATTGAGAATCAAAGTAGGATAACAAACATGTGCGATGGCGAAACATCAGCTTCAAAATAACAAGATATCATGGCAAAGATGGCGAAACATCAATAAAACGGATGACAAATCATCACACCTAACAAAGATGTTGTGAACCAAAGTAGGATAACAAACATGTGCGATGGAAAAATATCGGCTTGAAAATAACAAGATATCATGGCAAATATGGCGACACATCAATAAAACGGATGAAAAGTCATCACACCTAACAATGATATTGAGAATTAAAGTAGGATAACAAACATGTGCGATGGGAAATCATCGCCTTCAAAATAACAAGATATCATGGCAAAGATGGAGAAACATCAATAAAACGGATGATAAATCATCACACCTAACAATGATATTGAGAATCAAAGTAGGATAACAAACATGTGCGATGGCGAAACATCAGCTTCAAAATAACAAGATATTATGGAAAAGATGGCGAAACATCAATAAAACGGATGACAAATCATCACACCTAAAAATGATATTGAGAATTAAAGTAGGATAACAAACATGTTCGATGGCGAAACATCGGCTTCAGGATAACAAGATATCATGGCAAATATGGCGACACATCAATAAAACGGATGAAAAGTCATCACACCTAACAATGATATTGAGAATCACATTAGGATAACAAACATGTGCGATGGGAAATCATCGGCTTCAAGATAACAAGATATCATGTCAAAGATGGCGAAACATCAATAAAACAGATGACAAATCATCACACCTAACAATGATATTTAGAATCAAAGTAGGATAACAAACATGTGCGATGGCGAAACATCGGCTTCAAAATAATAAGATATCATGGCAAAGATGGAGAAACATCAATAAAACGGATGACAAATCATCACACCTAACAAAGATATTGTGAACCAAAGTAGGATAACAAACATGTGCGATGGAAAAATATTGGCTTCAAAATAACAAGATATCATGGCAAAGATGGCGAAACTTCAATAAAACGGATGACAAATCATCACACCTACCAAAGATATTGTGAATCAAAGTAGGATAACAAACATGTGCGATGGCAAAATATCGGCTTCAAAATAACAAGATATCATGGCAAAGACGGCGACACATCAATAATACAGATGAAAAGTCATCACACCTAACAATGATATTGAGAATCAAAGTAGGATAACAAACATGTGCGATGGGAAATCATCGGCTTCAAAATAACAAGATATCATGGCAAAGATGGAGAAACATCAATAAAACGGATGACAAATCATCACACCTAACAATGATATTGAGAATCAAGTAGGATAACAAACATGTGCGATGGCGAAACATCAGCTTCAAAATAACAAGATATCATGGCAAAGATGGCGAAACATCAATAAAACGGATGACAAATCATCACACCTAAAAATGATATTGAGAATTAAAGTAGGATAACAAACATGTTCGATGGCAAAACATCGGCTTCAGGATAACAAGATATCATGGCAAAGATGGCGAAACCTCAATAAAACGGATGACAAAACATCCCACCTAACAATGATATTGAGAATCACATTAGTGTAAAAAACATGTGTGATGGCGAAACATCGGCTTCAAGATAACAAGATATCATGTCAAAGATGGCGAAACATCAATAAAACAGATGACAAATCATCACACCTAACAATGATATTGAGAATCAAAGTAGGATAACAAACATGTGCGATGGCGAAACATCGGCTTCAAAATAATAAGATATCATGGCAAAGATGGCGAAACATCAATAAAACGGATGACAAATCATCACACCTAACAAAGATATTGTGAACCAAAGTAGGATAACAAACATGTGCGATGGAAAAATATTGGCTTCAAAATAACAAGATATCATGGCAAAGATGGAGAAACATCAATAAAACGGATGACAAATCATCACACCTAACAATGATATTGAGAATTAAAGTAGGATAAAAAACATGTGCGATGGCGAAACAACGGCTTCAAAATAACAAGATATGATGGCAAAGATGGCGAAACATCAATAAAACGGATGAAAAAGGCGAAACATCAGCTTCAAGATAAAAAGATATCATGGCAAAGATGGAGAAACATCAATAAAACGGATGACAAGACATCACACCTAAAAATGATATTGAGAATCACAGTAGGATAATAAGCATGTGAGATGGCGAAACATCAGCTTCAAGATAACAAGATATCATGGAAAATACGGCAAAACATCAATAAAAAGGATGACAAAACATCACACCTAACAATGATATTGAGAATCAAGGTAGGATAACAAACATGTGCGATAGCGAAACATCAGCTTCAAGATAACAAGATATCATGGCAAAGATGGCGACACCACAATAAAACGGATGACAAAACATCACACCTAGCAATGATATTGAGAATCAAAGTAGGATAACAAACATGTGCGATGGCGAAGCATCGGCTTCAAGATAATAAGATATCATGGCAAAGATTGCGAAACATCAATAAAACAGATGACTAAACATCACACCTAACAATGATATTGAGAATCACAGTAGGATAACAAACATGTGCGATGGCGAAACATCAACTTCAAAATAACAAGATATCATGGCAAAGATGGAGAAACATCAATAAAACGGATGACAAATCATCACACCTAACAAAGATATTGTGAACCAAAGTAGGATAATAAACATGTGCGATGGAAAAATATTGGCTTCAAAATAACAAGATATCATGGCAAAGATTGCGAAACATCAATAAAACAGATGATTAAACATCACACCTAACAATGATATTGAGAATCACAGTAGGATAAAAAAAATGTGCGATGGCGATCATCGGCTTCAAGATAACAAGATATCATGGCAAAGATGGCGAATCATCAATAAAACGGATGACAAAACATCACACCAAAAAATGATATTGAGAATCAGAGTAGGATAACAAACATGTGCGATGGCGAAACATCGGTTTCAAGATAACAAGATATCATGGAAAAGATTGCGAAACATCAATAAAATGGATGATAAATCATCACACCTAACAATGATATTGAGAATCAAAGTAGGATAACAAACATGTGCGATGGCGAAACATCAGCTTCAAGATAACAAGATAACATGGCAAAGATGGAGAAACATCTATAAAACGGATGACAAGACATCACACCTAACAATGATATTGAGAATCACAGTAGGATAATAAGCATGTGCGATGGCAAAACATCGACTTCAAAATAACAAGATATCATGGCAAAGATGGAGAAACATCAATAAAACAGATGACAAATCATCACACCTAACAATGATATTGAGAATCAAAGTAGGATAACAAACATGTGCGATGGCGAAACATCAGCTTCAAAATAACAAGATTACATGGAAAAGATGGCGAAACATCAATAAAACGGATGACAAATCATCACACCTAACAAAGATATTGTGAACCAAAGTAGGATAACAAACATGTGCGATGGAAAAATATTGGCTTCAAAATAACAAGATATCATGGCAAAGATGGCGAAACATCAATAAAACGGATGACTAATCATCACACCTAACAAAGATATTGTGAATCAAAGTAGGATAACAAACATGTGCGATGGCAAAATATCGGCTTGAAAATAACAAGATATCATGGCAAATATGGCGACACATCAATAAAACGGATGAAAAGTCATCACACCTAACAATGATATTGAGTATCAAAGTAGGATAACAAACATGTGCGATGGGAAATCATCGGCTTCAAAATAACAAGATATCATGGCAAAGATGGAGAAACATCAATAAAACGGATGACAAATCATCACACCTAACAATGATATTGAGAATCAAAGTAGGATAACAAACATGTGCGATGGCGAAACATCGGCTTCAAAATAATAAGATATCATGGCAAAGATGGCGAAACATCAATAAAACAGATGACAAATCATCACACCTAACAAAGATATTGTGAACCAAAGTAGGATAACAAACATGTGCGATGGAAAAATATTGGCTTCAAAATAACAAGATATCATGGCAAAGATGGCGAAACATCAATAAAACGGATGACAAATCATCACACCTAACAAAGATATTGTGAATCAAAGTAGGATAACAAACATGTGCGATGGCAAAATATCGGCTTGAAAATAACAAGATATCATGGCAAATATGGCGACACATCAATAAAACGGATGAAAAGTCATCACACCTAACAATGATATTGAGAATCAAAGTAGGATAACAAACATGTGCGATGGGAAATCATCGGCTTCAAAATAACAAGATATCATGTCAAAGATGGCGAAACATCAATAAAACAGATGACAAATCATCACACCTATCAATGATATTTAGAATCAAAGTAGGATAACAAACATGTGCGATGGCGAAACATCGGCTTCAAAATAATAAGATATCATGGCAAAGATGGCGAAACATCAATAAAATGGATGACAAATCATCACACCTAACAAAGATATTGTGAACCAAAGTAGGATAACAAACATGTGCGATGGAAAAATATTGGCTTCAAAATAACAAGATATCATGGCAAAGATGGCGAAACTTCAATAAAACGGATGACAAAGGCGAAACATCAGCTTCAAGATAACAAGATATCATGGCAAAGATGGGGAAACATCAATAAAACGGATGACAAGACATCACACCTAACAATGATATTGAGAATCACAGTAGGATAATAAGCATGTGAGATGGCGAAACATCGGCTTCAAGATAACAAGATATCATGGAAAAGATGGCGAAACATCAATAAAAAGGATGACAAAACATCACACCTAACAATGATATTGAGAATCAAGGTAGGATAACAAAAATGTGCGATAGCGAAACATCAGCTTCAAGATAACAAGATATCATGGCAAAGATGGCGAAACCACAATAAAACGGATGACAAAACATCACACCTAGCAATGATATTTAGAATCAAAGTAGGATAACAAACATGTGCGATGGAGAACCATCGGCTTCAAGATAATAAGATATCATGGCAAAGATTGCGAAACATCAACAAAACACATGACTAAACATCACACCTAACAATGATATTGAGAATCACAGTAGGATAACAAACATGTGCGATGGCGAAACATCGGCTTCAAGATAACAAGATATCATGGCAAAGATGGCGAATCATCAATAAAACGGATGACAAAACATCACAACAAAAAATGATATTGAGAATCAGAGTAGGATAACAAACATGTGCGATGGCGAAACATCGGTTTCAAGATAACAAGATATCATGGAAAAGATTGCGAAACATCAATAAAATGGATGATAAATCATCACACCTAACAATGATATTGAGAATCAAAGTAGGATAACAAACATGTGCGATGGCGAAACATCAGCTTCAAGATAACAAGATAACATGGCAAAGATGGAGAAACATCAATAAAACGGATGACAAGACATCACACCTAACAATGATATTGAGAATCACAGTAGGATAATAAGCATGTGCGATGGCGAAGCATCGGCTTCAAAATAACAAGATATCATGGCAAAGATGGAGAAACATCAATAAAACAGATGACAAATCATCACACCTAACAATGATATTGAGAATCAAAGTAGGATAACAAACATGTGCGATGGCGAAACATCAACTTCAAAATAACAAGATATCATGGCAAAGATGGAGAAACATCAATAAAACGGATGACAAATCATCACACCTAACAAAGATATTGTGAACCAAAGTAGGATAATAAACATGTGCGATGGAAAAATATTGGCTTCAAAATAACAAGATATCATGGCAAAGATGGCGAAACATCAATAAAACAGATGACAAATCATCACACCTAACAAAGATATTGTGAATCAAAGTAGGATACAAACATGTGCGATGGCAAAATATCATCTTGAAAATAACAAGATATCATGGCAAATATGGCGACACATCAATAAAACGGATGAAAAGTCATCACACCTAACAATGATATTGAGAATCAAAGTAGGATAACAAACATGTGCGATGGGAAATCATCGGCTTCAAAATAACAAGATATCATGGCAAAGATGGAGAAACATCAATAAAACGGATGACAAATCATCACACCTAACAATGATATTGAGAATCAAAGTGGGATAACAAACATGTGCGATGGCGAAACATCAACTTCAAAATAACAAGATATCATGGCAAAGATGGTGAAACATCAATAAAACGGATGACAAATCATCACACCTAAAAATGATATTGAGAATTAAAGTAGGATAACAAACATGTTCGATGGCGAAACATCAGCTTCAGGATAACAAGATATCATGGCAAAGATGGCGAAACCTCAATAAAACGGATGACAAAACATCCCACCTAACAATGATATTGAGAATCACATTAGGATAAAAAACATGTGTGATGGCGAAACATCGGCTTCAAGATAACAAGATATCATGTCAAAGATGGCGAAACATCAATAAAAAATAAGACAAATCATCACACCTAACAATGATATTGAGAATCAAAGTAGGATAACAAACATGTGCGATGGCGAAACATCAGCTTCAAAATAATAAGATATCATGGCAAAGATGGCGAAACATCAATAAAACGGATGACAAATCATCACACCTAACAAAGATATTGTGAACCAAAGTAGGATAACAAACATGTGCGATGGAAAAATATTGGCTTCAAAATAACAAGATATCATGGCAAAGATGGCGAAACATCAATAAAACGGATGACAAATCATCACACCTAACAATGATATTGTGAATCAAAGTAGGATAACAAAAATGTGCGATGGCAAAATATCGGCTTCAAAATAACAAGATATCATGGCAAAGACGGCGACACATCAATAAAACGGATGAAAAGTCATCACACCTTACAATGATATTGAGAATCAAAGTAGGATAACAAACATGTGCGATGGGAAATCATCGGCTTCAAAATAACAAGATATCATGGCAAAGATGGAGAAACATCAATAAAACGGATGACAAATCATCACACCTAACAATGATATTGAGAATCAAAGTGGGATAACAAACATGTGCGATGGCGAAACATCAGCTTCAAAATAACAAGATATCATGGCAAAGATGGCGAAACATCAATAAAACGGATGACAAATCATCACACCTAAAAATGATATTGAGAATTAAAGTAGGATAACAAACATGTTCGATGGCGAAACATCAGCTTCAAGATAACAAGATATCATGGCAAAGATGGCGAAACCTCAATAAAACGGATGACAAAACATCCCACCTAACAATGATATTGAGAATCACATTAGGATAAAAAACATGTGTGATGGCGAAACATCGACTTCAAGATAACAAGATATCATGTCAAAGATGGCGAAACATCAATAAAACATATGACAAATCATCACACCTAACAATGATATTGAGAATCAAAGTAGGATAACAAACATGTGCGATGGCGAAACATCGGCTTCAAAATAATAAGATATCATGGCAAAGATGGCGAAACATCAATAAAACGGATGACAAATCATCACACCTAACAAAGATATTATGAACCAAAGTAGGATAACAAACATGTGCGATGGAAAAATATTGGCTTCAAAATAACAAGATATCATGGCAAAGATGGCGAAACATCAATAAAACGGATGACAAATCATCACACCTAACAAAGATATTGTGAATCAAAGTAGGATAACAAAAATGTGCGATGGAAAAATATCAGCTTCAAAATAACAAGATATCATGGCAAAGACGGCGACACATCAATAAAACGGATGAAAAGTCATCACACCTAACAATGATATTGAGAATCAAAGTAGGATAACAAACATGTGCGATGGGAAATCATCGGCTTCAAAATAACAAGATATCATGGCAAAGATGGAGAAACATCAATAAAACGGATGACAAATCATCACACCTAACAATGATATTGAGAATCAAAGTAGGATAACAAACATGTGCGATGGCGAAACATCAGCTTCAAAATAACAAGATATCATGGCAAAGATGGCGAACCATCAATAAAACGGATGACAAATCATCACACCTAAAAATGATATTGAGAATTAAAGTAGGATAACAAACATGTTCGATGGCGAAACATCGGCTTCAGGATTACAAGATATCATGGCAAAGATGGCGAAACCTCAATAAAACGGATGACAAAACAACCCACCTAACAATGATATTGAGAATCACATTAGGATAAAAAACATTTGTGATGGCGAAACATCGGCTTCAAGATAACAAGATATCATGTCAAAGATGGCGAAACATCAATAAAACAGATGACAAATCATCACACCTAACAATGATATTGAGAATCAAAGTAGGATAACAAACATGTGCGATGGCGAAACATCGGCTTCAAAATAATAAGATATCATGGCAAAGATGGCGAAACATCAATAAAACGGATGACAAATCATCACACCTAACAAAGATATTGTGAACCAAAGTAGGATAACAAACATGTGCGATGGCGAAACATCAGCTTCAAAATAACAAGATATCATGGCAAAGATGGCGAAACATCAATAAAACGGTTGAAAAATCATCACACCTAACAAAGATATTGTGAACCAAAGTAGGATAACAAACATGTGCGATGGAAAAATATTGGCTTCAAAATAACAAGATATCATGGCAAAGATGGCGAAACATCAATAAAACGGATGACAAATCATCACACCTAACAAAGATATTATGAATCAAAGTAGGATAACAAACATGTGCGATGGCAAAATATCGGCTTGAAAATAACAAGATATCATGGAAAATATGGCGACACATCAATAAAACGGATGAAAAGTCATCAAACCTAACAATGATATTGAGAATCAAAGTAGGATAACAAACAAGTGCGATGGGAAATCATCGGCTTCAAAATAACAAGATATCATGGCAAAGATGGAGAAACATCAATAAAAAGGATGACAAATCATCACACCTAACAATGATATTGAGAATCAAAGTAGGATAACAAACATGTGCGATGGCGAAACATCAGCTTCAAAATAACAAGATATCATGGCAAAGATGGCGAAACATCAATAAAACGGATGACAAATCATCACACCTAAAAATGATATTGAGAATTAAAGTAGGATAACAAACATGTTCGATGGCGAAACATCGGCTTCAGGATAACAAGATATCATGGCAAAGATGGTGAAACCTCAATAAAACGGATGACAAAACATCCCACCTAACAATGATATTGAGAATCACATTAGGATAAAAAACATGTGTGATGGCGAAACATCGGCTTGAAAATAACAAGATATCATGGAAAATATGGCGACACATCAATAAAACGGATGAAAAGTCATCACACCTAACAATGATATTGAGAATCAAAGTAGGATAACAAACATGTGCGATGGGAAATCATCGGCTTCAAAATAACAAGATATCATGTCAAAGATGGCGAAACATCAATAAAACAGATGACAAATCATCACACCTATCAATGATATTTAGAATCAAAGTAGGATAACAAACATGTGCGATGGCGAAACATCGGCTTCAAAATAATAAGATATCATGGCAAAGATGGCGAAACATCAATAAAACGGATGACAAATCATCACACCTAACAAAGATATTGTGAACCAAAGTAGGATAACAAACATGTGCCATGGAAAAATATTGCCTTCAAAATAACAAGATATCATGGCAAAGATGGCGAAACTTCAATAAAACGGATGACAAAGGCGAAACATCAGCTTCAAGATAACAAGATATCATGGCAAAGATGGGGAAACATCAATAAAACGGATGACAAGACATCACACCTAACAATGATATTGAGAATCACAGTAGGATAATAAGCATGTGAGATGGCGAAACATCGGCTTCAAGATAACAAGATATCATGGAAAAGATGGCGAAACATCAATAAAAAAGATGACAAAACATCACACCTAACAATGATATTGAGAATCAAGGTAGGATAACAAAAATGTGCGATAGCGAAACATCAGCTTCAAGATAACAAGATATCATGGCAAAGATGGCGAAACCACAATAAAACGGATGACAAAACATCACACCTAGCAATGATATTTAGAATCAAAGTAGGATAACAAACATGTGCGATGGAGAACCATCGGCTTCAAGATAATAAGATATCATGGCAAAGATTGCGAAACATCAACAAAACACATGACTAAACATCACACCTAACAATGATATTGAGAATCACAGTAGGATAACAAACATGTGCGATGGCGAAACATCGGCTTCAAGATAACAAGATATCATGGCAAAGATGGAGAAACATCAATAAAACGGATGACAAGACATCACACCTAACAATGATATTGAGAATCACAGTAGGATAATAAGCATGTGCGATGGCGAAGCATCGGCTTCAAAATAACAAGATATCATGGCAAAGATGGAGAAACATCAATAAAACAGATGACAAATCATCACACCTAACAATGATATTGAGAATCAAAGTAGGATAACAAACATGTGCGATGGCGAAACATCAACTTCAAAATAACAAGATATCATGGCAAAGATGGAGAAACATCAATAAAACGGATGACAAATCATCACACCTAACAAAGATATTGTGAACCAAAGTAGGATAATAAACATGTGCGATGGAAAAATATTGGCTTCAAAATAACAAGATATCATGGCAAAGATGGCGAAACATCAATAAAACAGATGACAAATCATCACACCTAACAAAGATATTGTGAATCAAAGTAGGATAACAAACATGTGCGATGGCAAAATATCATCTTGAAAATAACAAGATATCATGGCAAATATGGCGACACATCAATAAAACGGATGAAAAGTCATCACACCTAACAATGATATTGAGAATCAAAGTAGGATAACAAACATGTGCGATGGGAAATCATCGGCTTCAAAATAACAAGATATCATGGCAAAGATGGAGAAACATCAATAAAACGGATGACAAATCATCACACCTAACAATGATATTGAGAATCAAAGTGGGATAACAAACATGTGCGATGGCGAAACATCAGCTTCAAAATAACAAGATATCATGGCAAAGATGGTGAAACATCAATAAAACGGATGACAAATCATCACACCTAAAAATGATATTGAGAATTAAAGTAGGATAACAAACATGTTCGATGGCGAAACATCAGCTTCAGGATAACAAGATATCATGGCAAAGATGGCGAAACCTCAATAAAACGGATGACAGAACATCCCACCTAACAATGATATTGAGAATCACATTAGGATAAAAAACATGTGTGATGGCGAAACATCGGCTTCAAGATAACAAGATATCATGTCAAAGATGGCGAATCATCAATAAAACATATGACAAATCATCACACCTAACAATGATATTGAGAATCAAAGTAGGATAACAAACATGTGCGATGGCGAAACATCAGCTTCAAAATAATAAGATATCATGGCAAAGATGGCGAAACATCAATAAAACGGATGACAAATCATCACACCTAACAAAGATATTGTGAACCAAAGTAGGATAACAAACATGTGCGATGGAAAAATATTGGCTTCAAAATAACAAGATATCATGGCAAAGATGGCGAAACATCAATAAAACGGATGACAAATCATCACACCTAACAAAGATATTGTGAATCAAAGTAGGATAACAAAAATGTGCGATGGCAAAATATCGGCTTCAAAATAACAAGATATCATGGCAAAGACGGCGACACATCAATAAAACGGATGAAAAGTCATCACACCTAACAATGATATTGAGAATCAAAGTAGGATAACAAACATGTGCGATGGGAAATCATCGGCTTCAAAATAACAAGATATCATGGCAAAGATGGAGAAACATCAATAAAACGGATGACAAATCATCACACCTAACAATGATATTGAGAATCAAAGTGGGATAACAAACATGTGCGATGGCGAAACATCAGCTTCAAAATAACAAGATATCATGGCAAAGATGGCGAAACATCAATAAAACGGATGACAAATCATCACACCTAAAAATGATATTGAGAATTAAAGTAGGATAACAAACATGTTCGATGGCGAAACATCAGCTTCAAGATAACAAGATATCATGGCAAAGATGGCGAAACCTCAATAAAACGGATGACAAAACATCCCACCTAACAATGATATTGAGAATCACATTAGGATAAAAAACATGTGTGATGGCGAAACATCGACTTCAAGATAACAAGATATCATGTCAAAGATGGCGAAACATCAATAAAACATATGACAAATCATCACACCTAACAATGATATTGAGAATCAAAGTAGGATAACAAACATGTGCGATGGGAAATCATCGGCTTCAAAATAACAAGATATCATGGCAAAGATGGAGAAACATCAATAAAGCGGATGACAAATCATCACACCTAACAATGATATTGAGAATCAAAGTGGGATAACAAACATGTGCGATGGCGAAACATCAGCTTCAAAATAACAAGATATCATGGCAAAGATGGTGAAACATCAATAAAACGGATGACAAATCATCACACCTAAAAATGATATTGAGAATTAAAGTAGGATAACAAACATGTTCGATGGCGAAACATCAGCTTCAGGATAACAAGATATCATGGCAAAGATGGCGAAACCTCAATAAAACGGATGACAAAACATCCCACCTAACAATGATATTGAGAATCACATTAGGATAAAAAACATGTGTGATGGCGAAACATCGGCTTCAAGATAACAAGATATCATGTCAAAGATGGCGAAACATCAATAAAACATATGACAAATCATCACACCTAACAATGATATTGAGAATCAAAGTAGGATAACAAACATGTGCGATGGCGAAACATCAGCTTCAAAATAATAAGATATCATGGCAAAGATGGCGAAACATCAATAAAACGGATGACAAATCATCACACCTAACAAAGATATTGTGAACCAAAGTAGGATAACAAACATGTGCGATGGAAAAATATTGGCTTCAAAATAACAAGATATCATGGCAAAGATGGCGAAACATCAATAAAACGGATGACAAATCATCACACCTAACAAAGATATTGTGAATCAAAGTAGGATAACAAAAATGTGCGATGGCAAAATATCGGCTTCAAAATAACAAGATATCATGGCAAAGACGGCGACACATCAATAAAACGGATGAAAAGTCATCACACCTAACAATGATATTGAGAATCAAAGTAGGATAACAAACATGTGCGATGGGAAATCATCGGCTTCAAAATAACAAGATATCATGGCAAAGATGGAGAAACATCAATAAAACGGATGACAAATCATCACACCTAACAATGATATTGAGAATCAAAGTGGGATAACAAACATGTGCGATGGCGAAACATCAGCTTCAAAATAACAAGATATCATGGCAAAGATGGCGAAACATCAATAAAACGGATGACAAATCATCACACCTAAAAATGATATTGAGAATTAAAGTAGGATAACAAACATGTTCGATGGCGAAACATCAGCTTCAAGATAACAAGATATCATGGCAAAGATGGCGAAACCTCAATATAACGGATGACAAAACATCCCACCTAACAATGATATTGAGAATCACATTAGGATAAAAAACATGTGTGATGGCGAAACATCGACTTCAAGATAACAAGATATCATGTCAAAGATGGCGAAACATCAATAAAACATATGACAAATCATCACACCTAACAATGATATTGAGAATCAAAGTAGGATAACAAACATGTGCGATGGCGAAACATCGGCTTCAAAATAATAAGATATCATGGCAAAGATGGCGAAACATCAATAAAACGGATGACAAATCATCACACCTAACAAAGATATTATGAACCAAAGTAGGATAACAAACATGTGCGATGGAAAAATATTGGCTTCAAAATAACAAGATATCATGGCAAAGATGGCGAAACATCAATAAAACGGATGACAAATCATCACACCTAACAAAGATATTGTGAATCAAAGTAGGATAACAAAAATGTGCGATGGAAAAATATCAGCTTCAAAATAACAAGATATCATGGCAAAGACGGCGACACATCAATAAAACGGATGAAAAGTCATCACACCTAACAATGATATTGAGAATCAAAGTAGGATAACAAACATGTGCGATGGGAAATCATCGGCTTCAAAATAACAAGATATCATGGCAAAGATGGAGAAACATCAATAAAACGGATGACAAATCATCACACCTAACAATGATATTGAGAATCAAAGTAGGATAACAAACATGTGCGATGGCGAAACATCAGCTTCAAAATAACAAGATATCATGGCAAAGATGGCGAACCATCAATAAAACGGATGACAAATCATCACACCTAAAAATGATATTGAGAATTAAAGTAGGATAACAAACATGTTCGATGGCGAAACATCGGCTTCAGGATTACAAGATATCATGGCAAAGATGGCGAAACCTCAATAAAACGGATGACAAAACAACCCACCTAACAATGATATTGAGAATCACATTAGGATAAAAAACATTTGTGATGGCGAAACATCGGCTTCAAGATAACAAGATATCATGTCAAAGATGGCGAAACATCAATAAAACAGATGACAAATCATCACACCTAACAATGATATTGAGAATCAAAGTAGGATAACAAACATGTGCGATGGCGAAACATCGGCTTCAAAATAATAAGATATCATGGCAAAGATGGCGAAACATCAATAAAACGGATGACAAATCATCACACCTAACAAAGATATTGTGAACCAAAGTAGGATAACAAACATGTGCGATGGCGAAACATCAGCTTCAAAATAACAAGATATCATGGCAAAGATGGCGAAACATCAATAAAACGGTTGAAAAATCATCACACCTAACAAAGATATTGTGAACCAAAGTAGGATAACAAACATGTGCGATGGAAAAATATTGGCTTCAAAATAACAAGATATCATGGCAAAGATGGCGAAACATCAATAAAACGGATGACAAATCATCACACCTAACAAAGATATTATGAATCAAAGTAGGATAACAAACATGTGCGATGGCAAAATATCGGCTTGAAAATAACAAGATATCATGGAAAATATGGCGACACATCAATAAAACGGATGAAAAGTCATCAAACCTAACAATGATATTGAGAATCAAAGTAGGATAACAAACAAGTGCGATGGGAAATCATCGGCTTCAAAATAACAAGATATCATGGCAAAGATGGAGAAACATCAATAAAAAGGATGACAAATCATCACACCTAACAATGATATTGAGAATCAAAGTAGGATAACAAACATGTGCGATGGCGAAACATCAGCTTCAAAATAACAAGATATCATGGCAAAGATGGCGAAACATCAATAAAACGGATGACAAATCATCACACCTAAAAATGATATTGAGAATTAAAGTAGGATAACAAACATGTTCGATGGCGAAACATCGGCTTCAGGATAACAAGATATCATGGCAAAGATGGTGAAACCTCAATAAAACGGATGACAAAACATCCCACCTAACAATGATATTGAGAATCACATTAGGATAAAAAACATGTGTGATGGCGAAACATCGGCTTGAAAATAACAAGATATCATGGAAAATATGGCGACACATCAATAAAACGGATGAAAAGTCATCACACCTAACAATGATATTGAGAATCAAAGTAGGATAACAAACATGTGCGATGGGAAATCATCGGCTTCAAAATAACAAGATATCATGTCAAAGATGGCGAAACATCAATAAAACAGATGACAAATCATCACACCTATCAATGATATTTAGAATCAAAGTAGGATAACAAACATGTGCGATGGCGAAACATCGGCTTCAAAATAATAAGATATCATGGCAAAGATGGCGAAACATCAATAAAACGGATGACAAATCATCACACCTAACAAAGATATTGTGAACCAAAGTAGGATAACAAACATGTGCCATGGAAAAATATTGCCTTCAAAATAACAAGATATCATGGCAAAGATGGCGAAACTTCAATAAAACGGATGACAAAGGCGAAACATCAGCTTCAAGATAACAAGATATCATGGCAAAGATGGGGAAACATCAATAAAACGGATGACAAGACATCACACCTAACAATGATATTGAGAATCACAGTAGGATAATAAGCATGTGAGATGGCGAAACATCGGCTTCAAGATAACAAGATATCATGGAAAAGATGGCGAAACATCAATAAAAAAGATGACAAAACATCACACCTAACAATGATATTGAGAATCAAGGTAGGATAACAAAAATGTGCGATAGCGAAACATCAGCTTCAAGATAACAAGATATCATGGCAAAGATGGCGAAACCACAATAAAACGGATGACAAAACATCACACCTAGCAATGATATTTAGAATCAAAGTAGGATAACAAACATGTGCGATGGAGAACCATCGGCTTCAAGATAATAAGATATCATGGCAAAGATTGCGAAACATCAACAAAACACATGACTAAACATCACACCTAACAATGATATTGAGAATCACAGTAGGATAACAAACATGTGCGATGGCGAAACATCGGCTTCAAGATAACAAGATATCATGGCAAAGATGGAGAAACATCAATAAAACGGATGACAAGACATCACACCTAACAATGATATTGAGAATCACAGTAGGATAATAAGCATGTGCGATGGCGAAGCATCGGCTTCAAAATAACAAGATATCATGGCAAAGATGGAGAAACATCAATAAAACAGATGACAAATCATCACACCTAACAATGATATTGAGAATCAAAGTAGGATAACAAACATGTGCGATGGCGAAACATCAACTTCAAAATAACAAGATATCATGGCAAAGATGGAGAAACATCAATAAAACGGATGACAAATCATCACACCTAACAAAGATATTGTGAACCAAAGTAGGATAATAAACATGTGCGATGGAAAAATATTGGCTTCAAAATAACAAGATATCATGGCAAAGATGGCGAAACATCAATAAAACAGATGACAAATCATCACACCTAACAAAGATATTGTGAATCAAAGTAGGATAACAAACATGTGCGATGGCAAAATATCATCTTGAAAATAACAAGATATCATGGCAAATATGGCGACACATCAATAAAACGGATGAAAAGTCATCACACCTAACAATGATATTGAGAATCAAAGTAGGATAACAAACATGTGCGATGGGAAATCATCGGCTTCAAAATAACAAGATATCATGGAAAAGATGGAGAAACATCAATAAAACGGATGACAAATCATCACACCTAACAATGATATTGAGAATCAAAGTGGGATAACAAACATGTGCGATGGCGAAACATCAGCTTCAAAATAACAAGATATCATGGCAAAGATGGTGAAACATCAATAAAACGGATGACAAATCATCACACCTAAAAATGATATTGAGAATTAAAGTAGGATAACAAACATGTTCGATGGCGAAACATCAGCTTCAGGATAACAAGATATCATGGCAAAGATGGCGAAACCTCAATAAAACGGATGACAGAACATCCCACCTAACAATGATATTGAGAATCACATTAGGATAAAAAACATGTGTGATGGCGAAACATCGGCTTCAAGATAACAAGATATCATGTCAAAGATGGCGAATCATCAATAAAACATATGACAAATCATCACACCTAACAATGATATTGAGAATCAAAGTAGGATAACAAACATGTGCGATGGCGAAACATCAGCTTCAAAATAATAAGATATCATGGCAAAGATGGCGAAACATCAATAAAACGGATGACAAATCATCACACCTAACAAAGATATTGTGAACCAAAGTAGGATAACAAACATGTGCGATGGAAAAATATTGGCTTCAAAATAACAAGATATCATGGCAAAGATGGCGAAACATCAATAAAACGGATGACAAATCATCACACCTAACAAAGATATTGTGAATCAAAGTAGGATAACAAAAATGTGCGATGGCAAAATATCGGCTTCAAAATAACAAGATATCATGGCAAAGACGGCGACACATCAATAAAACGGATGAAAAGTCATCACACCTAACAATGATATTGAGAATCAAAGTAGGATAACAAACATGTGCGATGGGAAATCATCGGCTTCAAAATAACAAGATATCATGGCAAAGATGGAGAAACATCAATAAAACGGATGACAAATCATCACACCTAACAATGATATTGAGAATCAAAGTGGGATAACAAACATGTGCGATGGCGAAACATCAGCTTCAAAATAACAAGATATCATGGCAAAGATGGCGAAACATCAATAAAACGGATGACAAATCATCACACCTAAAAATGATATTGAGAATTAAAGTAGGATAACAAACATGTTCGATGGCGAAACATCAGCTTCAAGATAACAAGATATCATGGCAAAGATGGCGAAACCTCAATAAAACGGATGACAAAACATCCCACCTAACAATGATATTGAGAATCACATTAGGATAAAAAACATGTGTGATGGCGAAACATCGACTTCAAGATAACAAGATATCATGTCAAAGATGGCGAAACATCAATAAAACATATGACAAATCATCACACCTAACAATGATATTGAGAATCAAAGTAGGATAACAAACATGTGCGATGGGAAATCATCGGCTTCAAAATAACAAGATATCATGGCAAAGATGGAGAAACATCAATAAAACGGATGACAAATCATCACACCTAACAATGATATTGAGAATCAAAGTGGGATAACAAACATGTGCGATGGCGAAACATCAGCTTCAAAATAACAAGATATCATGGCAAAGATGGTGAAACATCAATAAAACGGATGACAAATCATCACACCTAAAAATGATATTGAGAATTAAAGTAGGATAACAAACATGTTCGATGGCGAAACATCAGCTTCAGGATAACAAGATATCATGGCAAAGATGGCGAAACCTCAATAAAACGGATGACAAAACATCCCACCTAACAATGATATTGAGAATCACATTAGGATAAAAAACATGTGTGATGGCGAAACATCGGCTTCAAGATAACAAGATATCATGTCAAAGATGGCGAAACATCAATAAAACATATGACAAATCATCACACCTAACAATGATATTGAGAATCAAAGTAGGATAACAAACATGTGCGATGGCGAAACATCAGCTTCAAAATAATAAGATATCATGGCAAAGATGGCGAAACATCAATAAAACGGATGACAAATCATCACACCTAACAAAGATATTGTGAACCAAAGTAGGATAACAAACATGTGCGATGGAAAAATATTGGCTTCAAAATAACAAGATATCATGGCAAAGATGGCGAAACATCAATAAAACGGATGACAAATCATCACACCTAACAAAGATATTGTGAATCAAAGTAGGATAACAAAAATGTGCGATGGCAAAATATCGGCTTCAAAATAACAAGATATCATGGCAAAGACGGCGACACATCAATAAAACGGATGAAAAGTCATCACACCTAACAATGATATTGAGAATCAAAGTAGGATAACAAACATGTGCGATGGGAAATCATCGGCTTCAAAATAACAAGATATCATGGCAAAGATGGAGAAACATCAATAAAACGGATGACAAATCATCACACCTAACAATGATATTGAGAATCAAAGTGGGATAACAAACATGTGCGATGGCGAAACATCAGCTTCAAAATAACAAGATATCATGGCAAAGATGGCGAAACATCAATAAAACGGATGACAAATCATCACACCTAAAAATGATATTGAGAATTAAAGTAGGATAACAAACATGTTCGATGGCGAAACATCAGCTTCAAGATAACAAGATATCATGGCAAAGATGGCGAAACCTCAATAAAACGGATGACAAAACATCCCACCTAACAATGATATTGAGAATCACATTAGGATAAAAAACATGTGTGATGGCGAAACATCGACTTCAAGATAACAAGATATCATGTCAAAGATGGCGAAACATCAATAAAACATATGACAAATCATCACACCTAACAATGATATTGAGAATCAAAGTAGGATAACAAACATGTGCGATGGCGAAACATCGGCTTCAAAATAATAAGATATCATGGCAAAGATGGCGAAACATCAATAAAACGGATGACAAATCATCACACCTAACAAAGATATTATGAACCAAAGTAGGATAACAAACATGTGCGATGGAAAAATATTGGCTTCAAAATAACAAGATATCATGGCAAAGATGGCGAAACATCAATAAAACGGATGACAAATCATCACACCTAACAAAGATATTGTGAATCAAAGTAGGATAACAAAAATGTGCGATGGAAAAATATCAGCTTCAAAATAACAAGATATCATGGCAAAGACGGCGACACATCAATAAAACGGATGAAAAGTCATCACACCTAACAATGATATTGAGAATCAAAGTAGGATAACAAACATGTGCGATGGGAAATCATCGGCTTCAAAATAACAAGATATCATGGCAAAGATGGAGAAACATCAATAAAACGGATGACAAATCATCACACCTAACAATGATATTGAGAATCAAAGTAGGATAACAAACATGTGCGATGGCGAAACATCAGCTTCAAAATAACAAGATATCATGGCAAAGATGGCGAACCATCAATAAAACGGATGACAAATCATCACACCTAAAAATGATATTGAGAATTAAAGTAGGATAACAAACATGTTCGATGGCGAAACATCGGCTTCAGGATTACAAGATATCATGGCAAAGATGGCGAAACCTCAATAAAACGGATGACAAAACAACCCACCTAACAATGATATTGAGAATCACATTAGGATAAAAAACATTTGTGATGGCGAAACATCGGCTTCAAGATAACAAGATATCATGTCAAAGATGGCGAAACATCAATAAAACAGATGACAAATCATCACACCTAACAATGATATTGAGAATCAAAGTAGGATAACAAACATGTGCGATGGCGAAACATCGGCTTCAAAATAATAAGATATCATGGCAAAGATGGCGAAACATCAATAAAACGGATGACAAATCATCACACCTAACAAAGATATTGTGAACCAAAGTAGGATAACAAACATGTGCGATGGCGAAACATCAGCTTCAAAATAACAAGATATCATGGCAAAGATGGCGAAACATCAATAAAACGGATGAAAAATCATCACACCTAACAAAGATATTGTGAACCAAAGTAGGATAACAAACATGTGCGATGGAAAAATATTGGCTTCAAAATAACAAGATATCATGGCAAAGATGGCGAAACATCAATAAAACGGATGACAAATCATCACACCTAACAAAGATATTGTGAATCAAAGTAGGATAACAAACATGTGCGATGGCAAAATATCGGCTTGAAAATAACAAGATATCATGGAAAATATGGCGACACATCAATAAAACGGATGAAAAGTCATCAAACCTAACAATGATATTGAGAATCAAAGTAGGATAACAAACAAGTGCGATGGGAAATCATCGGCTTCAAAATAACAAGATATCATGGCAAAGATGGAGAAACATCAATAAAAAGGATGACAAATCATCACACCTAACAATGATATTGAGAATCAAAGTAGGATAACAAACATGTGCGATGGCGAAACATCAGCTTCAAAATAACAAGATATCATGGCAAAGATGGCGAAACATCAATAAAACGGATGACAAATCATCACACCTAAAAATGATATTGAGAATTAAAGTAGGATAACAAACATGTTCGATGGCGAAACATCGGCTTCAGGATAACAAGATATCATGGCAAAGATGGTGAAACCTCAATAAAACGGATGACAAAACATCCCACCTAACAATGATATTGAGAATCACATTAGGATAAAAAACATGTGTGATGGCGAAACATCGGCTTCAAGATAACAAGATATCATGTCAAAGATGGTGAAACATCAATAAAACGGATGATAAATCATCACACCTAACAAAGATATTGTGAATCAAAGTAGGATAACAAACATGTGCGATGGCAAAATATCGGCTTGAAAATAACAAGATATCATGGAAAATATGGCGACACATCAATAAAATGGATGAAAAGTCATCACACCTAACAATGATATTGAGAATCAAAGTATGATAACAAACATGTGCGATGGGAAAACATCAGCTTCAAAATAACAAGATATCATGGCAAAGATGGCGAAACATCAATAAAACGGATGACAAATCATCACACCTAAAAATGATATTGAGAATTAAAGTAGGATAACAAACATGTTCGATGGCGAAACATCGGCTTCAGGATAACAAGATATCATGGCAAAGAAGGCGAAACCTCAATAAAATGGATGACAAAACATCCCACCTAACAATGATATTGAGAATCACATTAGGATAAAAAACATGTGTGATGGCGAAACATCGGCTTCAAGATAACAAGATATCATGTCAAAGATGGCGAAACATCAATAAAACAGATGACAAATCATCACACCTAACAATGATATTGAGAATCAAAGTAGGATAACAAACATGTGCGATGGCGAAACATCGGCTTCAAAATAATAAGATATCATGGCAAAGATGGCAAAACATCAATAAAATGGATGACAAATCATCACACCTAACAAAGATATTGTAAACCAAAGTAGGATAACAAACATGTGCGATGGAGAAACATCAACTTCAAAATAACAAGATATCATGGCAAAGATGGCGAAACATCAATAAAACGGATGACAAATCATCAGACCTAACAAAGATATTGTGAACCAAAGTAGGATAACAAACATGTGCGATGGAAAAATATTGGCTTCAAAATAACAAGATATCATGGCAAAGATGGCGAAGCATCAATAAAACGGATGACAAATCATCACACCTATTAAAGATATTGTGAATAAAAGTAGGATAACAAACATGTGCGATGGCAAAATATCGGCTTGAAAATAACAAGATATCATGGAAAATATGGCGACACATCAATAAAACTGATTAAAAGTCATCACACCTAACAATGATATTGAGAATCAAAGTAGGATAACAAACATGTGCGATGGGAAATCATCGCCTTCAAAATAACAAGATATCATGGCAAAGATGGAGAAACATCAATAAAACGGATGACAAATCATCACACCTAACAATGATACTGAGAATCAAAGTAGGATAACAAACATGTGCGATGGAGAAACATCAGCTTCAAAATAACAAGATATCATGGAAAAGATGGCGAAACATCAATAAAACGGATGAAAAATCATCACACCTAAAAATGATATTGAGAATTAAAGTAGGATAACAAACATGTTTGATGGCGAAACATCGGCTTCAGGATAACAAGATATCATGGCAAAGATGGCGAAACCTCAATAAAACGGATGACAAAATCCCACCTAACAATGATATTGAGAATCACATTAGGATAAATAACATGTGTGATGGCGAAACATCAGCTTCAAGATAACAAGATATCATGTCAAAGATGGTGAAACATCAATAAAACAGATGACAAATCATCACACCTAACAATGATATTGAGAATCAAAGTAGGATAACAAACATGTGCGATGGCGAAACATCGGCTTCAAAATAATAAGATATCATGGCAAAGATGGCGAAACATCAATAAAACGGATGACAAATCATCACACCTAACAAAGATATTGTGAACCAAAGTAGGATAACAAACATGTGCGATGGCGAAACATCAGCTTCAAAATAACAAGATATCATGGCAAAGATGGCGAAACATCAATAAAATGGATGACAAATCATCACACCTAACAAAGATATTGTGAACCAAAGTAGGATAAGAAACATGTGCGATGGAAAAATATTGGCTTCAAAATAACAAGATATCATGGCAAAGATGGCGAAACATCAATAAAACGGATGATAAATCATCACACCTAACAAAGATATTGTGAATCAAAGTAGGATAACAAACATGTGCGATGGCAAAATATCGGCTTGAAAATAACAAGATATCATGGCAAATATGGCGACACATCAATAAAACGGATGAAAAGTCATCACACCTAACAATGATATTGAGAATCAAAGTATGATAACAAACATGTGCGATGGGAAAACATCAGCTTCAAAATAACAAGATATCATGGCAAAGATGGCGAAACATCAATAAAACGGATGACAAATCATCACACCTAAAAATGATATTGAGAATTAAAGTAGGATAACAAACATGTTCGATGGCGAAACATCGGCTTCAGGATAACAAGATATCATGGCAAAGAAGGCGAAACCTCAATAAAATGGATGACAAAACATCCCACCTAACAATGATATTGAGAATCACATTAGGATAAAAAACATGTGTGATGGCGAAACATCGGCTTCAAGATAACAAGATATCATGTCAAAGATGGCGAAACATCAATAAAACAGATGACAAATCATCACACCTAACAATGATATTGAGAATCAAAGTAGGATAACAAACATGTGCGATGGCGAAACATCGGCTTCAAAATAATAAGATATCATGGCAAAGATGGCGAAACATCAATAAAACGGATGACAAATCATCACACCTAACAAAGATATTGTAAACCAAAGTAGGATAACAAACATGTGCGATGGAGAAACATCAACTTCAAAATAACAAGATATCATGGCAAAGATGGCGAAACATCAATAAAACGGATGACAAATCATCAGACCTAACAAAGATATTGTGAACCAAAGTAGGATAACAAACATGTGCGATGGAAAAATATTGGCTTCAAAATAACAAGATATCATGGCAAAGATGGCGAAGCATCAATAAAACGGATGACAAATCATCACACCTATTAAAGATATTGTGAATAAAAGTAGGATAACAAACATGTGCGATGGCAAAATATCGGCTTGAAAATAACAAGATATCATGGCAAATATGGCGACACATCAATAAAACTGATTAAAAGTCATCACACCTAACAATGATATTGAGAATCAAAGTAGGATAACAAACATGTGCGATGGGAAATCATCGGCTTCAAAATAACAAGATATCATGGCAAAGATGGAGAAACATCAATAAAACGGATGACAAATCATCACACCTAACAATGATACTGAGAATCAAAGTAGGATAACAAACATGTGCGATGGAGAAACATCAGCTTCAAAATAACAAGATATCATGGAAAATATGGCGAAACATCAATAAAACGGATGAAAAATCATCACACCTAAAAATGATATTGAGAATTAAAGTAGGATAACAAACATGTTTGATGGCGAAACATCGGCTTCAGGATAACAAGATATCATGGCAAAGATGGCGAAACCTCAATAAAACGGATGACAAAATCCCACCTAACAATGATATTGAGAATCACATTAGGATAAATAACATGTGTGATGGCGAAACATCGGCTTCAAGATAACAAGATATCATGTCAAAGATGGTGAAACATCAATAAAACAGATGACAAATCATCACACCTAACAATGATATTGAGAATCAAAGTAGGATAACAAACATGTGCGATGGCGAAACATCGGCTTCAAAATAATAAGATATCATGGCAAAGATGGCGAAACATCAATAAAACGGATGACAAATCATCACACCTAACAAAGATATTGTGAACCAAAGTAGGATAACAAACATGTGCGATGGCGAAACATCAGCTTCAAAATAACAAGATATCATGGCAAAGATGGCGAAACATCAATAAAATGGATGACAAATCATCACACCTAACAAAGATATTGTGAACCAAAGTAGGATAAGAAACATGTGCGATGGAAAAATATTGGCTTCAAAATAACAAGATATCATGGCAAAGATGGCGAAACATCAATAAAACGGATGATAAATCATCACACCTAACAAAGATATTGTGAATCAAAGTAGGATAACAAACATGTGCGATGGCAAAATATCGGCTTGAAAATAACAAGATATCATGGCAAATATGGCGACACATCAATAAAACGGATGAAAAGTCATCACACCTAACAATGATATTGAGAATCAAAGTATGATAACAAACATGTGCGATGGGAAAACATCAGCTTCAAAATAACAAGATATCATGGCAAAGATGGCGAAACATCAATAAAACGGATGACAAATCATCACACCTAAAAATGATATTGAGAATTAAAGTAGGATAACAAACATATTCGATGGCGAAACATCGGCTTCAGGATAACAAGATATCATGGCAAAGATGGCGAAACCTCAATAAAATAGATGACAAAACATCCCACCTAACAATGATATTGAGAATCACATTAGGATAAAAAACATGTGTGATGGCGAAACATCGGCTTCAAGATAACAAGATATCATGTCAAAGATGGCGAAACATCAATAAAACAGATGACAAATCATCACACCTAACAATGATATTGAGTATCAAAGTAGGATAACAAACATGTGCGATGGCGAAACATCGGCTTCAAAATAATAAGATATCATGGCAAAGATGGCGAAACATCAATAAAACGGATGACAAATCATCACACCTAACAAAGATATTGTGAACCAAAGTAGGATAACAAACATGTGCGATGGAGAAACATCAGCTTCAAAATAACAAGATATCATGGCAAAGATGGCGAAACATCAATAAAACGGATGACAAATCATCACACCTAACAAAGATATTGTGAATCAAAGTAGGATAACAAACATGTGCGATGGCAAAATATCGGCTTGAAAATAACAAGATATCATGGCAAATATGGCGACACATCAATAAAACTGATTAAAAGTCATCACACCTAACAATGATATTGAGAATCAAAGTAGGATAACAAACATGTGCGATGGGAAATCATCGGCTTCAAAATAACAAGATATCATGGCAAAGATGGAGAAACATCAATAAAACGGATGACAAATCATCACACCTAACAATGATACTGAGAATCAAAGTAGGATAACAAACATGTGCGATGGAGAAACATCAGCTTCAAAATAACAAGATATCATGGAAAATATGGCGAAACATCAATAAAACGGATGAAAAATCATCACACCTAAAAATGATATTGAGAATTAAAGTAGGATAACAAACATGTTTGATGGCGAAACATCGGCTTCAGGATAACAAGATATCATGGCAAAGATGGCGAAACCTCAATAAAACGGATGACAAAATCCCACCTAACAATGATATTGAGAATCACATTAGGATAAATAACATGTGTGATGGCGAAACATCGGCTTCAAGATAACAAGATATCATGTCAAAGATGGTGAAACATCAATAAAACAGATGACAAATCATCACACCTAACAATGATATTGAGAATCAAAGTAGGATAACAAACATGTGCGATGGCGAAACATCGGCTTCAAAATAATAAGATATCATGGCAAAGATGGCGAAACATCAATAAAACGGATGACAAATCATCACACCTAACAAAGATATTGTGAACCAAAGTAGGATAACAAACATGTGCGATGGCGAAACATCAGCTTCAAAATAACAAGATATCATGGCAAAGATGGCGAAACATCAATAAAATGGATGACAAATCATCACACCTAACAAAGATATTGTGAACCAAAGTAGGATAAGAAACATGTGCGATGGAAAAATATTGGCTTCAAAATAACAAGATATCATGGCAAAGATGGCGAAACATCAATAAAACGGATGATAAATCATCACACCTAACAAAGATATTGTGAATCAAAGTAGGATAACAAACATGTGCGATGGCAAAATATCGGCTTGAAAATAACAAGATATCATGGCAAATATGGCGACACATCAATAAAACGGATGAAAAGTCATCACACCTAACAATGATATTGAGAATCAAAGTATGATAACAAACATGTGCGATGGGAAAACATCAGCTTCAAAATAACAAGATATCATGGCAAAGATGGCGAAACATCAATAAAACGGATGACAAATCATCACACCTAAAAATGATATTGAGAATTAAAGTAGGATAACAAACATATTCGATGGCGAAACATCGGCTTCAGGATAACAAGATATCATGGCAAAGATGGCGAAACCTCAATAAAATAGATGACAAAACATCCCACCTAACAATGATATTGAGAATCACATTAGGATAAAAAACATGTGTGATGGCGAAACATCGGCTTCAAGATAACAAGATATCATGTCAAAGATGGCGAAACATCAATAAAACAGATGACAAATCATCACACCTAACAATGATATTGAGTATCAAAGTAGGATAACAAACATGTGCGATGGCGAAACATCGGCTTCAAAATAATAAGATATCATGGCAAAGATGGCGAAACATCAATAAAACGGATGACAAATCATCACACCTAACAAAGATATTGTGAACCAAAGTAGGATAACAAACATGTGCGATGGAGAAACATCAGCTTCAAAATAACAAGATATCATGGCAAAGATGGCGAAACATCAATAAAACGGATGACAAATCATCAGACCTAACAAAGATATTGTGAACCAAAGTAGGATAACAAACATGTGCGATGGAAAAATATTGGCTTCAAAATAACAAGATATCATGGCAAAGATGGCGAAACATCAATAAAACGGATGACAAATCATCACACCTATTAAAGATATTGTGAATCAAAGTAGGATAACAAACATGTGCGATGGCAAAATATCGGCTTGAAAATAACAAGATATCGTGGCAAATATGGCGACACATCAATAAAACTGATTAAAAGTCATCACACCTAACAATGATATTGAGAATCAAAGTAGGATAACAAACATGTGCGATGGGAAATCATCGGCTTCAAAATAACAAGATATCATGGCAAAGATGGAGAAACATCAATAAAACGGATGACAAATCATCACACCTAACAATGATACTGAGAATCAAAGTAGGATAACAAACATGTGCGATGGAGAAACATCAGCTTCAAAATAACAAGATATCATGGAAAAGATGGCGAAACATCAATAAAACGGATGAAAAATTATCACACCTAAAAATGATATTGAGAATTAAAGTAGGATAACAAACATGTTTGATGGCGAAACATCGGCTTCAGGATAACAAGATATCATGGCAAAGATGGCGAAACCTCAATAAAACGGATGACAAAATCCCACCTAACAATGATATTGAGAATCACATTAGGATAAATAACATGTGTGATGGCGAAACATCGGCTTCAAGATAACAAGATATCATGTCCAAGATGGTGAAACATCAATAAAACAGATGACAAATCATCACACCTAACAATGATATTGAGAATCAAAGTAGGATAACAAACATGTGCGATGGCGAAACATCGGCTTCAAAATAATAAGATATCATGGCAAAGATGGCGAAACATCAATAAAACGGATGACAAATCATCACACCTAACAAAGATATTGTGAACCAAAGTAGGATAACAAACATGTGCGATGGCGAAACATCAGCTTCAAAATAACAAGATATCATGGCAAAGATGGCGAAACATCAATAAAATGGATGACAAATCATCAAACCTAACAAAGATATTGTGAACCAAAGTAGGATAAGAAACATGTGCGATGGAAAAATATTGGCTTCAAAATAACAAGATATCATGGCAAAGATGGCGAAACATCAATAAAACGGATGATAAATCATCACACCTAACAAAGATATTGTGAATCAAAGTAGGATAACAAACATGTGCGATGGCAAAATATCGGCTTGAAAATAACAAGATATCATGGCAAATATGGCGACACATCAATAAAACGGATGAAAAGTCATCACACCTAACAATGATATTGAGAATCAAAGTATGATAACAAACATGTGCGATGGGAAAACATCAGCTTCAAAATAACAAGATATCATGGCAAAGATGGCGAAACATCAATAAAACGGATGACAAATCATCACACCTAAAAATGATATTGAGAATTAAAGTAGGATAACAAACATATTCGATGGCGAAACATCGGCTTCAGGATAACAAGATATCATGGCAAAGATGGCGAAACCTCAATAAAATAGATGAAAAAACATCCCACCTAACAATGATATTGAGAATCACATTAGGATAAAAAACATGTGTGATGGCGAAACATCGGCTTCAAGATAACAAGATATCATGTCAAAGATGGCGAAACATCAATAAAACAGATGACAAATCATCACACCTAACAATGATATTGAGTATCAAAGTAGGATAACAAACATGTGGGATGGCGAAACATCGGCTTCAAAATAATAAGATATCATGGCAAAGATGGCGAAACATCAATAAAACGGATGACAAATCATCACACCTAACAAAGATATTGTGAACCAAAGTAGGATAACAAACATGTGCGATGGAGAAACATCAGCTTCAAAATAACAAGATATCATGGCAAAGATGGCGAAACATCAATAAAACGGATGACAAATCATCAGACCTAACAAAGATATTGTGAACCAAAGTAGGATAACAAACATGTGCGATGGAAAAATATTGGCTTCAAAATAACAAGATATCATGGCAAAGATGGCGAAACATCAATAAAACGGATGACAAATCATCACACCTATTAAAGATATTGTGAATCAAAGTAGGATAACAAACATGTGCGATGGCAAAATATCGGCTTGAAAATAACAAGATATCATGGCAAATATGGCGACACATCAATAAAACTGATTAAAAGTCATCACACCTAACAATGATATTGAGAATCAAAGTAGGATAACAAACATGTGCGATGGGAAATCATCGGCTTCAAAATAACAAGATATCATGGCAAAGATGGAGAAACATCAATAAAACGGATGACAAATCATCACACCTAACAATGATACTGAGAATCAAAGTAGGATAACAAACATGTGCGATGGAGAAACATTAGCTTCAAAATAACAAGATATCATGGAAAAGATGGCGAAACATCAATAAAACGGATGAAAAATCATCACACCTAAAAATGATATTGAGAATTAAAGTAGGATAACAAACATGTTTGATGGCGAAACATCGGCTTCAGGATAACAAGATATCATGGAAAAGATGGCGAAACCTCAATAAAACGGATGACAAAACATCCCACCTAACAATGATATTGAGAATCACATTAGGATAAAAAACATGTGTGATGGCGAAACATCGGCTTCAAGATAACAAGATATCATGTCAAAGATGGTGAAACATCAATAAAACAGATGACAAATCATCACACCTAACAATGATATTGAGAATCAAAGTAGGATAACAAACATGTGCGATGGCGAAACATCGGCTTCAAAATAATAAGATATCATGGCAAAGATGGCGAAACATCAATAAAACGGATGACAAATCATCACACCTAACAAAGATATTGTGAACCAAAGTAGGATAACAAACATGTGCGATGGCGAAACATCAGCTTCAAAATAACAAGATATCATGGCAAAGATGGCGAAACATCAATAAAATGGATGAGAAATCATCACACCTAATAAAGATATTGTGAACCAAAGTAGGATAAGAAACATGTGCGATGGAAAAATATTGGCTTCAAAATAACAAGATATCATGGCAAAGATGGCGAAACATCAATAAAACGGATGATAAATCATCACACCTAACAAAGATATTGTGAATCAAAGTAGGATAACAAACATGTGCGATGGCAAAATATCGGCTTGAAAATAACAAGATATCATGGCAAATATGGCGACACATCAATAAAACGGATGAAAAGTCATCACACCTAACAATGATATTGAGAATCAAAGTAGGATAACAAACATGTGCGATGGGAAAACCTCAGCTTCAAAATAACAAGATATCATGGCAAATATGGCGAAACATCAATAAAACGGATGACAAATCATCACACCTAAAAATGATATTGAGAATTAAAGTAGGATAACAAACATGTTCGATGGCGAAACATCGGCTTCAGGATAACAAGATATCATGGCAAAGATGGTGAAACCTCAATAAAATGGATGACAAAACATCCCACCTAACAATGATATTGAGAATCACATTAGGATAAAAAACATGTGTGATGGCGAAACATCGGCTTCAAGATAACAAGATATCATGTCAAAGATGGCGAAACATCAATAAAACAGATGACAAATCATCACACCTAACAATGATATTGAGAATCAAAGTAGGATAACAAACATGTGCGATGGCGAAACATCGGCTTCAAAATAATAAGATATCATGGCAAAGAAGGCGAAACATCAATAAAACGGATGACAAATCATCACACCTAACAAAGATATTGTGAACCAAAGTAGGATAACAAAATGTGCGATGGAGAAACATCAGCTTCAAAATAACAAGATATCATGGCAAAGATGGCGAAACATCAATAAAACGGATGACAAATCATCACACCTAACAAAGATATTTTAAACCAAAGTAGGATAACAAACATGTGCGATGGCAAAATATCGGCTTGAAAATAACAAGATATCATGGCAAATATGGCGACACATCAATAAAACAGATGAAAAGTCATCACACCTAACAATGATATTGAGAATCAAAGTAGGATAACAAACATGTGCGATGGGAAAACATCAGCTTTAAAATAACAAGATATCATGGAAAAGATGACGAAACATCAATAAAACGGATGACAAATCATCACACCTAAAAATGATATTGAGAATTAAAGTAGGATAACAAACATGTTCGATGGCGAAACATCGGCTTCAGGATAACAAGATATCATGGCAAAGATGGAGAAACCTCAATAAAATGGATGACAAAACATCCCACCTAACAATGATATTGAGAATCACATTAGGATAAAAAACATGTGTGATGGCGAAACATCGGCTTCAAGATAACAAGATATCATGTCAAAGATGGCGAAACATCAATAAAACAGATGACAAATCATCACACCTAACAATGATATTGAGAATCAAAGTAGGATAACAAACATGTGCGATGGCGAAACATCGGCTTCAAAATAATAAGATATCATGGCAAAGATGGCGAAACATCAATAAAACGGATGACAAATCATCACACCTAACAAAGATATTGTGAACCAAAGTAGGATAACAAACATGTGCGATGGAAAAATATTGGCTTCAAAATAACAAGATATCATGGCAAAGATGGCGAAACATCAATAAAACGGATGACAAATCATCACACCTAACAAAGATATTGTGAACCAAAGTAGGATAACAAACATGTGCGATGGCGAAACATCAGCTTCAAAATAACAAGATATCATGGCAAAGATGGCGAAACATCAATAAAATGGATGAGAAATCATCACACCTAACAAAGATATTGTGAACCAAAGTAGGATAAGAAACATGTGCGATGGAAAAATATTGGCTTCAAAATAACAAGATATCATGGCAAAGATGGCGAAACATCAATAAAACGGATGATAAATCATCACACCTAACAAAGATATTGTGAATCAAAGTAGGATAACAAACATGTGCGATGGCAAAATATCGGCTTGAAAATAACAAGATATCATGGCAAATATGGCGACACATTAATAAAACGGATGAAAAGTCATCACACCTAACAATGATATTGAGAATCAAAGTAGGATAACAAACATGTGCGATGGGAAAACATCAGCTTCAAAATAACAAGATATCATGGCAAATATGGCGAAACATCAATAAAACGGATGACAAATCATCACACCTAAAAATGATATTGAGAATTAAAGTAGGATAACAAACATGTTCGATGGCGAAACATCGGCTTCAGGATAACAAGATATCATGGCAAAGATGGTGAAACCTCAATAAAATGGATCACAAAACATCCCACCTAACAATGATATTGAGAATCACATTAGGATAAAAAACATGTGTGATGGCGAAACATCGGCTTCAAGATAACAAGATATCATGTCAAAGATGGCGAAACATCAATAAAACGGATGACAAATCATCACACCTAACAAAGATATTGTGAACCAAAGTAGGATAACAAACATGTGCGATGGAAAAATATTGGCTTCAAAATAACAAGATATCATGGCAAAGATGGCGAAACATCAATAAAACGGATGACAAATCATCACACCTAATAAAGATATTGTGAATCAAAGTAGGATAACAAACATGTGCGATGGCAAAATATCGGCTTGAAAATAACAAGATATCATGGCAAATATGGCGACACATTAATAAAACGGATTAAAATTCATCACACCTAACAATGATATTGAGAATCAAAGTAGGATAACAAACATGTGCGATGGGAAATCATCGGCTTCAAAATAACAAGATATCATGGCAAAGATGGAGAAACATCAATAAAACGGATGACAAATCATCACACCTAACAATGATATTGAGAATCAAAGTAGGATAACAAACATGTGCGATGGCGAAACATCAGCTTCAAAATAACAAGATATCATGGAAAAGATGGCGAAACATCAATAAAACGGATGAAAAATCATCACACCTAAAAATGATATTGAGAATTAAAGTAGGATAACAAACATGTTCGATGGCGAAACATCGGCTTCAGGATAACAAGATATCATGGCAAAGATGGCGAAACCTCAATAAAACGGATGACAAAACATCCCACCTAACAATGATATTGAGAATCACATTAGGATAAAAAACATGTGTGATGGCAAAACATCGGCTTCAAGATAACAAGATATCATGTCAAAGATGGTGAAACATCAATAAAACAGATGACAAATCATCACACCTAACAATGATATTGAGAATCAAAGTAGGATAACAAACATGTGCGATGGCGAAACATCAGCTTCAAAATAATAAGATATCATGGCAAAGATGGCGAAACATCAATAAAACGGATGACAAATCATCACACCTAACAAAGATATTGTGAACCAAAGTAGGATAACAAACATGTGCGATGGCGAAACATCAGCTTCAAAATAACAAGATATCATGGCAAAGATGGCGAAACATCAATAAAATGGATGACAAATCATCACACCTAACAAAGATATTGTGAACCAAAGTAGGATAACAAACATGTGCGATGGAAAAATATTGGCTTCAAAATAACAAGATATCATGGCAAAGATGGCGAAACATCAATAAAACGGATGATAAATCATCACACCTAACAAAGATATTGTGAATCAAAGTAGGATAACAAACATGTGCGATGGCAAAATATCGGCTTGAAAATAACAAGATATCATGGCAAATATGGCGACACATTAATAAAACGGATGAAAAGTCATCACACCTAACAATGATATTGAGAATCAAAGTAGGATAACAAACATGTGCGATGGGAAAACATCAGCTTCAAAATAACAAGATATCATGGCAAATATGGCGAAACATCAATAAAACGGATGACAAATCATCACACCTAAAAATGATATTGAGAATTAAAGTAGGATAACAAACATGTTCGATGGCGAAACATCGGCTTCAGGATAACAAGATATCATGGCAAAGATGGTGAAACCTCAATAAAATGGATCACAAAACATCCCACCTAACAATGATATTGAGAATCACATTAGGATAAAAAACATGTGTGATGGCGAAACATCGGCTTCAAGATAACAAGATATCATGTCAAAGATGGCGAAACATCAATAAAACGGATGACAAATCATCACACCTAACAAAGATATTGTGAACCAAAGTAGGATAACAAACATGTGCGATGGAAAAATATTGGCTTCAAAATAACAAGATATCATGGCAAAGATGGCGAAACATCAATAAAACGGATGACAAATCATCACACCTAATAAAGATATTGTGAATCAAAGTAGGATAACAAACATGTGCGATGGCAAAATATCGGCTTGAAAATAACAAGATATCATGGCAAATATGGCGACACATTAATAAAATGGATTAAAATTCATCACACCTAACAATGATATTGAGAATCAAAGTAGGATAACAAACATGTGCGATGGGAAATCATCGGCTTCAAAATAACAAGATATCATGGCAAAGATGGAGAAACATCAATAAAACGGATGACAAATCATCACACCTAACAATGATATTGAGAATCAAAGTAGGATAACAAACATGTGCGATGGCGAAACATCAGCTTCAAAATAACAAGATATCATGGAAAAGATGGCGAAACATCAATAAAACGGATGAAAAATCATCACACCTAAAAATGATATTGAGAATTAAAGTAGGATAACAAACATGTTCGATGGCGAAACATCGGCTTCAGGATAACAAGATATCATGGCAAAGATGGCGAAACCTCAATAAAACGGATGACAAAACATCCCACCTAACAATGATATTGAGAATCACATTAGGATAAAAAACATGTGTGATGGCAAAACATCGGCTTCAAGATAACAAGATATCATGTCAAAGATGGTGAAACATCAATAAAACAGATGACAAATCATCACACCTAACAATGATATTGAGAATCAAAGTAGGATAACAAACATGTGCGATGGCGAAACATCAGCTTCAAAATAATAAGATATCATGGCAAAGATGGCGAAACATCAATAAAACGGATGACAAATCATCACACCTAACAAAGATATTGTGAACCAAAGTAGGATAACAAACATGTGCGATGGCGAAACATCAGCTTCAAAATAACAAGATATCATGGCAAAGATGGCGAAACATCAATAAAATGGATGACAAATCATCACACCTAACAAAGATATTGTGAACCAAAGTAGGATAACAAACATGTGCGATGGAAAAATATTGGCTTCAAAATAACAAGATATCATGGCAAAGATGGCGAAACATCAATAAAACGGATGATAAATCATCACACCTAACAAAGATATTGTGAATCAAAGTAGGATAACAAACATGTGCGATGGCAAAATATCGGCTTGAAAATAACAAGATATCATGGCAAATATGGCGACACATTAATAAAACGGATGAAAAGTCATCACACCTAACAATGATATTGAGAATCAAAGTAGGATAACAAACATGTGCGATGGGAAAACATCAGCTTCAAAATAACAAGATATCATGGCAAATATGGCGAAACATCAATAAAACGGATGACAAATCATCACACCTAAAAATGATATTGAGAATTAAAGTAGGATAACAAACATGTTCGATGGCGAAACATCGGCTTCAGGATAACAAGATATCATGGCAAAGATGGTGAAACCTCAATAAAATGGATCACAAAACATCCCACCTAACAATGATATTGAGAATCACATTAGGATAAAAAACATGTGTGATGGCGAAACATCGGCTTCAAGATAACAAGATATCATGTCAAAGATGGCGAAACATCAATAAAACGGATGACAAATCATCACACCTAACAAAGATATTGTGAACCAAAGTAGGATAACAAACATGTGCGATGGAAAAATATTGGCTTCAAAATAACAAGATATCATGGCAAAGATGGCGAAACATCAATAAAACGGATGACAAATCATCACACCTAATAAAGATATTGTGAATCAAAGTAGGATAACAAACATGTGCGATGGCAAAATATCGGCTTGAAAATAACAAGATATCATGGCAAATATGGCGACACATTAATAAAACGGATTAAAATTCATCACACCTAACAATGATATTGAGAATCAAAGTAGGATAACAAACATGTGCGATGGGAAATCATCGGCTTCAAAATAACAAGATATCATGGCAAAGATGGAGAAACATCAATAAAACGGATGACAAATCATCACACCTAACAATGATATTGAGAATCAAAGTAGGATAACAAACATGTGCGATGGCGAAACATCAGCTTCAAAATAACAAGATATCATGGAAAAGATGGCGAAACATCAATAAAACGGATGAAAAATCATCACACCTAAAAATGATATTGAGAATTAAAGTAGGATAACAAACATGTTCGATGGCGAAACATCGGCTTCAGGATAACAAGATATCATGGCAAAGATGGCGAAACCTCAATAAAACGGATGACAAAACATCCCACCTAACAATGATATTGAGAATCACATTAGGATAAAAAACATGTGTGATGGCAAAACATCGGCTTCAAGATAACAAGATATCATGTCAAAGATGGTGAAACATCAATAAAACAGATGACAAATCATCACACCTAACAATGATATTGAGAATCAAAGTAGGATAACAAACATGTGCGATGGCGAAACATCAGCTTCAAAATAATAAGATATCATGGCAAAGATGGCGAAACATCAATAAAATGGATGACAAATCATCACACCTAACAAAGATATTGTGAACCAAAGTAGGATAACAAACATGTGCGATGGCGAAACATCAGCTTCAAAATAACAAGATATCATGGCAAAGATGGCGAAACATCAATAAAATGGATGACAAATCATCACACCTAACAAAAATATTGTGAACCAAAGTAGGATAACAAACATGTGCGATGGAAAAATATTGGCTTCAAAATAACAAGATATCATGGCAAAGATGGCGAAACGACAATAAAACGGATGATAAATCATCACACCTAACAAAGATATTATGAATCAAAGTAGGATAACAAACATGTGCGATGGCAAAATATCGGCTTGAAAATAACAAGATATCATGGCAAATATGGCGACACATCAATAAAACGGATGAAAAGTCATCACACCTAACAATGATATTGAGAATCAAAGTAGGATAACAAACATGTGCGATGGTAAAACATCAGCTTTAAAATAACAAGATATCATGGAAAAGATGGCGAAACATCAATAAAACGGATGACAAATCATCACACCTAAAAATGATATTGAGAAATAAAGTAGGATAACAAACATGTTCGATGGCGAAACATCGGCTTCAGGATAACAAGATATCATGGCAAAGATGGAGAAACCTCAATAAAATGGATGACAAAACATCCCACCTAACAATGATATTGAGAATCACATTAGGATAAAAAACATGTGTGATGGCGAAACATCGGCTTCAAGATAACAAGATATCATGTCAAAGATGGCGAAACATCAATAAAACAGATGACAAATCATCACACCTAACAATGATATTGAGAATCAAAGTAGGATAACAAACATGTGCGATGGCGAAACATTGGCTTCAAAATAATAAGATATCATGGCAAAGATGGCGAAACATCAATAAAACGGATGACAAATCATCACACCTAACAAAGATATTGTGAACCAAAGTAGGATAACAAACATGTGCGATGGAAAAATATTGGCTTCAAAATAACAAGATATCATGGCAAAGATGGCGAAACATCAATAAAACGGATGACAAATCATCACACCTAATAAAGATATTGTGAATCAAAGTAGGATAACAAACATGTGCGATGGCAAAATATCGGCTTGAAAATAACAAGATATCATGGAAAATATGGCGACACATCAATAAAATGGATTAAAAGTCATCACACCTAACAATGATATTGAGAATCAAAGTAGGATAACAAACATGTGCGATGGGAAATCATCGGCTTCAAAATAACAAGATATCATGGCAAAGATGGAGAAACATCAATAAAACGGATGACAAATCATCACACCTAACAATGATATTGAGAATCAAAGTAGGATAACAAACATGTGCGATGGCGAAACATCAGCTATAAAATAACAAGATATCATGGAAAAGATGGAGAAACATCAATAAATGGATGAAAAATCATCACACCTAAAAATGATATTGAGAATTAAAGTAGGATAACAAACATGTTCGATGGCGAAACATCGGCTTCAGGATAACAAGATATCATGGCAAAGATGGCGAAACCTCAATAAAACGGATGATAAAACATCCCACCTAACAATGATATTGAGAATCACATTAGGATAAAAAACATGTGTGATGGCGAAACATCGGCTTCAAGATAACAAGATATCATGTCAAAGATGGCGAAACATCAATAAAACAGATGACAAATCATCACACCTAACAATGATATTTAGAATCAAAGTAGGATAACAAACATGTGCGATGGCGAAACATCGGCTTCAAAATAATAAGATATCATGGCAAAGATGGCGAAACATCAATAAAACGGATGACAAATCATCACACCTAACAAAGATATTGTGAACCAAAGTAGGATAACAAACATGTGCGATGGAAAAATATTGGCTTCAAAATAACAAGATATCATGGCAAAGATGGCGAAACATCAATAAAACGGATGACAAATCATCACACCTAACAAAGATATTGTGAATCAAAGTAGGATAAGAAACATGTGCGATGGCAAAATATCGGCTTCAAAATAACAAGATATCATGGCAAAGACGGCGACACATCAATAAAACGGATGAAAAGTCATCACACCTAACAATGATATTGAGAATCAAAGTAGGATAACAAACATGTGCGATGGGAAATCATCGGCTTCAAAATAACAAGATATCATGGCAAAGATGGAGAAACATCAATAAAACGGATGACAAATCATCACACCTAACAATGATATTGAGAATCAAAGTAGGATAACAAACATGTGCGATGGTGAAACATCAGCTTCAAAATAACAAGATATCATGGCAAAGATGGCGAAACATCAATAAAACGGATGACAAATCATCACACCTAAAAATTATATTGAGAATTAAAGTAGGATAACAAACATGTTCGATGGCGAAACATCGGCTTCAGGATAACAAGATATCATGGCAAAGATGGCGAAACCTCAATAAAACGGATGACAAAACATCCCACCTAACAATGATATTGAGAATCACATTAGGATAAAAAACATGTGTGATGGCGAAACATCGGCTTCAAGATAACAATATATCATGTCAAAGATGGCGAAACATCAATAAAATAGATGACAAATCATCACACCTAACAATGATATTGAGAATCAAAGTAGGATAAAAAACATGTGCAATGGCGAAACATCGGCTTCAAAATAACAAGATATGATGGCAAAGATGGCGAAACATCAATAAATGGATGACAAAGGCGAAACATCAGCTTCAAGATAACAAGATATCATGGCAAAGATGGCGAAACATCAATAAAACGGATGACAAGACATCACACCTAACAATGATATTGAGAATCACAGTAGGATAATAAGCATGTGCGATGGCGAAACATCGGCTTCAAGATAACAAGATATCATGGAAAAGATGGCGAAACATCAATAAAAAGGATGACAAAACATCACACCTAACAATGATATTGAGAATCAAGGTAGGATAACAAACATGTGCGATAGCGAAACATCGGCTTCAAGATAACAAGATATCATGGCAAAGATGGCGAATCATCAATAAAACAAATGACAAAATATCACACCAAAAAATGATATTGAGAATCAGAGTAGGATAACAAACATGTGCGATGGCGAAACATCAGCTTCAAGATAACAAGATAACATGGCAAAGATGGAGAAACATCAATAAAACGGATGACAAGATATCACACCTAACAATGATATTGAGAATCACAGTAGGATAATAAGCATGTGCGATGGCGAAACATCGGCTTCAAAATAACAAGATATCATGGCAAAGATGGAGAAACATCAATAAAACGGATGACAAATCATCACACCTAGCAATGATATTGAGAATCAAAGTAGGATAACAAACATGTGCGATGGCGAAACATCAGCTTCAAAATAATAAGATATCATGGCAAAGATGGCGAAACATCAATAAAATGGATGACAAATCATCACACCTAGCAAAGATATTGTGAACCAAAGTAGGATAACAAACCTGTGCGATGGAAAAATATTGGCTTCAAAATAACAAGATATCATGGCAAAGATGGTGAAACAACAATAAAACGGATGACAAATCATCACACCTAACAAAGATATTGTGAATCAAAGTAGGATAACAAACATGTGCGATGGCAAAATATCGGCTTCAAAATAACAAGATATCATGGCAAAGATGGCGACACATCAATAAAACGGATGAAAAGTCATCACACCTAACAATGATATTGAGAATCAAAGTAGGATAACAAACATGTGCGATGGGAAATCATCGGCTTCAAAATAACAAGATATCATGGCAAAGATGGAGAAACATCAATAAAACGGATGACAAATCATCACACCTAACAATGATATTGAGAATCAAAGTAGGATAACAAACATGTGCGATGGTGAAACATCAGCTTCAAAATAACAAGATATCATGGCAAAGATGGCGAAACATCAATAAAACAGATGACAAATCATCAAACCTAAAAATGATATTGAGAATTAAAGTAGGATAACAAACATGTTCGACGGCGAAACATCGGCTTCAGGATAACAAGATATCATGGCAAATATGGCGAAACCTCAATAAAGCGGATGACAAAACATCCCAACTAACATTGATATTGAGAATCACGTTAGGATAAAAAACATGTGTGATGGCGAAACATCGGCTTCAAGATAACAAGATATCATGGCAAAGATGGCGAAACATCAATAAAACAGATGACAAATCATCACACCTAACAATGATATTGAGAATTAAAGTAGGATAACAAACATGTGCGATGGCGAAACATCGGCTTCAAAATAACAAGATATCATGGCAAAGATGGCGAAACATCAATTAAACGGATGACAAAGGCGAAACATCAGCTTCAAGATAACAAGATATCATGGCAAAGATGGAGAAACATCAATAAAACGGATGACAAATCATCACACCTAACAATGATATTGAGAATCAAAGTAGGATAACAAACATGTGCGATGGTGAAACATCAGCTTCAAAATAACAAGATATCATGGCAAAGATGGCGAAACATCAATAAAACAGATGACAAATCATCAAACCTAAAAATGATATTAAGAATTAAAGTAGGATAACAAACATGTTCGACGGCGAAACATCGGCTTCAGGATAACAAGATATCATGGCAAATATGGCGAAACCTCAATAAAGCGGATGACAAAACATCCCAACTAACATTGATATTGAGAATCACGTTAGGATAAAAAACATGTGTGATGGCGAAACATCGGCTTCAAGATAACAAGATATCATGGCAAAGATGGCGAAACATCAATAAAACAGATGACAAATCATCACACCTAACAATGATATTGAGAATTAAAGTAGGATAACAAACATGTGCGATGGCGAAACATCGGCTTCAAAATAACAAGATATCATGGCAAAGATGGCGAAACATCAATTAAACGGATGACAAAGGCGAAACATCAGCTTCAAGATAACAAGATATCATGGCAAAGATGGCGAAACATCAATAAAACGGATGACAAAACATCACACCTAACAATGATATTGAGAATCACAGTAGGATAACAAACATGTGCGATGGCAAAACATCGGCTTCAAAATAACAAGATATCATGGCAAAGATGGCGAAACATCAATAAAAAGGATGACAAATCATCACACATAAAAATGATATTGAGAATCAAAGTAGGATAACAAACATGTTCGATAGCAAAATATTGGCTTCAAAATAACTTAATATCATTGCAAAGATGGCGACACATCAATAAAACGAATGACAAGTCATCACACCTAACAATGATATTGAGAATCAAAGTAGGATAACAAACATGTGTGATGGCGAAACATCGGCTTCAAAAAAACAAGATATCATGGAAAAGATGGCGAAACATCAATAAAACGGATGACAAATCATCACACCTAAAAATGATATTGAGAATTAAAGTAGGATAACAAACATGTTCGATGGCGAAACATCGGCTTCAAGATAACAAGATATCATGGCAAATATGGCGAAACCTCAATAAAACGGATGACAAAACATCACACCTAACAATGATATTGAGAATCACATTAGGATAACAAACATGTGTGATTGCGAAACATCGTCTTCAAGTTAACAAGATATCATGTCAAAGATAGCGAAACATCAATAAAACAGATGACAAATCATCACACCTAATAATGATATTGAGAATCAAAGTAGGATAACAATCATGTGCGATGGCGAAACATCGGCTTCAAAATAATAAGATATCATGGCAAAGATGGCGAAACATCAATAAAACGGATGACAAATCATCACACCTAACAAAGATATTGTGAACCAAAGTAGGATAACAAACATGTGCGATGGAAAAATATCAGCTTCAAAATAACAAGATATCATGGCAAAGATGGAGAAACATCAATAAAACGGATGACAAATCATCACACCTAACAATGATATTGAGAATCAAAGTAGGATAACAAACATGTGCGATTGTGAAACATCGGCTTCAAAATAACAAGATATCATGGCAAAGATAGAGAAACATCAATAAAATGGATGACAAATCATCACACATAAAAATGATATTGAGAATCTAAGTAGGATAACAAACATGTTCGATGGCGAAACAACGGCTTCAAGATAACAAGATATCATGGCAAAGATGGCGAAAGATCAATAAAACGGATGACAAAACATCACACCTAACAATGATATTGAGAATCATAGTAGGATAACAAACATGTGCGATGGAAAAATATCGGCTTCAAAATAACAAGATATAATGGCAAAGATGGCGACACATCAATAAAACGGATGACAAAACATCACACCTAACAAAGATATTGTGAACCAAAGTAGCATAACAAACATGTTCGATGGAAAAATATCAGCTTCAAAATAACAAGATATCATGGCAAATATGGCGAAACATCAATAAAACGGATGACAAATCATCACACCTAACAATGATATTGAGAATCATAGGATAACAAACATGTGCGATGGCGAAACATCGGCTTCAAAATAACAAGATATCATGGCAAAGATGGCGAAACATAAATAAAACGGATGACAAATCATCACACCTAAAAATGATATTGAGAATCAAAGTAGGATAACAAACATGTTCGATGGCGAAACATCGGCTTCAAGATAACAAGATATCATGGCAAAGATGGCGAAACATCAATAAAACGGATTACAAAACATCACACCTAACAATGATATTGAGAATCATAGTAGGATAACAAACATGTGCGATGGCGAAACATGGGCTTCAAAATAACAAGATATCATGGCAATGTTGGTGAAACATCAATAAAATGGATGACATATCATCACACCTAACAATGATATTGAGAATCACATTAGGATAACAAACATGTTTGATGGCGAAACATCGGCTTCAAGATAACAAGATATCATGTCAAAGATGGCGAAACATCAATAAAACGGATGACAAATCATCACACCTAACAATGATATTGAGAATCAAAGTAGGATAACAAACATGTGCGATGGCGAAACATCAGCTTCAAGATAACAAGATATCATGGAAAAGATTGCGAAACATCAATAAAATGGATGACAAATCATCACACCTAACAAAGATATTGTGAACCAAAGTAGGATAACAAACATGTGCGATGGAAAAATATCAGCTTCAAAATAACAAGATATCATGGCAAAGATGGCGAAACAACAATAAAACGGATGACAAATCATCACACCTAACAATGATATTGAGAATCAAAGTAGGATAACAAACATGTGCGATGGCGAAACATCAGCTTCAAAATAACAAGATATCATGGCAAAGTTGGCGAAACATCAACAAAACGGATGACAAATCATCACACCTAAAAATGATATTGAGAATCAAAGTAGGATAACAAACATGTTCGATGGCGAAACATCGGCTTCAAGATAACAAGATATCATGGCAAAGATGGCGAAACATCAATAAAACGGATGACAAAACATCACACCTAACAATGATATTGGGAATCACAGTAGGATAACAAACATGTGAGATGGCGAAACATCGGCTTCAAAATAACAAGATATCATGGCAAAGATGGTGAAACATCAATAAAACGGATGACAAATCATCACACATAAAAATTATATTGAGAATCAAAGTAGGATAACAAACATGTTCGATGGAGAAACATCGGCTTCAAGATAACAAGATATCATGGCAAAGATGGCGAATCATCAATAAAACAGATGACAAAACATCACACCAAATAATGATATTGAGAATCAGAGTAGGATAACAAACATGTGCGATGGCGAAACATCGGTTTCAAGATAACAAGATATCATGGCAAAGATGGTGAAACATCAATAAAACGGATGACAAATCATCACACCTAACAATGATATTTAGAATCAAAGTAGGATAACAAACATGTGCGATGGCGAAACATCGGCTTCAAAATAACAAGATATCATGGCAAAGATGGCGAAACATCAACAAAACGGATAACAAATCATCACACCTAAAAATGATATTGAGAATCAAAGTAGGATAACAAACATGTTCGATGGCGAAACATCGGCTTCAAGATAACAAGATATCATGGCAAAGATGGCGAAACATCAATAAAACGGATGACAAAACATCACACCTAACAATGATATTGAGAATCACAGTAGGATAACAAACATGTGAGATGGCGAAACATCGGCTTCAAAATAACAAGATATCATGGCAAAGATGGTGAAAGATCAATAAAACGGATGACAAATCATCACACCTAAAAATTATATTGAGAATCAAAGTAGGATAACAAACATGTTCGATGGCGAAACATCGGCTTCAAGATAACAAGATATCATGGCAAAGATGGTGAATCATCAATAAAACGGATGACAAAACATCACACCAAATAATGATATTGAGAATCAGAGTAGGATAACAAACATGTGCGATGGCGAAACATCGGTTTCAAGATAACAAGATATCATGGAAAAGATTGCGAAACATCAATAAAATGGATGAGAAATCATCACACCTAACAATGATATTGAGAATCAAAGTAGGATTACAAACATGTGCGATGGCGAAACATCAGCTTCAAGATAACAAGATAACATGGCAAAGATGGAGAAACATCAATAAAACGGATGACAAAACATCACACCTAACAATGATATTGAGAATCACAGTAGGATAATAAGCATGTGCGATTGTGAAACATCGGCTTCAAGATAACAAGATATCATGGCAAAGATTGCGAAACATCAATAAAAAGGATGACAAAACATCACACCTAACAATGATATTGAGAATCAAAGTAGGATAACAAACATGTGCGATGGCGAAACATCAGCTTCAAGATAAGAAGATATCATGGCAAAGATGGCGAAACCCCAATAAAACGGATGACAAAACATCACACCTAGCAATGATATTTAGAATCAAAGTAGGATAACAAACATGTGCCATGGCGAAACATCGGCTTCATGATAACAAGATATCATGGCAAAGATGGCGAAACCTCAATAAAACGGATGACAAATCATCACACCTAAAAATGATATTGAGAATTAAAGTAGGATAACAAACATGTTCAATGGCGAAACATCGGCTTCAAGATAACAAGATATCATGGAAAAGATGGAGAAACCTCAATAAAATGGATGAAAAAACATCACACCTAACAATGATATTGAGAATCACATTAGGATAACAAACATGTGTGATGGCGAAACATCGGCTTCAAGATAACAAGATATCATGTCAAAGATGGAGAAACATCAATAAAACGGATGACAAATCATCACACCTAACAATGATATTCAGAATCAAAGTAGGATAACAAAAATGTGCGATGGGGAAACATCGGCTTCAAAATAATAAGATATCATGGCAGAGATGGTGAAACATCAATAAAACGGATGACAAATCATCACACCTAACAATGATATTGTGAATCAAAGTAGGATAACAAACATGTGCGATGGAAAAATATCGGCTTCAAAATAACAAGATATAATGGCAAAGATGGCGACACATCAATAAAACGGATGACAAAACATCACACCTAACAAAGATATTGGGAACCAAAGTAGGATAACAAACATGTTCGATGGAAAAATATCAGCTTCAAAATAACAAGATATCATGGCAAATATGGCGAAACATCAATAAAACGGATGACAAATCATCACACCTAACAATGATATTGAGAATCATAGGATAACAAACATGTGCGATGGCGAAACATCGGCTTCAAAATAACAAGATATCATGGCAAAGATGGCGAAACATAAATAAAACGGATGACAAATCATCACACCTAAAAATGATATTGAGAATCAAAGTAGGATAACAAACATGTTCGATGGCGAAACATCAGCTTCAAGATAACAAGATATCATGGCAAAGATGGTGAAACATCAATAAAACGGATTACAAAACATCACACCTAACAATGATATTGAGAATCATAGTAGGATAACAAACATGTGCGATGGCGAAACATTGGCTTCAAAATAACAAGATATCATGGCAAAGTTGGTGAAACATCAATAAAATGGATGACATATCATCACACCTAACAATGATATTGAGAATCACATTAGGATAACAAACATGTTTGATGGCGAAACATCGGCTTCAAGATAACAAGATATCATGTCAAAGATGGCGAAACATCAATAAAACGGATGACAAATCATCACACCTAACAATGATATTGAGAATCAAAGTAGGATAACAAACATGTGCGATGGCGAAACATCGGCTTCAAGATAACAAGATATCATGGAAAAGATTGCGAAACATCAATAAACGGATGACAAATCATCACACCTAACAAAGATATTATGAACCAAAGTAGGATAACAAACATGTGCGATGGAAAAATATCAGCTTCAAAATAACAAGATATCATGGCAAAGATGGCGAAACATCAATAAAATGGATGACAAATCATCACACCTAACAATGATATTGAGAATCAAAGTAGGATAACAAACATGTGCGATGGCGAAACATCGGCTTCAAAATAACAAGATATCATGGCAAAGATGGCGAAACATCAACAAAACGGATGACAAATCATCACACCTAAAAATGATATTGAGAATCAAAGTAGGATAACAAACATGTTCGATGGGGAAACATCGGCTTCAAGATAAACAAGATATCATGGCAAAGATGGCGAAACATCAATAAAACGGATGACAAAACATCACACCTAACAATGATATTGAGAATAACAGTAGGATAACAAACATGTGAGATGGCGAAACATCGACTTCAAAATCACAAGATATCATGGCAAAGATGGTGAAACATCAATAAAACGGATGACAAATCATCACACCTAAAAATTATATTGAGAATCAAAGTAGGATAACAAACATGTTCGATGGCGAAACATCGGCTTCAAGATAACAAGATATCATGGCAAAGATGGCGAATCATCAATAAAACGGATGACAAAACATCACACCAAATAATGATATTGAGAATCAGAGTAGGATAACAAACATGTGCGATGGCGAATCATCGGTTTCAAGATAACAAGATATCATGGCAAAGATGGCGAAACATCAATAAAACGGATGACAAATCATCACACCTAACAATGATATTGAGAATCAAAGTAGGATAACAAACATGTGCGATGGCGAAACATCGGCTTTAAAATAACAAGATATCATGGCAAAGATGGAGAAACATCAACAAAACGGATGACAAATCATCACACCTAAAAATGATATTGAAAATAAAAGTAGGATAACAAACATGTTCGATGGCGAAACATCGGCTTCAAGATAACAAGATATCATGGCAAAGATGGCGAAACATCAATAAAACGGATGACAAAACATCACACCTAACAATGATATTGAGAATCACAGTAGGATAACAAACATATGAGATGGCGAAACATCGGCTTCAAAATAACAAGATATCATGGCAAAGATGGTGAAACATCAATAAAACGGATGACAAATCATCACACCTAAAAATTATATTGAGAATCAAAGTAGGATAAAAAACATGTTCGATGGCGAAACATCGGCTTCAAGATAACAAGATATCATGGCAAAGATGGTGAATCATCAATAAAACGGATGACAAAACATCACACCAAATAATGATATTGAGAATCAGAGTAGGATAACAAACATGTGCGATGGCGAAACATCGGTTTCAAGATAACAAGATATCATGGAAAAGATTGCGAAACATTAATAAAATGGATGAGAAATCATCACACCTAACAATGATATTGAGAATCAAAGTAGGATAACAAACATGTGCGATGGCGAAACATCTGCTTCAAGATAACAATATAACATGGCAAAGATGGAGAAACATCAATAAAACGGATGACAAAACATCACACCTAACAATGATATTGAGAATCACAGTAGGATAATAAGCATGTGCGATGGCGAAACATCGGCTTCAAGATAACAAGATATCATGGCAAAGATGGCGAAACATCAATAAAAAGGATGACAAAACATCACACCTAACAATGATATTGAGAATCAAAGTAGGATAACAAACATGTGCGATGGTGAAACATCAGCTTCAAGATAAGAAGATATCATGGCAAAGATGGCGAAACCCCAATAAAACGGATGACAAAACATCACACCTAGCAATGATATTTAGAATCAAAGTAGGATAACAAACATGTGCCATGGAGAAACATCGGCTTCATGATAACAAGATATCATGGCAAAGATGGCGAAACCTCAATAAAACGGATGACAAATCATCACACCTAAAAATGATATTGAGAATTAAAGTAGGATACCAAACATGTTCGATGGCGAAACATCGGCTTCAAGATAACAAGATATCATGGCAAAGATGGAGAAACCTCAATAAAATGGATGAAAAAACATCACACCTAACAATGATATTGAGAATCACATTAGGATAACAAACATGTGTGATGGAGAAACATCGGCTTCAAGATAACAAGATATCATGTCAAAGATGGCGAAACATCAATAAAACGGATGACAAATCATCACACCTAACAATGATATTGAGAATCAAAGTAGGATAAAAAACATGTGCGATGGCAAAACATCGGCTTCAAAATAATAAGATATCATGGCAAAGATGGCGAAACATCAATAAAACGGATGACAAATCATCACACCTAACAATGATATTGTGAATCAAAGTAGGATAACAAACATGTGCGATGGCAAAATATCGGCTTCAAAATAATAAGATATCATGGCAAAGATGGCGACACATCAATAAAACGGATGAAAAGTCATCACACCTAACAATGATATTGAGAATCACATTAGGATAACAAACATGTGTGATGGCGAAACATCGGCTTCAAGATAACAAGATATCATGTCAAAGATGGAGAAACATCAATAAAACGGATGACAAATCATCACACCAAACAATGATATTCAGAATCAAAGTAGGATAACAAAAATGTGCGATGGCGAAACATCGGCTTCAAAATAATAAGATATCATGGCAAAGATGGCGAAACAAAAATAAAACGGAGGATAAATCATCACACCTAAAAATGATATTGAGAATCAAAGTAGGATAACAAACATGTTCGATGGCGAAACATCAGCTTCAAGATAACAAGATATCATGGAAAAGATGGTGAAACATCAATAAAACGGATTACAAAACATCACACCTAACAATGATATTGAGAATCATAGTAGGATAACAAATATGTGCGATGGCAAAACATTGGCTTCAAAATAACAAGATATCATGGCAAAGTTGGTGAAACATCAATAAAACGGATGACATATCATCACACCTAACAATGATATTGAGAATCACATTAGGATAACAAACATGTTCGATGGCGAAACATCGGCTTCAAGATAACAAGATATCATGTCAAAGATGGCGAAACATCAATAAAACGGATGACAAATCATCACACCTAACAATGATATTGAGAATCAAAGTAGGATAACAAACATGTGCGATGGCGAAACATCGGCTTCAAGATAACAAGATATCATGGAAAAGATTGCGAAACATCAATAAAACGGATGACAAATCATCACACCTAACAAAGATATTATGAACCAAAGTAGGATAACAAACATGTGCGATGGAAAAATATCAGCTTCAAAATAACAAGATATCATGGCAAAGATGGCGAAACATCAATAAAATGGATGACAAATCATCACACCTAACAATGATATTGAGAATCAAAGTAGGATAACAAACATGTGCGATGGCGAAACATCGGCTTCAAAATAACAAGATATCATGGCAAAGATGGCGAAACATCAACAAAACGGATGACAAATCATCACACCTAAAAATGATATTGAGAATCAAAGTAGGATAACAAACATGTTCGATGGGGAAACATCGGCTTCAAGATAAACAAGATATCATGGCAAAGATGGCGAAACATCAATAAAACGGATGACAAAACATCACACCTAACAATGATATTGAGAATAACAGTATGATAACAAACATGTGAGATGGCGAAACATCGACTTCAAAATCACAAGATATCATGGCAAAGATGGTGAAACATCAATAAAACGGATGACAAATCATCACACCTAAAAATTATATTGAGAATCAAAGTAGGATAACAAACATGTTCGATGGCGAAACATCGGCTTCAAGATAACAAGATATCATGGCAAAGATGGCGAATCATCAATAAAACGGATGACAAAACATCACACCAAATAATGATATTGAGAATCAGAGTAGGATAACAAACATGTGCGATGGCGAATCATCGGTTTCAAGATAACAAGATATCATGGCAAAGATGGCGAAACATCAATAAAACGGATGACAAATCATCACACCTAACAATGATATTGAGAATCAAAGTAGGATAACAAACATGTGCGATGGCGAAACATCGGCTTTAAAATAACAAGATATCATGGCAAAGATGGAGAAACATCAACAAAACGGATGACAAATCATCACACCTAAAAATGATATTGAGAATAAAAGTAGGATAACAAACATGTTCGATGGCGAAACATCGGCTTCAAGATAACAAGATATCATGGCAAAGATGGCGAAACATCAATAAAACGGATGACAAAACATCACACCTAACAATGATATTGAGAATCACAGTAGGATAACAAACATATGAGATGGCGAAACATCGGCTTCAAAATAACAAGATATCATGGCAAAGATGGTGAAACATCAATAAAATGGATGACAAATCATCACACCTAAAAATTATATTGAGAATCAAAGTAGGATAAAAAACATGTTCGATGGCGAAACATCGGCTTCAAGATAACATATTATCATGGCAAATATGGTGAATCATCAATAAAACGGATGACAAAACATCACACCAAATAATGATATTGAGAATCAGAGTAGGATAACAAACATGTGCGATGGCGAAACATCGGTTTCAAGATAACAAGATATCATGGAAAAGATTGCGAAACATCAATAAAATGGATGAGAAATCATCACACCTAACAATGATATTGAGAATCAAAGTAGGATAACAAACATGTGCGATGGCGAAACATCAGCTTCAAGATAACAATATAACATGGCAAAGATGGAGAAACATCAATAAAACGGATGACAAAACATCACACCTAACAATGATATTGAGAATCACAGTAGGATAATAAGCATGTGCGATGGCGAAACATCGGCTTCAAGATAACAAGATATCATGGCAAAGATGGCGAAACATCAATAAAAAGGATGACAAAACATCACACCTAACAATGATATTGAGAATCAAAGTAGGATAACAAACATGTGCGATGGTGAAACATCAGCTTCAAGATAAGAAGATATCATGGCAAAGATGGCGAAACCCCAATAAAACGGATGACAAAACATCACACCTAGCAATGATATTTAGAATCAAAGTAGGATAACAAACATGTGCCATGGAGAAACATCGGCTTCATGATAACAAGATATCATGGCAAAGATGGCGAAACCTCAATAAAACGGATGACAAATCATCACACCTAAAAATGATATTGAGAATTAAAGTAGGATACCAAACATGTTCGATGGCGAAACATCGGCTTCAAGATAACAAGATATCATGGCAAAGATGGAGAAACCTCAATAAAATGGATGAAAAAACATCACACCTAACAATGATATTGAGAATCACATTAGGATAACAAACATGTGTGATGGAGAAACATCGGCTTCAAGATAACAAGATATCATGTCAAAGATGGCGAAACATCAATAAAACGGATGACAAATCATCACACCTAACAATGATATTGAGAATCAAAGTAGGATAAAAAACATGTGCGATGGCAAAACATCGGCTTCAAAATAATAAGATATCATGGCAAAGATGGCGAAACATCAATAAAACGGATGACAAATCATCACACCTAACAATGATATTGTGAATCAAAGTAGGATAACAAACATGTGCGATGGCAAAATATCGGCTTCAAAATAATAAGATATCATGGCAAAGATGGCGACACATCAATAAAACGGATGAAAAGTCATCACACCTAACAATGATATTGAGAATCACATTAGGATAACAAACATGTGTGATGGCGAAACATCGGCTTCAAGATAACAAGATATCATGTCAAAGATGGAGAAACATCAATAAAACGGATGACAAATCATCACACCAAACAATGATATTCAGAATCAAAGTAGGATAACAAAAATGTGCGATGGCGAAACATCGGCTTCAAAATAATAAGATATCATGGCAAAGATGGCGAAACAAAAATAAAACGGAGGATAAATCATCACACCTAAAAATGATATTGAGAATCAAAGTAGGATAACAAACATGTTCGATGGCGAAACATCAGCTTCAAGATAACAAGATATCATGGAAAAGATGGTGAAACATCAATAAAACGGATTACAAAACATCACACCTAACAATGATATTGAGAATCATAGTAGGATAACAAATATGTGCGATGGCAAAACATTGGCTTCAAAATAACAAGATATCATGGCAAAGTTGGTGAAACATCAATAAAATGGATGACATATCATCACACCTAACAATGATATTGAGAATCACATTAGGATAACAAACATGTTCGATGGCGAAACATCGGCTTCAAGATAACAAGATATCATGTCAAAGATGGCGAAACATCAATAAAACGGATGACAAATCATCACACCTAACAATGATATTGAGAATCAAAGTAGGATAACAAACATGTGCGATGGCGAAACATCGGCTTCAAGATAACAAGATATCATGGAAAAGATTGCGAAACATCAATAAAACGGATGACAAATCATCACACCTAACAAAGATATTATGAACCAAAGTAGGATAACAAACATGTGCGATGGAAAAATATCAGCTTCAAAATAACAAGATATCATGGCAAAGATGGCGAAACATCAATAAAATGGATGACAAATCATCACACCTAACAATGATATTGAGAATCAAAGTAGGATAACAAACATGTGCGATGGCGAAACATCGGCTTCAAAATAACAAGATATCATGGCAAAGATGGCGAAACATCAACAAAACGGATGACAAATCATCACACCTAAAAATGATATTGAGAATCAAAGTAGGATAACAAACATGTTCGATGGGGAAACATCGGCTTCAAGATAAACAAGATATCATGGCAAAGATGGCGAAACATCAATAAAACGGATGACAAAACATCACACCTAACAATGATATTGAGAATCAAAGTAGGATAACAAACATGTGCGATGGTGAAACATCAGCTTCAAGATAAGAAGATATCATGGCAAAGATGGCGAAACCCCAATAAAACGGATGACAAAACATCACACCTAGCAATGATATTTAGAATCAAAGTAGGATAACAAACATGTGCCATGGAGAAACATCGGCTTCATGATAACAAGATATCATGGCAAAGATGGCGAAACCTCAATAAAACGGATGACAAATCATCACACCTAAAAATGATATTGAGAATTAAAGTAGGATACCAAACATGTTCGATGGCGAAACATCGGCTTCAAGATAACAAGATATCATGGCAAAGATGGAGAAACCTCAATAAAATGGATGAAAAAACATCACACCTAACAATGATATTGAGAATCACATTAGGATAACAAACATGTGTGATGGAGAAACATCGGCTTCAAGATAACAAGATATCATGTCAAAGATGGCGAAACATCAATAAAACGGATGACAAATCATCACACCTAACAATGATATTGAGAATCAAAGTAGGATAAAAAACATGTGCGATGGCAAAACATCGGCTTCAAAATAATAAGATATCATGGCAAAGATGGCGAAACATCAATAAAACGGATGACAAATCATCACACCTAACAATGATATTGTGAATCAAAGTAGGATAACAAACATGTGCGATGGCAAAATATCGGCTTCAAAATAATAAGATATCATGGCAAAGATGGCGACACATCAATAAAACGGATGAAAAGTCATCACACCTAACAATGATATTGAGAATCACATTAGGATAACAAACATGTGTGATGGCGAAACATCGGCTTCAAGATAACAAGATATCATGTCAAAGATGGAGAAACATCAATAAAACGGATGACAAATCATCACACCAAACAATGATATTCAGAATCAAAGTAGGATAACAAAAATGTGCGATGGCGAAACATCGGCTTCAAAATAATAAGATATCATGGCAAAGATGGCGAAACAAAAATAAAACGGAGGATAAATCATCACACCTAAAAATGATATTGAGAATCAAAGTAGGATAACAAACATGTTCGATGGCGAAACATCAGCTTCAAGATAACAAGATATCATGGAAAAGATGGTGAAACATCAATAAAACGGATTACAAAACATCACACCTAACAATGATATTGAGAATCATAGTAGGATAACAAATATGTGCGATGGCAAAACATTGGCTTCAAAATAACAAGATATCATGGCAAAGTTGGTGAAACATCAATAAAATGGATGACATATCATCACACCTAACAATGATATTGAGAATCACATTAGGATAACAAACATGTTCGATGGCGAAACATCGGCTTCAAGATAACAAGATATCATGTCAAAGATGGCGAAACATCAATAAAACGGATGACAAATCATCACACCTAACAATGATATTGAGAATCAAAGTAGGATAACAAACATGTGCGATGGCGAAACATCGGCTTCAAGATAACAAGATATCATGGAAAAGATTGCGAAACATCAATAAAACGGATGACAAATCATCACACCTAACAAAGATATTATGAACCAAAGTAGGATAACAAACATGTGCGATGGAAAAATATCAGCTTCAAAATAACAAGATATCATGGCAAAGATGGCGAAACATCAATAAAATGGATGACAAATCATCACACCTAACAATGATATTGAGAATCAAAGTAGGATAACAAACATGTGCGATGGCGAAACATCGGCTTCAAAATAACAAGATATCATGGCAAAGATGGCGAAACATCAACAAAACGGATGACAAATCATCACACCTAAAAATGATATTGAGAATCAAAGTAGGATAACAAACATGTTCGATGGGGAAACATCGGCTTCAAGATAAACAAGATATCATGGCAAAGATGGCGAAACATCAATAAAACGGATGACAAAACATCACACCTAACAATGATATTGAGAATAACAGTAGGATAACAAACATGTGAGATGGCGAAACATCGACTTCAAAATCACAAGATATCATGGCAAAGATGGTGAAACATCAATAAAACGGATGACAAATCATCACACCTAAAAATTATATTGAGAATCAGAGTAGGATAACAAACATGTGCGATGGCGAATCATCGGTTTCAAGATAACAAGATATCATGGCAAAGATGGCGAAACATCAATAAAACGGATGACAAATCATCACACCTAACAATGATATTGAGAATCAAAGTAGGATAACAAACATGTGCGATGGCGAAACATCGGCTTTAAAATAACAAGATATCATGGCAAAGATGGAGAAACATCAACAAAACGGATGACAAATCATCACACCTAAAAATGATATTGAGAATAAAAGTAGGATAACAAACATGTTCGATGGCGAAACATCGGCTTCAAGATAACAAGATATCATGGCAAAGATGGCGAAACATCAATAAAACGGATGACAAAACATCACACCTAACAATGATATTGAGAATCACAGTAGGATAACAAACATATGAGATGGCGAAACATCGGCTTCAAAATAACAAGATATCATGGCAAAGATGGTGAAACATCAATAAAATGGATGACAAATCATCACACCTAAAAATTATATTGAGAATCAAAGTAGGATAAAAAACATGTTCGATGGCGAAACATCGGCTTCAAGATAACATATTATCATGGCAAATATGGTGAATCATCAATAAAACGGATGACAAAACATCACACCAAATAATGATATTGAGAATCAGAGTAGGATAACAAACATGTGCGATGGCGAAACATCGGTTTCAAGATAACAAGATATCATGGAAAAGATTGCGAAACATCAATAAAATGGATGAGAAATCATCACACCTAACAATGATATTGAGAATCAAAGTAGGATAACAAACATGTGCGATGACGAAACATCAGCTTCAAGATAACAATATAACATGGCAAAGATGGAGAAACATCAATAAAACGGATGACAAAACATCACACCTAACAATGATATTGAGAATCACAGTAGGATAATAAGCATGTGCGATGGCGAAACATCGGCTTCAAGATAACAAGATATCATGGCAAAGATGGCGAAACATCAATAAAAAGGATGACAAAACATCACACCTAACAATGATATTGAGAATCAAAGTAGGATAACAAACATGTGCGATGGTGAAACATCAGCTTCAAGATAAGAGGATATCATGGCAAAGATGGCGAAACCCCAATAAAACGGATGACAAAACATCACACCTAGCAATGATATTTAGAATCAAAGTAGGATAACAAACATGTGCCATGGAGAAACATCGGCTTCATGATAACAAGATATCATGGCAAAGATGGCGAAACCTCAATAAAACGGATGACAAATCATCACACCTAAAAATGATATTGAGAATTAAAGTAGGATACCAAACATGTTCGATGGCGAAACATCGTCTTCAAGATAACAAGATATCATGGCAAAGATGGAGAAACCTCAATAAAATGGATGAAAAAACAACACACCTAACAATGATATTGAGAATCACATTAGGATAACAAACATGTGTGATGGAGAAACATCGGCTTCAAGATAACAAGATATCATGTCAAAGATGGCGAAACATCAATAAAACGGATGACAAATCATCACACCTAACAATGATATTGAGAATCAAAGTAGGATAAAAAACATGTGCGATGGCAAAACATCGGCTTCAAAATAATAAGATATCATGGCAAAGATGGCGAAACATCAATAAAACGGATGACAAATCATCACACCTAACAATGATATTGTGAATCAAAGTAGGATAACAAACATGTGCGATGGCAAAATATCGGCTTCAAAATAATAAGATATCATGACAAAGATGGCGACACATCAATAAAACGGATGAAAAGTCATCACACCTAACAATGATATTGAGAATCACATTAGGATAACAAACATGTGTGATGGCGAAACATCGGCTTCAAGATAACAAGATATCATGTCAAAGATGGAGAAACATCAATAAAACGGATGACAAATCATCACACCAAACAATGATATTCAGAATCAAAGTAGGATAACAAAAATGTGCGATGGCGAAACATCGGCTTCAAAATAATAAGATATCATGGCAAAGATGGCGAAACATAAATAAAACGGATGATAAATCATCACACCTAAAAATGATATTGAGAATCAAAGTAGGATAACAAACATGTTCGATGGCGAAACATCAGCTTCAAGATAACAAGATATCATGGAAAAGATGGTGAAACATCAATAAAACGGATTACAAAACATCACACCTAACAATGATATTGAGAATCATAGTAGGATAACAAATATGTGCGATGGCGAAACATTGGCTTCAAAATAACAAGATATCATGGCAAAGTTGGTGAAACATCAATAAAATGGATGACATATCATCACACCTAACAATGATATTGAGAATCACATTAGGATAACAAACATGTTCGATGGCGAAACATCGGCTTCAAGATAACAAGATATCATGTCAAAGATGGCGAAACATCAATAAAACGGATGACAAATCATCACACCTAACAATGATATTGAGAATCAAAGTAGGATAACAAACATGTGCGATGGCGAAACATCGGCTTCAAGATAACAAGATATCATGGAAAAGATTGCGAAACATCAATAAAACGGATGACAAATCATCACACCTAACAAAGATATTATGAACCAAAGTAGGATAACAAACATGTGCGATGGAAAAATATCAGCTTCAAAATAACAAGATATCATGGCAAAGATGGCGAAACATCAATAAAATGGATTACAAATCATCACACCTAACAATGATATTGAGAATCAAAGTAGGATAACAAACATGTGAGATGGCGAAACATCGGCTTCAAAATAACAAGATATCATGGCAAAGATGGCGAAACATCAACAAAACGGATGACAAATCATCACACCTAAAAATGATATTGAGAATCAAAGTAGGATAACAAACATGTTCGATGGGGAAACATCGGCTTCAAGATAAACAAGATATCATGGCAAAGATGGCGAAACATCAATAAAACGGATGACAAAACATCACACCTAACAATGATATTGAGAATCACAGTAGGATAACAAACATGTGAGATGACGAAACATCGACTTCAAAATCACAAGATATCATGGCAAAGATGGTGAAACATCAATAAAACGGATGACAAATCATCACACCTAAAAATTATATTGAGAATCAAAGTAGGATAACAAACATGTTCGATGGCGAAACATCGGCTTCAAAATAACAAGATATCATGGCAAAGATGGCGAATCATCAATAAAACGGATGACAAAACATCACACCAAATAATGATATTGAGAATCAGAGTAGGATAACAAACATGTGCGATGGCGAAACATCGGTTTCAAGATAACAAGATATCATGGCAAAGATGGCGAAACATCAATAAAACGGATGACAAATCATCACACCTAACAATGATATTGAGAATCAAAGTAGGATAACAAACATGTGCGATGGCGAAACATCGGCTTTAAAATAACAAGATATCATGGCAAAGATGGCGAAACATCAACAAAACGGATGACAAATCATCACACCTAAAAATGATATTGAGAATAAAAGTAGGATAACAAACATGTTCGATGGCGAAACATTGGCTTCAAGATAACAAGATATCATGGCAAAGATGGCGAAACATCAATAAAACGGATGACAAAACATCACACCTAACAATGATATTGAGAATCACAGTAGGATAACAAACATATGAGATGGCGAAACATCGGCTTCAAAATAACAAGATATCATGGCAAAGATGGTGAAACATCAATAAAACGGATGACAAATCATCACACCTAAAAATTATATTGAGAATCAAAGTAGGATAAAAAACATGTTCGATGGCGAAACATCGGCTTCAAGATAACAAGATATCATGGCAAAGATGGTGAATCATCAATAAAACGGATGACAAAACATCACACCAAATAATGATATTGAGAATCAGAGTAGGATAACAAACATGTGCGATGGCGAAACATCGGTTTCAAGATACCAAGATATCATGGAAAAGATTGTGAAACATCAATAAAATGGATGAGAAATCATCACACCTAACAATGATATTGAGAATCAAAGTAGGATAACAAACATGTGCGATGGCGAAACATCAGCTTCAAGATAACAAGATAACATGGAAAAGATGGAGAAACATCAATAAAACGGATGACAAAACATCACACCTAACAATGATATTGAGAATCACAGTAGGATAATAAGCATGTGCGATGGCGAAACATCGGCTTCAAGATAACAAGATATCATGGCAAAGATGGCGAAACATCAATAAAAAGGATGACAAAACATCACACCTAACAATGATATTGAGAATCAAAGTAGGATAACAAACATGTGCGATGGTGAAACATCAGCTTCAAGATAAGAAGATGTCATGGCAAAGATGGCGAAACCCCAATAAAACGGATGACAAAACATCACACCTAGCAATGATATTTAGAATCAAAGTAGGATAACAAACATGTGCCATGGAGAAACATCGGCTTCATGATAACAAGATATCATGGCAAAGATGGCGAAACCTCAATAAAACGGATGACAAATCATCACACCTAAAAATGATATTGAGAATTAAAGTAGGATACCAAACATGTTCGATGGCGAAACATCGGCTTCAAGATAACAAGATATCATGGAAAAGATGGAGAAACCTCAATAAAATGGATGAAAAAACATCACACCTAACAATGATATTGAGAATCACATTAGGATAACAAACATGTGTGATGGAGAAACATCGGCTTCAAGATAACAAGATATCATGTCAAAGATGGCGAAACATCAATAAAACGGATGACAAATCATCACACCTAACAATGATATTGAGAATCAAAGTAGGATAAAAAACATGTGCGATGGCAAAACATCGGCTTCAAAATAATAAGATATCATGGCAAAGATGGCGAAACATCAATAAAACGGATGACAAATCATCACACCTAACAATGATATTGTGAATCAAAGTAGGATAACAAACATGTGCGATGGCAAAATATCGGCTTCAAAATAATAAGATATCATGGCAAAGATGGCGACACATCAATAAAACCGTAGAAAAGTCATCACACCTAACAATGATATTGAGAATCACATTAGGATAACAAACATGTGTGATGGCGAAACATCGGCTTCAAGATAACAAGATATCATGTCTAAGATGGAGAAACATCAATAAAACGGATGACAAATCATCACACCAAACAATGATATTCAGAATCAAAGTAGGATAACAAAAATGTGCGATGGCGAAACATCGGCTTCAAAATAATAAGATATCATGGCAAAGATGGCGAAACATAAATAAAACGGAAGACAAATCATCACACCTAAAAATGATATTGAGAATCAAAGTAGGATAACAAACATGTTCGATGGCGAAACATCAGCTTCAAGATAACAAGAAATCATGGAAAAGATGGTGAAACATCAATAAAACGGATTACAAAACATCACACCTAACAATGATATTGAGAATCATAGTAGGATAACAAATATGTGCGATGGCGAAACATTGGATTCAAAATAACAAGATATCATGGCAAAGTTGGTGAAACATCAATAAAATGGATGACATATCATCACACCTAACAATGATATTGAGAATCACATTAGGATAACAAACATGTTCGATGGTGAAACATCGGCTTCAAGATAACAAGATATCATGTCAAAGATGGCGAAACATCAATAAAACGGATGACAAATCATCACACCTAACAATGATATTGAGAATCAAAGTAGGATAACAAACATGTGCGATGGCGAAACATCGGCTTCAAGATAACAAGATATCATGGAAAAGATTGCGAAACATCAATAAAACGGATGACAAATCATCACACCTAACAAAGATATTGTGAACCAAAGTAGGATAACAAACATGTGCGATGGAAAAATATCAGCTTCAAAATAACAAGATATCATGGCAAAGATGGCGAACCATCAATAAAACGGATGACAAATCATCACACCTAACAATGATATTAAGAATCAAAGTAGGATAACAAACATGTGCGATGGCGAAACATCGGCTTCAAAATAACAAGATATTATGGAAAAGATGGCGAAACATCAACAAAACGGATGACAAATCATCACACCTAAAAATGATATTGAGAATCAAAGTAGGATAACAAACATGTTCGATGGCGAAACATCGGCTTCAAGATAAACAAGATATCATGGCAAAGATGGCGAAACATCAATAAAACGGATGACAAAACATCACACCTAACAATGATATTGAGAATTACAGTAGGATAACAAACATGTGAGATGGCGAAACATCGGCTTCAAAATCACAAGATATCATGGCAAAGATGGTGAAACATCAATAAAACGGATGACAAATCATCACACCTAAAAATTATATTGAGAATCAAAGTAGGATAACAAACATGTTCGATGGCGAAACATCGGCTTCAAGATAACAAGATATCATGGCATAGATGGCGAATCATCAATAAAACGGATGACAAAACATCACACCAAATAATGATATTGAGAATCAGAGTAGGATAACAAACATGTGCGATGGCGAAACATCGGTTTCAAGATAACAAGATATCGTGGCGAAGATGGCGAAACATCAATAAAACGGATGACAAATCATCACACCTAACAATGATATTGAGAATCAAAGTAGGATAACAAACATGTGCGATGGCGAAACATCGGCTTTAAAATAACAAGATATCATGGCAAAGATGGCGAAACATCAACAAAACCGATGACAAATCATCACACCTAAAAATGATATTGAGAATCAAAGTAGGATAACAAACATGTTCGATGGCGAAACATCGGCTTCAAGATAACAAGATATCATGGCAAAGATGGCGAAACATCAATAAAACGGATGACAAAACATCACACCTAACAATGATATTGAGAATCACAGTAGGATAACAAACATATGAGATGGTGAAACATCGGCTTCAAAATAACAAGATATCATGGCAAAGATGGTGAAACATCAATAAAACGGATGACAAATCATCACACCTAAAAATTATATTGAGAATCAAAGTAGGATAACAAACATGTTCGATGGCGAAACATCGACTTCAAGATAACAAGATATCATGGCAAAGATGGTGAATCATCAATAAAACGGATGATAAAACATCACACCAAATAATGATATTGAGAATCAGAGTAGGATAGCAAACATGTGCGATGGCGAAACATCGGTTTCAAGATAACAAGATATCATGGAAAAGATTGCGAAACATCAATAAAATGGATGAGAAATCATCACACCTAACAATGATATTGAGAATCAAAGTAGGATAACAAACATGTGCGATGGTGAAACATCAGCTTCAAGATAACAAGATAACATGGCAAAGATGGAGAAACATCAATAAAACGGATGACAAAACATCACACCTAACAATGATATTGAGAATCACAGTAGGATAATAAGCATGTGCGATGGCGAAACATCGGCTTCAAGATAACAAGATATCATGGCAAAGATGGCGAAACATCAATAAAAAGGATGACAAAACATCACACCTAACAATGATATTGAGAATCAAAGTAGGATAACAAACATGTGCGATGGCGAAACATCAGCTTCAAGATAAGAAGATATCATGGCAAAGATGGCGAAACCCCAATAAAACAGATGACAAAACATCACACCTAGCAATGATATTTAGAATCAAAGTAGGATAACAAACATGTGCCATGGAGAAACATCGGCTTCATGATAACAAGATATCATGGCAAAGATGGCGAAACCTCAATAAAACGGATGACAAATCATCACACCTAAAAATGATATTGAGAATTAAAGTAGGATAACAAACATGTTCGATGGCGAAACATCGGCTTCAAGATAACAAGATATCATGGCAAAGATGGAGAAACCTCAATAAAATGGATGAAAAAACATCACACCTAACAATGATATTGAGAATCACATTAGGATAACAAACATGTGTGATGGAGAAACATCGGCTTCAAGATAACGAGATATCATGTCAAAGATGGCGAAACATCAATAAAACGGATGACAAATCATCACACCTAACAATGATATTGAGAATCAAAGTAGGATAAAAAACATGTGCGATGGCAAAACATCAGCTTCAAAATAATAAGATATCATGGCAAAGATGGCGAAACATCAATAAAACGGATGACAAATCATCACACCTAACAATGATATTGTGAATCAAAGTAGGATAACAAACATGTGCGATGGCAAAATATCGGCTTCAAAATAATAAGATATTATGGCAAAGATGGCGACACATCAATAAAACGGATGAAAAGCCATCACACCTAACAATGATATTGAGAATCACATTAGGATAACAAACATGTGTGATGGCGAAACATCGGCTTCAAGATAACAAGATATCATGTCAAAGATGGAGAAACATCAATAAAACGGATGACAAATCATCACACTAAACTATGATATTCAGAATCAAAGTAGGATAACAAAAATGTGCGATGGCGAAACATCGACTTCAAAATAATAAGATATCATGGCAAAGATGGCGAAACATAAATAAAACGGATGACAAATCATCACACCTAAAAATGATATTGAGAATCAAAGTAGGATAACAAACATGTTCGATGGCGAAACATCAGCTTCAAGATAACAAGATATCATGGAAAATATGGTGAAACATCAATAAAACGGATTACAAAACATCACACCTAACAATGATATTGAGAATCATAGTAGGATAACAAATATGTGCGATGGCGAAACATTCGCTTCAAAATAACAAGATATCATGGCAAAGGTTGTGAAACATCAATAAAATGGATGACATATCATCACACCTAACAATGATATTGAGAATCACATTAGGATAACAAACATGTTCGATGGCGAAACATCGGCTTCAAGATAACAAGATATCATGTCAAAGATGGCGAAACATCAATAAAACGGATGACAAATCATCACACCTAACAATGATATTGAGAATCAAAGTAGGATAACAAACATGTGCGATGGCGAAACATCGGCTTCAAGATAACAAGATATCATGGAAAAGATTGCGAAACATCAATAAAACGGATGACAAATCATCACACCTAACAAAGATATTGTGAACCAAAGTAGGATAACAAACATGTGCGATGGAAAAATATCAGCTTCAAAATAACAAGATATCATGGCAAAGATGGCGAAACATCAATAAAACGGATGACAAATCATCACACCTAACAATGATATTAAGAATCAAAGTAGGATAACAAACATGTGCGATGGCGAAACATCGACTTCAAAATAACAAGATATCATGGAAAAGATGGCGAAACATCAACAAAACGGATGACAAATCATCACACCTAAAAATGATATTGAGAATCAAAGTCGGATAACAAACATGTTCGATGGCGAAACATCGGCTTCAAGATAAACAAGATATCATGGCAAAGATGGCGAAACATCAATAAAACGGATGACAAAACATGACACCTAACAATGATATTGAGAATCACAGTAGGATAACAAACATGTGAGATGGCGAAACATCGGCTTCAAAATCACAAGATATCATGGCAAAGATGGTGAAACATCAATAAAACGGATGACAAATCATCACACCTAAAAATTATATTGAGAATCAAAGTAGGATAACAAACATGTTCGATGGCGAAACATCGGCTTCAAGATAACAAGATATCATGGCAAAGATGGCGAATCATCAATAAAACGGATGACAAAACGTCACACCAAATAATGATATTGAGAATCAGAGTAGGATAACAAACATGTGCGATGGAGAAACATCGGTTTCAAGATAACAAGATATCGTGGCAAAGATGGCGAAACATCAATAAAACGGATGACAAATCATCAAACCTAACAATGATATTGAGAATCAAAGTAGGATAACAAACATGTGCGATGGCGAAACATTGGCTTTAAAATAACAAGATATCATGGCAAAGATGGCGAAACATCAACAAAACCGATGACAAATCATCACACCTAAAAATGATATTAAGAATCAAAGTAGGATAACAAACATGTTCGATGGCGAAACATCGGCTTCAAGATATCAAGATATCATGGCAAAGATGGCGAAACATCAATAAAACGGATGACAAAACATCACACCTAACAATGATATTGAGAATCACAGTAGGATAACAAACATATGAGATGGTGAAACATCGGCTTCAAAATAACAAGATATCATGGCAAAGATGGTGAAACATCAATAAAACGGATGACAAATCATCACACCTAAAAATTATATTGAGAATCAAAGTAGGATAAGAAACATGTTCGATGGCGAAACATCGGCTTCAAGATAACAAGATATCATGGCAAAGATGGTGAATCATCAGTAAAACGGATGATAAAACATCACACCAAATAATGATATTGAGAATCAGAGTAGGATAGCAAACATGTGCGATGGCGAAACATCGGTTTCAAGATAACAAGATATCATGGAAAAGATTGCGAAACATCAATAAAATGGATGAGAAATCATCACACATAACAATGATATTGAGAATCAAAGTAGGATAACAAACATGTGCGATGGCGAAACATCAGCTTCAAGATAACAAGATAACATGGCAAAGATGGAGAAACATGAATAAAACGGATGACAAAACATCACACCTAACAATGATATTGAGAATCACAGTAGGATAATAAGCATGTGCGATGGCGAAACATCGGCTGCAAGATAACAAGAAATCATGGCAAATATGGCGAAACATCAATAAAAAGGATGACAAAACATCACACCTAACAATGATATTGAGAATCAAAGTAGGATAACAAACATGTGTGATGGCGAAACATCAGCTTCAAGATAAGAAGATATCATGGCAAAGATGGCGAAACCCCAATAAAATGGATGACAAAACATCACACCTAGCAATGATATTTAGAATCAAAGTAGGATAACAAACATGTGCCATGGCGAAACATCGGCTTCATGATAACAAGATATCATGGCAAAGATGGCGAAACCTCAATAAAACGGATGACAAATCATCACACCTAAAAATGATATTGAGAATTAAAGTAGGATAACAAACATGTTCGATGGCGAAACATCGGCTTCAAGATAACAAGATATCATGGCAAAGATGGAGAAACCTCAATAAAATGGATGAAAAAACATCACACCAAACAATGATATTGAGAATCACATTAGGATAACAAACATGTGTGATGGAGAAACATCGGCTTCAAGATAACAAGATATCATGTCAAAGATAGCGAAACATCAATAAAACGGATGACAAATCATCACACCTAACAATGATATTGAGAATCAAAGTAGGATAAAAAACATGTGCGATGGCAAAACATCGGCTTCAAAATAATAAGATATCATGGCAAAGATGGCGAAACATCAATAAAACGGATGACAAATCATCACACCTAACAATGATATTGTGAATCAAAGTAGGATAACAAACATGTGCGATGGCAAAATATCGGCTTCAAAATAATAAGATATCATGGCAAAGATGGCGACACATCAATAAAACGGATGAAAAGTCATCACACCTAACAACGATATTGAGAATCACATTAGGATAACAAACATGTGTGATGGCGAAACATCGGCTTCAAGATAACAAGATATCATGTCAAAGATGGAGAAACATCAATAAAACGGATGACAAATCATCACACCAAACAATGATATTCAGAATCAAAGTAGGATAACAAAAATGTGCGATGGCGAAACATCGACTTCAAAATAATAAGATATCATGGCAAAGATGGCGAAACATAAATAAAACGGATGAAAAATCATCACACCTAAAAATGATATTGAGAATCAAAGTAGGATAACAAACATGTTCGATGGCGAAACATCAGCTTCAAGATAACAAGATATCATGGAAAAGATGGTGAAACATCAATAAAACTGATTACAAAACATCACACCTAACAATGATATTGAGAATCATAGTAGGATAACAAATATGTGCGATGGCGAAACATTGGCTTCAAAATAACAAGATATCATGGCAAAGTTGGTGAAACATCAATAAAATGGATGACATATCATCACACCTAACAATGATATTGAGAATCACATTAGGATAACAAACATGTTCGATGGCGAAACATCAGCTTCAAGATAACAAGATATCATGTCAAAGATGGCGAAACATCAATAAAACGGATGACAAATCATCACACCTAACAATGATATGGAGAATCAAAGTAGGATAACAAACATGTGCGATGGCGAAACATCGGCTTCAAGATAACAAGGTATCATGGAAAAGATTGCGAAACATCAATAAAACGGATGACAAATCATCACACCTAACAAAGATATTGTGAACCAAAGTAGGATAACAAACATGTGCGATGGAAAAATATCAGCTTCAAAATAACAAGATATCATGGCAAAGATGGCGAAACATCAATAAAACGGATGACAAATCATCACACCTAACAATGATATTATGAATCAAAGTAGGATAAAAAACATGTGCGATGGCGAAACATCGGCTTCAAAATAACAAGATATCATGGAAAAGATGGCGAAACATCAACAAAACGGATGACAAATCATCACACCTAAAAATGATATTGAGAATCAAAGTAGGATAACAAACATGTTCGATGGCGAAACATCGGCTTCAAGATAAACAAGATATCATGGCAAAGATGGCGAAACATCAATAAAACGGATGACAAAACATCACACCTAACAATGATATTGAGAATCACAGTAGGATAACAAACATGTGAGATGGCGAAACATCGGCTTCAAAATCACAAGATATCATGGCAAAGATGGTGAAACATCAATAAAACGGATGACAAATCATCACACCTAAAAATTATATTGAGAATCAAAGTAGGATAACAAACATGTTCGATGGCGAAACATCGGCTTCAAGATAACAAGATATCATGGCATAGATGGCGAATCATCAATAAAACGGATGACAAAACATCACACCAAATAATGATATTGAGAATCAGAGTAGGATAACAAACATGTGCGATGGCGAAACATCGGTTTCAAGATAACAAGATATCGTGGCAAAGATGGCGAAACATCAATAAAACGGATGACAAATCATCACACCTAACAATGATATTGAGAATCAGAGTAGGGTAACAAACATGTGCGATGGCGAAACATCGGCTTTAAAATAACAAGATATCCTGGCAAAGATGGCGAAACATCAACAAAACCGATGACAAATCATCACACCTAAAAATGATATTGAGAATCAAAGTAGGATAACAAACATGTTCGATGGCGAAACATCGGCTTCAAGATAACAAGATATCATGGCAAAGATGGCGAAACATAAATAAAACGGATGACAAAACATCACACCTAACAATGATATTGAGAATCACAGTAGGATAACAAACATATGAGATGGTGAAACATCGGCTTCAAAATAACAAGATATCATGGCAAAGATGGTGAAACATCAATAAAACGGATGACAAATCATCACACCTAAAAATTATATTGAGAATCAAAGTAGGATAACAAACATGTTCGATGGCGAAACATCGGCTTCAAGATAACAAGATATCATGGAAAAGATGGTGAATCATCAATAAAACGGATGATAAAACATCACACCAAATAATGATATTGAGAATCAGAGTAGGATAGCAAACATGTGCGATGGCGAAACATCGGTTTCAAGATAACAAGATATCATGGAAAAGATTGCGAAACATCAATAAAATGGATGAGAAATCATCACACCTAACAATGATATTGAGAATCAAAGTAGGATAACAAACATGTGCGATGGCGAAACATCAGCTTCAAGATAACAAGATAACATGGCAAAGATGGAGAAACATCAATAAAACGGATGACAAAACATCACACCTAACAATGATATTGAGAATCACAGTAGGATAATAAGCATGTGCGATGGCGAAACATCGGCTTCAAGATAACAAGATATCATGGCAAAGATGGCGAAACATCAATAAAAAGGATGACAAAACATCACACCTAACAATGATATTGAGAATCAAAGTAGGATAACAAACATGTCCGATGGCGAAACATCAGCTTCAAGATAAGAAGATATCATGGCAAAGATGGCGAAACCCCAATAAAACGGATGACAAAACATCACACCTAGCAATGATATTTAGAATCAAAGTAGGATAACAAACATGTGCCATGGAGAAACATCGGCTTCATGATAACAAGATATCATGGCAAAGATGGCGAAACCTCAATAAAACGGATGACAAATCATCACACCTAAAAATGATATTGAGAATTAAAGTAGGATAACAAACATGTTCGATGGCGAAACATCGGCTTCAAGATAACAAGATATCATGGCAAAGATGGAGAAACCTCAATAAAATGGATGAAAAAACATCACACCAAACAATGATATTGAGAATCACATTAGGATAACAAACATGTGTGATGGAGAAACATCGGCTTCAAGATAACAAGATATCATGTCAAAGATAGCGAAACATCAATAAAACGGATGACAAATCATCACACCTAACAATGATATTGAGAATCAAAGTAGGATAAAAAACATGTGCGATGGCAAAACATCGGCTTCAAAATAATAAGATATCATGGCAAAGATGGCGAAACATCAATAAAACGGATGACAAATCATCACACCTAACAATGATATTGTGAATCAAAGTAGGATAACAAACATGTGCGATGGCAAAATATCGGCTTCAAAATAATAAGATATCATGGCAAAGATGGCGACACATCAATAAAACGGATGAAAAGTCATCACACCTAACAATGATATTGAGAATCACATTAGGATAACAAACATGTGTGATGGCGAAACATCGGCTTCAAGATAACAAGATATCATGTCAAAGATGGAGAAACATCAATAAAACGGATGACAAATCATCACACCAAACAATGATATTCAGAATCAAAGTAGGATAACAAAAATGTGCGATGGCGAAACATCAGCTTCAAAATAATAAGATATCCTGGCAAAGATGGCGAAACATAAATAAAACGGATGACAAATCATCACACCTAAAAATGATATTGAGAATCAAAGTAGGATAACAAACATGTTCGATGGCGAAACATCAGCTTCAAGATAACAAGATATCATGGAAAAGATGGTGAAACATCAATAAAACGGATTACAAAACATCACACCTAACAATGATATTGAGAATCATAGTAGGATAACAAATATGTGCGATGGCGAAACATTGGCTTCAAAATAACAAGATATCATGGCAAAGTTGGTGAAACATCAATAAAATGGATGACATATCATCACACCTAACAATGATATTGAGAATCACATTAGGATAACAAACATGTTCGATGGCGAAACATCGGCTTCAAGATAACAAGATATCATGTCAAAGATGGCGAAACATCAATAAAACGGATGACAAATCATCACACCTAACAATGATATGGAGAATCAAAGTAGGATAACAAACATGTGCGATGGCGAAACATCGGCTTCAAGATAACAAGGTATCATGGAAAAGATTGTGAAACATCAATAAAACGGATGACAAATCATCACACCTAACAAAGATATTGTGAACCAAAGTAGGATAACAAACATGTGCGATGGAAAAATATCAGCTTCAAAATAACAAGATATCATGGCAAAGATGGCGAAACATCAATAAAACGGATGACAAATCATCACACCTAACAATGATATTAAGAATCAAAGTAGGATAACAAACATGTGCGATGGCGAAACATAGGCTTCAAAATAACAAGATATCATGGAAAAGATGGCGAAACATCAACAAAACGGATGACAAATCATCACACCTAAAAATGATATTGAGAATCAAAGTAGGATAACAAACATGTTCGATGGCGAAACATCGGCTTCAAGATAAACAAGATATCATGGCAAAGATGGCGAAACATCAATAAAACGGATGACAAAACATCACACCTAACAATGATATTGAGAATCACAGTAGGATAACAAACATGTGAGATGGCGAAACATCGGCTTCAAAATCACAAGATATCATGGCAAAGATGGTGAAACATCAATAAAACGGATGACAAATCATCACACCTAAAAATTATATTGAGAATCAAAGTAGGATAACAAACATGTTCGATGGCGAAACATCGGCTTCAAGATAACAAGATATCATGGCATAGATGGCGAATCATCAATAAAACGGATGACAAAACATAACACCAAATAATGATATTGAGAATCAGAGTAGGATAACAAACATGTGCGATGGCGAAACATCGGTTTCAAGATAATAAGATATCGTGGCAAAGATGGCGAAACATCAATAAAACGGATGACAAATCATCACACCTAACAATGATATTGAGAATCAGAGTAGGATAACAAACATGTGCGATGGCGAAACATCGGCTTTAAAATAACAAGATATCATGGCAAAGATGGCGAAACATCAACAAAACCGATGACAAATCATCACACCTAAAAATGATATTGAGAATCAAAGTAGGATAACAAACATGTTCGATGGCGAAACATCGGCTTCAAGATAACAAGATATCATGGCAAAGATGGCGAAACATAAATAAAACGGATGACAAAACATCACACCTAACAATGATATTGAGAATCACAGTAGGATAACAAACATATGAGATGGTGAAACATCGACTTCAAAATAACAAGATATCATGGCAAAGATGGTGAAACATCAATAAAACGGATGACAAATCATCACACCTAAAAATTATATTGAGAATCAAAGTAGGATAACAAACATGTTCGATGGCGAAACATCGGCTTCAAGATAACAAGATATCATGGAAAAGATGGTGAATCATCAATAAAACGGATGATAAAACATCACACCAAATAATGATTTTGAGAATCAGAGTAGGATATCAAACATGTGCGATGGCGAAACATCGGTTTCAAGATAACAAGATATCATGGAAAAGATTGTGAAACATCAATAAAATGGATGAGAAATCATCACACCTAACAATGATATTGAGAATCAAAGTAGGATAACAAACATGTGCGATGGCGAAACATCAGCTTCAAGATAACAAGATAACATGGCAAAGATGGAGAAACATCAATAAAACGGATGACAAAACATCACACCTAACAATGATATTGAGAATCACAGTAGGATAATAAGCATGTGCGATGGCGAAACATCGGCTTCAAGATAACAAGATATCATGGCAAAGATGGCGAAACATCAATAAAAAGGATGACAAAACATCACACCTAACAATGATATTGAGAATCAAAGTAGGATAACAAACATGTCCGATGGCGAAACATCAGCTTCAAGATATGAAGATATCATGGCAAAGATGGCGAAACCCCAATAAAACGGATGACAAAACATCACACCTAGCAATGATATTTAGAATCAAAGTAGGATAACAAACATGTGCCATGGAGAAACATCGGCTTCATGATAACAAGATATCATGGCAAAGATGGCGAAACCTCAATAAAACGGATGACAAATCATCACACCTAAAAATGATATTGAGAATTAAAGTAGGATAACAAACATGTTCGATGGCGAAACATCGGCTTCAAGATAACAAGATATCATGGCAAAGATGGAGAAACCTCAATAAAATGGATGAAAAAACATCACACCTAACAATGATATTGAGAATCACATTAGGATAACAAACATGTGTGATGGAGAAACATCGGCTTCAAGATAACAAGATATCATGTCAAAGATGGCGAAACATCAATAAAACGGATGACAAATCATCACACCTAACAATGATATTGAGAATCAAAGTAGGATAAAAAACATGTGCGATGGCAAAACATCAGCTTCAAAATAATAAGATATCATGGCAAAGATGGCGAAACATCAATAAAACGGATGACAAATCATCACACCTAACAATGATATTGTGAATCAAAGTAGGATAACAAACATGTGCGATGGCAAAATATCGGCTTCAAAATAATAAGATATCATGGCAAAGATGGCGACACATCAATAAAACGGATGAAAAGTCATCACACCTAACAATGATATTCAGAATCACATTAGGATAACAAACATGTGTGATGGCGAAACATCGGCTTCAAGATAACAAGATATCATGTGAAAGATGGAGAAACATCAATAAAACGGATGACAAATCATCACACTAAACAATGATATTCAGAATCAAAGTAGGATAACAAAAATGTGCGATGGTGAAACATCGGCTTCAAAATAATAAGATATCATGGCAAAGATGGTGAAACATCAATAAAACGGATGACAAATCATCACACCTAACAATGATATTGTGAATCAAAGTAGGATAACAAACATGTGCGATGTTAAAAATATCGGCTTCAAAATAACAAGATATAATGGCAAAGATGGCGACACATCAATAAAACGGATGACAAAACATCACACCTAACAAAGATATTGTGAACCAAAGTAGGATAACAAACATGTTCGATGGAAAAATATCAGCTTCAAAATAACAAGATATCATGGCAAATATGGCGAAACATCAATAAAATGGATGAAAAATCATCACACCTAACAATGATATTAAGAATCATAGGATAACAAACATGTGCGATGGCGAAACATCAGCTTCAAAATAACAAGATATCATGGCAAAGATGGCGAAACATAAATAAAACGGATGACAAATCATCACACCTAAAAATGATATTGAGAATCAAAGTAGGATAACAAACATGTTCGATGGCGAAACATCAGCTTCAAGATAACAAGATATCATGGCAAAGATGGCGAAACATCAATAAAACGGATTACAAAACATCAAACCTAACAATGTTATTGAGAATCATATTAGGATAACAAACATGTGCGATGGCGAAACATGGGCTTCAAAATAACAAGATATCATGGCAAAGTTGTTGAAACATCAATAAAATGGATGACATATCATCACACCTAACAATGATATTGAGAATCACATTAGGATAACAAACATGTTCGATGGCGAAACATCGGCTTCAAGATAACAAGATATCATGTCAAAGATGGCGAAACATCAATAAAACGGATGACAAATCATCACACCTAACAATGATATTGAGAATCAAATGAGGATAACAAACATGTGCGATGGCGAAACATCGGCTTCAAGATAACAAGATATCATGGAAAAGATTGCGAAACATCAATAAAACGGATGACAAATCATCACACCTAACCAAGATATTGTGAACCAAAGTAGGATAACAAACATGTGCGATGGAAAAATATCAGCTTCAAAATAACAAGATATCATGGCAAAGATGGCGAAACATCAATAAAACGGATGACAAATCATCACACCTAACAATGATATTGAGAATCAAAGTAGGATAACAAACATGTGCGATGGCGAAACATCAGCTTCAAAATAACAAGATATCATGGCAAAGATGGCGAAACATTAACAAAACGGATGACAAATCATCACACCTAAAAATGATATTGAGAATCAAAGTAGGATAACAAACATGTTCGATGGCGAAACATCGGCTTCAAGATAACAAGATATCATGGCAAAGATGGCGAAACATCAATAAAACGGATGACAAAACATCACACCTAACAATGATATTGAGAATCACAGTAGGATAACAAACATGTGAGATGGCGAAACATCGGCTTCAAAATAACAAGATATCATGGCAAAGATGGTGAAACATCAATAAAACGGATGACAAATCATCACACCTAAAAATTATATTGAGAATCAAAGTAAGATAACAAACATGTTCGATGGCGAAACATCGGCTTCAAGATAACAAGATATCATGGCAAAGATGGTGAATCATCAATAAAACGGATGACAAAACATCACACCAAATAATGATATTGAGAATCAGAGTAGGATAACAAACATGTGCGATGGCGAAACATCGGTTTCCAGATAACAAGATATCATGGAAAAGATTGCGAAACATCAATAAAATGGATGAGAAATCATCACACCTAACAATGATATTGAGAATCAAAGTAGGATAACAAACATGTGCGATGGCGAAACATCAGCTTCAAGATAACAAGATAACATGGCAAAGATGGAGAAACATCAATAATACGGATGACAAAACATCACACCTAACAATGATATTGAGAATCACAGTAGGATAATAAGCATGTGCGATGGAGAAACATCGGCTTCAAGATAACAAGATATCATGGCAAAGATGGCGAAACATCAATAAAAAGGATGACAAAACATCACACCTAACAATGATATTGAGAATCAAAGTAGGATGACAAACATGTGCGATGGCGAAAAATCAGTTTCAAGATAATAAGATATCATGGCAAAGATGGCGAAACCTCAATAAATCGGATGACAAAACATCACACCTAGCAATGATATTTAGAATCAAAATAGGATAACAAACATGTGCGATGGCGAAACATCGGCTTCATGAAAACAAGATATCATGGCAAAGATGGCGAAACCTCAATAAAACGGATGACAAATCATCACACCTAAAAATGATATTGAGAATTAAAGTAGGATAACAAACATGTTCGATGGCGAAACATCGGCTTCAAGATAACAAGATATCATGGCAAAGATGGAGAAACCTCAATAAAATGGATGACAAAACATCACACCTAACAATGATATTGAGAATCACATTAGGATAACAAACATGTGTGATGGAGAAACATCGGCTTCAAGATAACAAGATATCATGTCAAAGATGGCGAAACATCAATAAAACGGATGACAAATCATCACACCTAACAATGATATTGAGAATCAAAGTAGGATAACAAACATGTGCGATGGCAAAACATCAGCTTCAAAATAATAAGATATCATGGCAAAGATGGCGAAACATCAATAAAACGGATGACAAATCATCACACCTAACAATGATATTGTGAATCAAAGTAGGATAACAAACATGTGCGATGGCAAAATATCGGCTTCAAAATAATAAGATAGCATGGCAAAGATGGCGACACATCAATAAAACGGATGAAAAGTCATCACACCTAACAATGATATTCAGAATCACATTAGGATAACAAACATGTGTGATGGCGAAACATCGGCTTCAAGATAACAAGATATCATGTGAAAGATGGAGAAACATCAATAAAACGGATGACAAATCATCACACCAAACAATGATATTCAGAATCAAAGTAGGATAACAAAAATGTGCGATGGTGAAACATCGGCTTCAAAATAATAAGATATCATGGCAAAGATGGTGAAACATCAATAAAACGGATGACAAATCATCACACCTAACAATGATATTGTGAATCAAAGTAGGATAACAAACATGTGCGATGTTAAAAATATCGGCTTCAAAATAACAAGATATAATGGCAAAGATGGCGACACATCAATAAAACGGATGACAAAACATCACACCTAACAAAGATATTGTGAACCAAAGTAGGATAACAAACATGTTCGATGGAAAAATATCAGCTTCAAAATAACAAGATATCATGGCAAATATGGCGAAACATCAATAAAATGGATGACAAATCATCACACCTAACAATGATATTAAGAATCATAGGATAACAAACATGTGCGATGGCGAAACATCAGCTTCAAAATAACAAGATATCATGGCAAAGATGGCGAAACATAAATAAAACGGATGACAAATCATCACACCTAAAAATGATATTGAGAATCAAAGTAGGATAACAAACATGTTCGATGGCGAAACATCAGCTTCAAGATAACAAGATATCATGGCAAAGATGGCGAAACATCAATAAAACGGATTACAAAACATCAAACCTAACAATGTTATTGAGAATCATATTAGGATAACAAACATGTGCGATGGCGAAACATGGGCTTCAAAATAACAAGATATCATGGCAAAGTTGTTGAAACATCAATAAAATGGATGACATATCATCACACCTAAAAATGATATTGAGAATCAAAGTAGGATAACAAACATGTTCGATGGCGAAACATCAGCTTCAAGATAACAAGATATCATGGCAAAGATGGCGAAACATCAATAAAACGGATTACAAAACATCAAACCTAACAATGTTATTGAGAATCATATTAGGATAACAAACATGTGCGATGGCGAAACATGGGCTTCAAAATAACAAGATATCATGGCAAAGTTGTTGAAACATCAATAAAATGGATGACATATCATCACACCTAACAATGATATTGAGAATCACATTAGGATAACAAACATGTTCGATGGCGAAACATCGGCTTCAAGATAACAAGATATCATGTCAAAGATGGCGAAACATCAATAAAACGGATGACAAATCATCACACCTAACAATGATATTGAGAATCAAATGAGGATAACAAACATGTGCGATGGCGAAACATCGGCTTCAAGATAACAAGATATCATGGAAAAGATTGCGAAACATCAATAAAACGGATGACAAATCATCACACCTAACCAAGATATTGTGAACCAAAGTAGGATAACAAACATGTGCGATGGAAAAATATCAACTTCAAAATAACAAGATATCATGGCAAAGATGGCGAAACATCAATAAAACGGAGTACAAATCATCACACCTAACAATGATATTGAGAATCAAAGTAGGATAACAAACATGTGCGATGGCGAAACATCAGCTTCAAAATAACAAGATATCATGGCAAAGATGGCGAAACATTAACAAAACGGATGACAAATCATCACACCTAAAAATGATATTGAGAATCAAAGTAGGATAACAAACATGTTCGATGGCGAAACATCGGCTTCAAGATAACAAGATATCATGGCAAAGATGGCGAAACATCAATAAAACGGATGACAAAACATCACACCTAACAATGATATTGAGAATCACAGTAGGATAACAAACATGTGAGATGGCGAAACATCGGCTTCAAAATAACAAGATATCATGGCAAAGATGGTGAAACATCAATAAAACGGATGACAAATCATCACACCTAAAAATTATATTGAGAATCAAAGTAAGATAACAAACATGTTCGATGGCGAAACATCGGCTTCAAGATAACAAGATATCATGGCAAAGATGGTGAATCATCAATAAAACGGATGACAAAACATCACACCAAATAATGATATTGAGAATCAGAGTAGGATAACAAACATGTGCGATGGCGAAACATCGGTTTCCAGATAACAAGATATCATGGAAAAGATTGCGAAACATCAATAAAATGGATGAGAAATCATCACACCTAACAATGATATTGAGAATCAAAGTAGGATAACAAACATGTGCGATGGCGAAACATCAGCTTCAAGATAACAAGATAACATGGCAAAGATGGAGAAACATCAATAATACGGATGACAAAACATCACACCTAACAATGATATTGAGAATCACAGTAGGATAATAAGCATGTGCGATGGAGAAACATCGGCTTCAAGATAACAAGATATCATGGCAAAGATGGCGAAACATCAATAAAAAGGATGACAAAACATCACACCTAACAATGATATTGAGAATCAAAGTAGGATGACAAACATGTGCGATGGCGAAAAATCAGTTTCAAGATAATAAGATATCATGGCAAAGATGGCGAAACCTCAATAAAACGGATGACAAAACATCACACCTAGCAATGATATTTAGAATCAAAATAGGATAACAAACATGTGCGATGGCGAAACATCGGCTTCATGAAAACAAGATATCATGGCAAAGATGGCGAAACCTCAATAAAACGGATGACAAATCATCACACCTAAAAATGATATTGAGAATTAAAGTAGGATAACAAACATGTTCGATGGCGAAACATCGGCTTCAAGATAACAAGATATCATGGCAAAGATGGAGAAACCTCAATAAAATGGATGACAAAACATCACACCTAACAATGATATTGAGAATCACATTAGGATAACAAACATGTGTGATGGAGAAACATCGGCTTCAAGATAACAAGATATCATGTCAAAGATGGCGAAACATCAATAAAACGGATGACAAATCATCACACCTAACAATGATATTGAGAATCAAAGTAGGATAACAAACATGTGCGATGGCAAAACATCAGCTTCAAAATAATAAGATATCATGGCAAAGATGGCGAAACATCAATAAAACGGATGACAAATCATCACACCTAACAATGATATTGTGAATCAAAGTAGGATAACAAACATGTGCAATGGCAAAATATCGGCTTCAAAATAATAAGATAGCATGGCAAAGATGGCGACACATCAATAAAACGGATGAAAAGTCATCACACCTAACAATGATATTCAGAATCACATTAGGATAACAAACATGTGTGATGGCGAAACATCGGCTTCAAGATAACAAGATATCATGTGAAAGATGGAGAAACATCAATAAAACGGATGACAAATCATCACACCAAACAATGATATTCAGAATCAAAGTAGGATAACAAAAATGTGCGATGGTGAAACATCGGCTTCAAAATAATAAGATATCATGGCAAAGATGGTGAAACATCAATAAAACGGATGACAAATCATCACACCTAACAATGATATTGTGAATCAAAGTAGGATAACAAACATGTGCGATGTTAAAAATATCGGCTTCAAAATAACAAGATATAATGGCAAAGATGGCGACACATCAATAAAACGGATGACAAAACATCACACCTAACAAAGATATTGTGAACCAAAGTAGGATAACAAACATGTTCGATGGAAAAATATCAGCTTCAAAATAACAAGATATCATGGCAAATATGGCGAAACATCAATAAAATGGATGACAAATCATCACACCTAACAATGATATTAAGAATCATAGGATAACAAACATGTGCGATGGCGAAACATCAGCTTCAAAATAACAAGATATCATGGCAAAGATGGCGAAACATAAATAAAACGGATGACAAATCATCACACCTAAAAATGATATTGAGAATCAAAGTAGGATAACAAACATGTTCGATGGCGAAACATCAGCTTCAAGATAACAAGATATCATGGCAAAGATGGCGAAACATCAATAAAACGGATTACAAAACATCACACCTAACAATGTTATTGAGAATCATATTAGGATAACAAACATGTGCGATGGCGAAACATGGGCTTCAAAATAACAAGATATCATGGCAAAGTTGTTGAAACATCAATAAAATGGATGACATATCATCACACCTAACAATGATATTGAGAATCACATTAGGATAACAAACATGTTCGATGGCGAAACATCGGCTTCAAGATAACAAGATATCATGTCAAAGATGGCGAAACATCAATAAAACGGATGACTAATCATCACACCTAACAATGATATTGAGAATCAAATGAGGATAACAAACATGTGCGATGGCGAAACATCGGCTTCAAGATAACAAGATATCCTGGAAAAGATTGCGAAACATCAATAAAACGGATGACAAATCATCACACCTAACCAAGATATTGTGAACCAAAGTAGGATAACAAACATGTGCGATGGAAAAATATCAGCTTCAAAATAACAAGATATCATGGCAAAGATGGCGAAACATCAATAAAACGGATGACAAATCATCACACCTAACAATGATATTGAGAATCAAAGTAGGATAACAAACATGTGCGATGGCGAAACATCGGCTTCAAAATAACAAGATATCATGGCAAAGATGGCGAAACATTAACAAAACGGATGACAAATCATCACACCTAAAAATGATATTGAGAATCAAAGTAGGATAACAAACATGTTCGATGGCGAAACATCGGCTTCAAGATAACAAGATATCATGGCAAAGATGGCGAAACATCAATAAAACGGATGACAAAACATCACACCTAACAATGATATTGAGAATCACAGTAGGATAACAAACATGTGAGATGGCGAAACATCGGCTTCAAAATAACAAGATATCATGGCAAAGATGGTGAAACATCAATAAAACGGATGACAAATCATCACACCTAAAAATTATATTGAGAATCAAAGTAAGATAACAAACATGTTCGATGGCGAAACATCGGCTTCAAGATAACAAGATATCATGGCAAAGATGGTGAATCATCAATAAAACGGATGACAAAACATCACACCAAATAATGATATTGAGAATCAGAGTAGGATAACAAACATGTGCGATGGCGAAACATCGGTTTCCAGATAACAAGATATCATGGAAAAGATTGCGAAACATCAATAAAATGGATGAGAAATCATCACACCTAACAATGATATTGAGAATCAAAGTAGGATAACAAACATGTGCGATGGCGAAACATCAGCTTCAAGATAACAAGATAACATGGCAAAGATGGAGAAACATCAATAATACGGATGACAAAACATCACACCTAACAATGATATTGAGAATCACAGTAGGATAATAAGCATGTGCGATGGAGAAACATCGGCTTCAAGATAACAAGATATCATGGCAAAGATGGCGAAACATCAATAAAAAGGATGACAAAACATCACACCTAACAATGATATTGAGAATCAAAGTAGGATGACAAATATGTGCGATGGCGAAAAATCAGTTTCAAGATAATAAGATATCATGGCAAAGATGGCGAAACCCTCAATAAAACGGATGACAAAACATCACACCTAGCAATGATATTTAGAATCAAAATAGGATAACAAACATGTGCGATGGCGAAACATCGGCTTCATGAAAACAAGATATCATGGCAAAGATGGCGAAACCTCAATAAAACGGATGACAAATCATCACACCTAAAAATGATATTGAGAATTAAAGTAGGATAACAAACATGTTCGATGGCGAAACATCGGCTTCAAGATAACAAGATATCATGGCAAAGATGGAGAAACCTCAATAAAATGGTTGACAAAACATCACACCTAACAATGATATTGAGAATCACATTAGGATAACAAACATGTGTGATGGAGAAACATCGGCTTCAAGATAACAAGATATCATGTCAAAGATGGCGAAACATCAATAAAACGGATGACAAATCATCACACCTAACAATGATATTGAGAATCAAAGTAGGATAAAAAACATGTGCGATGGCAAAACATCGGCTTCAAAATAATAAGATATCATGGCAAAGATGGCGAAACATCAATAAAACGGATGACAAATCATCACACTTAACAATGATATTGTGAATCAAAGTAGGATAACAAACATGTGCGATGGCAAAATATCGGCTTCAAAATAACAAGATATCATGGCAAAGATGGCGACACATCAATAAAACGGATGAAAAGTCATCACACCTAACAATGATATTGAGAATCAAAGTAGGATAACAAACATGTGCGATGGGAAATCATCGGCTTCAAAATAACAAGATATCATGGCAAAGATGGCGAAACATCAATAAAACGGATGACAAATCATCACACCTAACAATGATATTGACAATCAAAATAGGATAACAAACATGTGCGATGGCGAAACATCGGCTTCAAAATAACAAGATATCATGGAAAAGATGGCGAAACATCAATAAAACGGATGACAAATCATCACACCTTAAAATGATATTAAGAATTAAAGTAGGATAACAAACATGTTCGATGGCGAAACATTGGCTTCAGGATAACAAGATATCATGGCAAAGATGGAGAAACCTCAATAAAACGGATGACAAAACATCACACCTAAAAATGATATTGAGAATCACATTAGGATAACAAACATGTGTGATGGAGAAACATCGGCTTCAAGATAACAAGATATCATGTCAAAGATGGCGAAACATCAATAAAACGGATGACAAATCATCACACCTAACAATGATATTGAGAATCAAAGTAGGATAAAAAACATGTGCGATGGCGAAACATCGGCTTTGAAATAATAAGATATCATGGCAAAGATGGTGAAACATCAATAAAACGGATGACAAATCATCACACCTAATAAAGATATTGTGAACCAAAGTAGGATAACAAACATGTGCGATGGAAAAATATCAGCTTCAAAATAACAAGATATCATGGCAAAGATGGTGAAACATCAATAAAACGGATGACAAATCATCACACCTAACAATGATATTAAGAATCAAAGTAGGATAACAAACATGTGCGATGGCGAAACATCGGCTTCAAAATAACAAGATATCATGGCAAAGATGGCGAAACATCAACAAAATGGATGACAAATCATCACACATAAAAATGATATTGAGAATCAAATTAGGATAACAAACATGTTCGATGGTGAAACATCGGCTTCAAGATAACAAGATATCATGGCAAAGATGGCGAATCATCAATAAAACGGATGACAAAACATCACACCAAATAATGATATTGAGAATCAGAGTAGGATAACAAACATGTGCGATGGCGAAACATCAGTTTCAAGATAACAAGATATCATGGAAAAGATTGCGAAACATCAATAAAATGGATGAGAAATCATCACACCTAACAATGATATTGAGAATCAAAGTAGGATAACAAACATGTTCGATGGAGAAACATCGGCTTCAAGATAACAAGATATCATGGCAAAGATGGTGAATCATCAATAAAACGGATGACAAAACATCACACCAAATAATGATATTGAGAATCAGAGTAGGATAACAAACATGTGCGATGGCGAAACATCGGTTTCAAGATAACAAGATATCATGGAAAAGATTGCGAAACATCAATAAAATGGATGAGAAATCATCACACCTAACAATGATATTGAGAATCAAAGTAGGATAACAAACATGTGCGATGGCGAAACATCAGCTTCAAGATAACAAGATAACATGGCAAAGATGGAGAAACATCAATAAAACGGATGACAAAACATCACACCTAACAATGATATTGAGAATCACAGTAGGATAATAAGCATGTGCAATGGCAAAACATTGGCTTCAAGATAACAAGATATCATGGCAAAGATGGCGAAAAATCAATAAAAAGGATGACAAAACATCACACCTAACAATGATATTGAGAATCAAAGTAGGATAAAAAACATGTGCGATGGCGAAACATCAGCTTCAAGATAAGAAGATATCATGGCAAAGATGGTGAAACCTCAATAAAACGGATGACAAAACATCACACCTAGCAATGATATTTATAATCAAAGTAGGATAACAAACATGTGCGATGGCGAAACATCGGCTTCATAATAACAAGATATCATGGCAAAGATGGCGAAACCTCAATAAAACAGATGACAAAACATCACACCTAACAATGATATTAAGAATCAAAGTAGGATAACAAACATGTGCAATGGCGAAACATCGGCTTCAAGATAACAAGATATCATGGAAACAATGGCGAAACATCAATAAAACGGATGATAAAACATCACACCTAACAATGATATTGAGAATCACAGTAGGATAACAAACATGTGCGATGGCGAAACATCGGCTTCAAGATAACAAGATATCATGTCAAAGATGGCGAAACATCAATAAAACGGATGACAAATCAACACACCTAACAATGATATTGAGAATCAAAGTAGGATAAAAACATGTGCGATGGCAAAACATTGGCTTCAAAATAATAAGATATCATGGCAAAGATGGAGAAACATCAATAAAACGGATGACAATTCATCACACCTAACAATGATATTGTGAATCAAAGTATGATAACAAACATGTACCATGGCAAAATATCGGCTTCAAAATAACAAGATATCATGGCAAAGATGGCGACACATCAATAAAACGGATGACAAGTCATCACACCTAACAATGATATTGAGAATCACATTAGGATAACAAACATGTGTGATGGAGAAACATCGGCTTCAAGATAACAAGATATCATGTCAAAGATGGCGAAACATCAATAAAACGGATGAATAATCATCACACCTAACAATGATATTGAGAATCAAAGTAGGATAACAAACATGTGCGATGGCAAAATATCGGCTTCAAAATAACAAGATATCATGGCAAAGATGGCGACACATCAATAAAACGGATGAAAAGTCATCACACCTAACAATGATATTGAGAATCAAAGTAGGATAACAAACATGTGCGATGGGAAATCATCGGCTTCAAAATAACAAGATATCATGGCAAAGATGGCGAAACATCAATAAAACGGATGACAAATCATCACACCTAACAATGATATTGAGAATCAAAATAGGATAACAAACATGTGCGATGGCGAAACATCGGCTTCAAAATAACAAGATATCATGGAAAAGATGGCGAAACATCAATAAAACGGATGACAAATCATCACACCTTTAAATGATATTAAGAATTAAAGTAGGATAACAAACATGTTCGATGGCGAAACATTGGCTTCAGGATAACAAGATATCATGGCAAAGATGGAGAAACCTCAATAAAACGGATGACAAAACATCACACCTAAAAATGATATTGAGAATCACATTAGGATAACAAACATGTGTGATGGCGAAACATCGGCTTCAAGATAACAAGATATCATGTCAAAGATGGCGAAACATCAATAAAACGGATGACAAATCATCACACCTAACAATGATATTGAGAATCAAAGTAGGATAAAAAACATGTGCGATGGCGAAACATCGGCTTCGAAATAATAAGATATCATGGCAAAGATGGTGAAACATCAATAAAACGGATGACAAATCATCACACCTAATAAAGATATTGTGAACCAAAGTAGGATAACAAACATGTGCGATGGAAAAATATCAGCTTCAAAATAACAAGATATCATGGCAAAGATGGTGAAACATCAATAAAACGGATGACAAATCATCACACCTAACAATGATATTGAGAATCAAAGTAGGATAACAATTATGTGCGATGGCGAAACATCGGCTTAAAAATAACAAGATATCATGGAAAAGATGGCGAAACATCAACAAAACGGATGACAAATCATCACACATAAAAATGATATTGAGAATCAAATTAGGATAACAAACATGTTCGATGGCGAAACATCGGCTTCAAGATAACAAGATATCATGGCAAAGATGGCGAATCATCAATAAAACGGATGACAAAACATCACACCAAATAATGATATTAAGAATCAGAGTAGGATAACAAACATGTGCGATGGCGAAACATCAGTTTCAAGATAACAAGATATCATGGAAAAGATTGCGAAACATCAATAAAATGGATGAGAAATCATCACACCTAACAATGATATTGAGAATCAAAGTAGGATAACAAACATGTTCGATGGCGAAACATCGGCTTCAAGATAACAAGATATCATGGCAAAGATGGCGAATCATCAATAAAACGGATGACAAAACATCACACCAAATAATGATATTGAGAATCAGAGTAGGATAACAAACATGTGCGATGGCGAAACATCGGTTTCAAGATAACAAGATATCATGGAAAAGATTGTGAAACATCAATAAAATGGATGAGAAATCATCACACCTAACAATGATATTGAGAATCAAAGTAGGATAACAAACATGTGCGATGGCGAAACATCAGCTTCAAGATAACAAGATAACATGGCAAAGATGGAGAAACATCAATAAAATGGATGACAAAACATCACACCTAACAATGATATTGAGAATCACAGTAGGATAATAAGCATGTGCGATGGCGAAACATTGGCTTCAAGATAACAAGATATCATGGCAAAGATGGCGAAAAATCAATAAAAAGGATGACAAAACATCACACCTAACAATGATATTGAGAATCAAAGTAGGATAAAAAACATGTGCGATGGCGAAACATCAACTTCAAGATAAGAAGATATCATGGCAAAGATGGCGAAACCTCAATAAAACGGATGACAAAACATCACACCTAGCAATGATATTTAGAATCAAAGTAGGATAACAAACATGTGCGATGGCGAAACATCGGCTTCATGATAACAAGATATCATGGCAAAGATGGTGAAACCTCAATAAAACAGATGACAAAACATCACACCTAACAATGATATTAAGAATCAAAGTAGGATAACAAACATGTGCAATGGCGAAACATCGGCTTCAAGATAACAATATATCATGGAAACGATGGCGAAACATCAATAAAACGGATGATAAAACATCACACCTAACAATGATATTGAGAATCACAGTAGGATAACAAACATGTGCGATGGCGAAACATCGGCTTCAAGATAACAAGATATCATGTCAAAGATGGCGAAACATCAATAAAACGGATGACAAATCAACACACCTAACAATGATATTGAGAATCAAAGTAGGATAAAAACATGTGCGATGGCAAAACATTGGCTTCAAAATAATAAGATATCATGGCAAAGATGGAGAAACATCAATAAAACGGATGACAATTCATCACACCTAACAATGATATTGTGAATCAAAGTATGATAACAAACATGTACCATGGCAAAATATCGGCTTCAAAATAACAAGATATCATGGCAAAGATGGCGACACATCAATAAAACGGATGACAAGTCATCACACCTAACAATGATATTGAGAATCACATTAGGATAACAAACATGTGTGATGGAGAAACATCGTCTTCAAGATAACAAGATATCATGTCAAAGATGGCGAAACATCAATAAAACGGATGAAAAATCATCACACCTAACAATGATATTGAGAATCAAAGTAGGATAAAAAACATGTGCGATGGCGAAACATCAGCTTCAAGATAAGAAGATATCATGGCAAAGACGGCGAAACCTCAATAAAACGGATGACAAAACATCACACCTAGCAATGATATTTAGAATCAAAGTAGGATAACAAACATGTGCGATGGCGAAACATCGGCTTCATGATAACAAGATATCATGGCAAAGATGGCGAAACCTCAATAAAACAGATGACAAAACATCACACCTAACAATGATATTAAGAATCAAAGTAGGATAACAAACATGTGCAATGGCGAAACATCGGCTTCAAGATAACAAGATATCATGGAAACGATGGCGAAACATCAATAAAACGGATGATAAAACATCACACCTAACAATGATATTGGGAATCACAGTAGGATAACAAACATGTGCGATGGCGAATCATCGGCTTCAAGATAACAAGATATCATGTCAAAGATGGCGAAACATCAATAAAACGGATGACAAATCAACACACCTAACAATGATATTGAGAATCAAAGTAGGATAAAAACATGTGCGATGGCAAAACATTGGCTTCAAAATAATAAGATATCATGGCAAAGATGGAGAAACATCAATAAAACGGATGACAATTCATCACACCTAACAATGATATTGTGAATCAAAGTATGATAACAAACATGTACCATGGCAAAATATCGGCTTCAAAATAACAAGATATCATGGCAAAGATGGCGACACATCAATAAAACGGATGACAAGTCATCACACCTAACAATGATATTGAGAATCACATTAGGATAACAAACATGTGTGATGGAGAAACATCGGCTTCAAGATAACAAGATATCATGTCAAAGATGGCGAAACATCAATAAAACGGATGAAAAATCATCACACCTAACAATGATATTGAGAATCAAAGTAGGATAAAAAACATGTGCGATGGCGAAACATCATCTTCAAGATAAGAAGATATCATGGCAAAGACGGCGAAACCTCAATAAAACGGATGACAAAACATCACACCTAGCAATGATATTTAGAATCAAAGTAGGATAACAAACATGTGCGATGGCGAAACATCGGCTTCATGATAACAAGATATCATGGCAAAGATGGCGAAACCTCAATAAAACAGATGACAAAACATCACACCTAACAATGATATTAAGAATCAAAGTAGGATAACAAACATGTGCAATGGCGAAACATCGGCTTCAAGATAACAAGATATCATGGAAACGATGGCGAAACATCAATAAAACGGATGATAAAACATCACACCTAACAATGATATTGGGAATCACAGTAGGATAACAAACATGTGCGATGGCGAAACATCGGCTTCAAGATAATAAGATATCATGTCAAAGATGGCGAAACATCAATAAAACGGATGACAAATCAACACACCTAACAATGATATTGAGAATCAAAGTAGGATAAAAACATGTGCGATGGCAAAACATTGGCTTCAAAATAATAAGATATCATGGCAAAGATGGAGAAACATCAATAAAACGGATGACAATTCATCACACCTAACAATGATATTGTGAATCAAAGTATGATAACAAACATGTACCATGGCAAAATATCGGCTTCAAAATAACAAGATATCATGGCAAAGATGGCGACACATCAATAAAACGGATGACAAGTCATCACACCTAACAATGATATTGAGAATCACATTAGGATAAAAAACATGTGTGATGGAGAAACATCGGCTTCAAGATAACAAGATATCATGTCAAAGATGGCGAAACATCAATAAAACGGATGACAAATCATCACACCTAACAATGATATTGTGAATCAAAGTAGGATAACAAACATGTGCGATGGCAAAATATCGGCTTCAAAATAACAAGATATCATGGCAAAGATGGCGACACATCAATAAAACGGATGAAAAGATATCACACCTAACAATGATATTGAGAATCAAAGTAGGATAACAAACATGTGCGATGGGAAATCATCGGCTTCAAAATAACAAGATATCATGGCAAAGATGGCGAAACATCAATAAAACGGATGACAAATCATCACACCTAACAATGATATTGAGACTCAAAGTAGGATAACAAACATGTTCGATGGCGAAACATCGGCTTCAAGATAACAAGATATCATGGCAAAGATGGCGAAACAACAAAAAAACGGATGACAAAACATCACACCTAACAATGATATTGAGAATCACAGTAGGATAACAAACATGTGAGATGGCGAAACATCGGCTTCAAAATAACAAGATATCATGGCAAAGATGGTAAAACATCAATAAAACGGATGACGAATCATCACACCTATAAATTATATTAAGAATCAAAGTAGGATAACAAACATGTTCGATGGCGAAACATCGGCTTCAAGATAACCAGATATCATGGCAAAGATGGCGAATCATCAATAAAACGGATGACAAAACATCACACCAAATAATGATATTGAGAATCAGAGTAGGATAACAAACATGTGCGATGACGAAACATCGGTTTCAAGATAACAAGATATCATGGAAAATATTGCGAAACATCAATAAAATGGATGAGAAATCATCACACCTAACAATGATATTGAGAATCAAAGTAGGATAACAAACATGTGCGATGGCGAAACATCAGCTTCAAGATAACAAGATAACATGGCAAAGATGGAGAAACATCAATAAAACGGATAACAAAACATCACACCTAACAATGATATTGAGAATCACAGTAGGATAATAAGCATGTGCGATGGCGAAACATCGGCTTCAAGATAACAAGATATCATGGCAAAGATGGCGAAACATCCATAAAAAGGATGACAAAACATCACACCTAACAATGATATTGAGAATCAAAGTCGGATAACAAACATGTGCGATGGCGAAACATCAGCTTCAAGATAAGAAGATATCATGGCAAAGATGGCGAAACCTCAATAAAACGGATGACAAAACATCACACCTAGCAATGATATTTAGAATCAAAGTAGGATAACAAACATGTGCGATGGCGAAACATCGGCTTCATGATAACAAGATATCATGGCAAAAATGGAGAAACCTCAATAAAACTGATGACAAAAACATCACACCTAACAATGATATTAAGAATCAAAGTAGGATAACAAACATGTGAAATGGCGAAACATCGGCTTCAAGATAACAAGATATCATGGAAAAGATGGTGAAACATCAATAAAACGGATGACAAAACATCACACCTAACAATGATATTGAGAATCACAGTAGGATAACAAACATGTGCGATGGCGAAACATCGGCTTCAAGATAACAAGATATCATGTCAAAGATGGCGAAACATCAATAAAACGGATGACAAATCAACACACCTAACAATGATATTGAGAATCAAAGTAGGATAAAAACATGTGCGATGGAAAAACATCGGCTTCAAAATAATAAGATATCATGGCAAAGATGGAGAAACATCAATAAAACGGATGACAATTCATCACACCTAACAATGATATTGTGAATCAAAGTAGGATAACAAACATGTACCATGGCAAAATATCGGCTTCAAAATAACAAGATATCATGGCAAAGATGGCGACACATCAATAAAACGGATGACAAGTCATCACACCTAACAATGATATTGAGAATCACATTAGGATAACAAACATGTGTGATGGAGAAACATCGGCTTCAAGATAACAAGATATCATGTCAAAGATGGCGAAACATCAATAAAACGGATGACAAATCATCACACCTAACAATGATATTATGAATCAAAGTAGGATAAAAAACATGTGCGATGGCAAAACATCGGCTTCAAAATAATAAGATATCATGGCAAAGATGGCGAAACATCAATAAAACGGATGACAAATCATCACACCTAACAATGATATTGTGAATCAAAGTAGGATAACAAACATGTGCGATGGCAAAATATCGGCTTCAAAATAACAAGATATCATGGCAAAGATGGCGACACATCAATAAAACGGATGAAAAGTCATCACACCTAACAATGATATTGAGAATCAAAGTAGGATAAAAAACATGTGCGATGGGAAATCATCGGCTTCAAAATAACAAGATATCATGGCAAAGATGGCGAACTATCAATAAATCGGATGACAAATCATCACACCTAACAATGATATTGACAATCAAAATAGGATAACAAACCTGTGCGATGGCGAAACATCGGCTTCAAAATAACAAGATATCATGGCAAAGATGGCGAAACATCAATAAAACGGATGACAAATCATCACACCTTAAAATGATATTAAGAATTAAAGTAGGATAACAAACATGTTCGATGGCGAAACATCGGCTTCAGGATAACAAGATATCATGGCAAAGATGGAGAAACCTCAATAAAACGGAATACAAAACATCACACCTAACAATGATATTGAGAATCACATTAGGATAACAAACATGTGTGATGGCGAAACATCGGCTTCAAGATAACAAGATATCATGTCAAAGATGGCGAAACATCAATAAAACGGATGACAAATCATCACACCTAACAATGATATTGAGAATCAAAGTAGGATAACAAACATGTGTGATGGCGAAACATCGGCTTCAAAATAATAAGATATCATGGCAAAGATGGTGAAACATCAATAAAACGGATGACAAATCATCACACCTAACAAAGATATTGTGAACCAAAATAGGATAACAAACATGTGCAATGGAAAAATATCAGCTTCAAAATAACAAGATATCATGGCAAAGATGGCGAAGCATCAATAAAACGGATGACAAATCATCACACCTAAAAATGATATTGAGAATCAAAGTAGGATAACAAACATGTGCGATGGCGAAACATCGGCTTCAAAATAACAAGATATCATGGCAAAGATGGCGAAACATCAACAAAACGGATGACAAATCATCACACCTAAAAATGATATTGAGACTCAAAGTAGGATAACAAACATGTTCGATGGCGAAACATCGGCTTCAAGATAACAAGATATCATGGCAAAGATGGCGAAACAACAATAAAACGGATGACAAAACATCACACCTGACAATGATATTGAGAATCAAAATAGGATAACAAACATGTGAGATGGAGAAACATCGGCTTCAAAATAACAAGATATCATGGCATAGATGGTGAAACATCAATAAAACGGATGAGAAATCATCACACCTAACAATGATATTGAGAATCAAAGTAGGATAACAAACATGTGCGATGGCGAAACATCAGCTTCAAGATAACAAGATAACATGGCAAAGATGGAGAAAAATCAATAAAACGGATGACAAAACATCACACCTAACAATGATATTGAGAATCACAGTAGGATAATAAGCATGTGCGATGGCAAAACATCGGCTTCAAGATAACAAGATATCATGGCAAAGATGGCGAAACATCAATAAAAAGGATGACAAAACATCACACCTAACAATGATATTGAGAATCAAAGAAGGATAACAAACATGTGCGATGGCTAAACATCAGCTTCAAGATAAGAAGATATCATGGCAAAGATGGCGAAACCTCAATAAAACGGATGACAAAACATCACACCTAGCAATGATATTTAGAATCAAAGTAGGATAACAAACATGTGCGATGGCGAAACATCGGCTTCATGATAACAAGATATCATGGCAAAAATGGAGAAACCTCAATAAAACGGATGACAAAAACATCACACCTAACAATGATATTAAGAATCAAAGTAGGATAACAAACATGTGCAATGGCGAAACATCGGCTTCAAGATAACAAGATATCATGGAAAAGATGGCGAAACATCAATAAAACGGATGACAAAACATCACACCTAACAATGATATTGAGAATCACAGTAGGATAACAAACATGTGCAATGGCGAAACATCGGCTTCAAGATAACAAGATATCATGTCAAAGATGGCGAAACATCAATAAAACGGAGGACAAATCAACACACCTAACAATGATATTGAGAATTAAAGTAGGATAAAAACATGTGCGATGGCAAAACATTGGCTTCAAAATAATAAGATATCATGGCAAAGATGGAGAAACATCAATAAAACGGATGACAATTCATCACACCTAACAATGATATTGTGAATCAAAGTATGATAACAAACATGTACCATGGCAAAATATCGGCTTCAAAATAACAAGATATCATGGCAAAGATGGCGACACATCAATAAAACGGATGACAAGTCATCACACCTAACAATGATATTGAGAATCACATTAGGATAACAAACATGTGTGATGGAGAAACATCGGCTTCAAGATGACAAGATATCATGTCAAAGATGGCGAAACATCAATAAAACGGATGACAAATCATCACACCTAACAATGATATTGAGAATCAAAGTAGGATAAAAAACATGTGGGATGGCAAAACATCGGCTTCAAAATAATAAGATATCATGGCAAAGATAGCGAAACATCAATAAAACGGATGACAAATTATCACACCTAACAATGATATTCTGAATCAAAGTAGGATAACAAACATGTGCGATGGCAAAATATCGGCTTCAAAATAACAAGATATCATGGCAAAGATGGCGACACATCAATAAAACGGATGAAAAGTCATCACACCTAACAATGATATTGAGAATCAAAGTAGGATAACAAACATGTGCGATGGGAAATCATCAGCTTCAAAATAACAAGATATCATGGCAAAGATGGCGAAACATCGATAAAACGGATGACAAATCATCACACCTAACAATGATATTGACAATCAAAATAGGATAACAAACATGTGCGATGGCGAAACATCGGCTTCAAAATAACAAGATATCATGGCAAAGATGGCGAAACATCAATAAAACGGATGACAAATCATCACACCTTAAAATGATATTAAGAATTAAAGTAGGATAACAAACATGTTCGATGGCGAAACATCGACTTCAGGATAACAAGATATCATGGCAAAGATGGAGAAACCTCAATAAAACGGATGACAAAACATCACACCTAACAATGATATTGAGAATCACATAAGGATAACAAACATGTGTGATGGCGAAACATCGGCTTCAAGATAACAAGATATCATGTCAAAGATGGCGAAACATCAATAAAACGGATGACAAATCATCACACCTAACAAAGATATTGTGAACCAAAGTAGGATAACAAACATGTGCAATGGCGAAACATCGGCTTCAAAATAATAAGATATCATGGCAAAGATGGTAAAACATCAATAAAACGGATTACAAATCATCACACCTAACAAAGATATTGTGAACCAAAGTAGGATAACAAACATGTGCAATGGAAAAATATCAGCTTCAAAATAACAAGATATCATGGCAAAGATGGCGAAACATCAATAAAACGGATGACAAATCATCACACCTAACAATGATATTGAGAATCAAAGTAGGATAACAAACATGTGGGATGGCGAAACATCGGCTTCAAAATAACAAGATATCATGGCAAAGATGGCGAAACATCAACAAAACGGATGACAAATCATCACACCTAAAAATGATATTGAGACTCAAAGTAGGATAACAAACATGTTCGATGGCGAAACATCGGCTTCAAGATAACAAGATATCATGGCAAAGATGGCGAAACAACAATAAAACGGATGACAAAACATCACACCTAACAATGATATTGAGAATCACAGTAGGATAACAAACATGTGAGATGGCGAAAAATCGGCTTCAAAATAACAAGATATCATGGCAAAGATGGTGAAACATCAATAAAACGGATGACAAATCATCACACCTAAAAATTATATTGAGAATCAAAGTAGGATAACAAACATGTTCGATGGCGAAACATCGGCTTCAAGATAACAAGATATCATGGCAAAGATGGCGAAACAACAATAAAACGGATGACAAAACATCACACCTAACAATGATATTGAGAATCACAGTAGGATAACAAACATGTGAGATGGCGAAACATCGACTTCAGGATAACAAGATATCATGGCAAATATGGAGAAACCTCAATAAAACGGATGACAAAACATCACACCTAACAATGATGTTGAGAATCAAAGTAGGATAACAAACATGTGCGATGGCGAAACATCAGCTTCAAGATAACAAGATATCATGTCAAAGATGGAGAAAAATCAATAAAACGGATGACAAATCATCACACCTAACAATGATATTGAGAATCAAAGTAGGATAACAAACATGTGCGATGGCGAAACATCGGCTTCAAAATAATAGGATATCATGGCAAAGATGGCGAAACATCAATAAAAAGGATGACAAAACATCACACCTAACAAAGATATTGAGAATCAAAGTAGGATAACAAACATGTGCGATGGCTAAACATCAGCTTCAAAATAACAAGATATCATGGCAAAGATGGCGAAACATCAATAAAACGGATGACAAATCATCACACCTTAAAATGATATTAAGAATTAAAGTAGGATAACAAACATGTTCGATGGCGAAACATCGACTTCAGGATAACAAGATATCATGGCAAAGATGGAGAAACCTCAATAAAACGGATGACAAAACATCACACCTAACAATGATGTTGAGAATCACATTAGGATAACAAACATGTGTGATGGCGAAACATCGGCTTCAAGATAACAAGATATCATGTCAAAGATGGCGAAACATCAATAAAACGGATGACAAATCATCACACCTAACAATGATATTGAGAATCAAAGTAGGATAACAAACATGTGCGATGGCGAAACATCGGCTTCAAAATAATAAGATATCATGGCAAAGATGGTAAAACATCAATAAAACGGATTACAAATCATCACACCTAACAAAGATATTGTGAAGCAAAGTAGGATAACAAACATGTGCAATGGAAAAATATCAGCTTCAAAATAACAAGATATCATGGCAAAGATGGCGAAACATCAATAAAACGGATGACAAAATATCACACCTAGCAATGATATTTAGAATCAAAGTAGGATAACAAACATGTGCGATGGCGAAACATCGGCTTCATGATAACAAGATATCATGGCAAAGATGGTGAAACCTCAATAAAATGGATGACAAAACATCACACCTAACAATGATATTAAGAATCAAAGTAGGATAACAAACATGTGCAATGGCGAAACATCGGCTTCAAGATAACAAGATATCATTGAAAAGATGGCGAAACATCAATAAAACGGATGACAAAACATCACACCTAACAATGATATTGAGAATCACAGTAGGATAACAAACATCGGCTTCAAGATAACAAGATATCATGTCAAAGATGGAGAAACATCAATAAAACAGAGGACAAATCAACACACCTAACAATGATATTGAGAATCAAAGTAGGATAAAAACATGTGCGATGGCAAAACATCGGCTTCAAAATAATAAGATATCATGGCAAAGATGGAGAAACATCAATAAAACGGATGACAATTCATCACACCTAACAATGATATTGTGAATCAAAGTATGATAACAAACATGTACCATGGCAAAATATCGGCTTCAAAATAACAAGATATCATGGCAAAGATGGCGACACATCAATAAAACGGATGACAAGTCATCACACCTAACAATGATATTGAGAATCACATTAGGATAACAAACATGTGTGATGGAGAAACATCGGCTTCAAGATAACAAGATATCATGTCAAAGATGGCGAAACATCAATAAAATGGATGACAAATCATCACACCTAACAATGATATTGAGAATCAAAGTAGGATAAAAAACATGTGCGATGGCAAAACATCGGCTTCAAAATAATAAGATATCATGGCAAAGATAGCGAAACATCAATAAAACGGATGACAAATCATCACACCTAACAATGATATTCTGAATCAAAGTAGGATAACAAACATGTGCGATGGAAAAATATCGGCTTCAAAATAACAAGATATCATGGCAAAGATGGCGACACATCAATAAAACGGATGAAAAGTCATCACACCTAACAATGATATTGAGAATCAAAGTAGGATAACAAACATGTGCGATGGGAAATCATCGGCTTCAAAATAACAAGATATCATGGCAAAGATGGCGAAACATCAATAAAACGGATAACAAATCATCACACCTAACAATGATATTGACAATCAAAATAGGATAACAAACATGTGCGATGGCGAAACATCGGCTTCAAAATAACAAGATATCATGGCAAAGATGGCGAAACATCAATAAAACGGATGACAAATCATCACACCTTAAAATGATATTAAGAATTAAAGTAGGATAACAAACATGTTCGATGGCGAAACATCGACTTCAGGATAACAAGATATCATGGCAAAGATGGAGAAACCTCAATAAAACGGATGACAAAACATCACACCTAACAATGATGTTGAGAATCACATTAGGATAACAAACATGTGTGATGGCGAAACATCGGCTTCAAGATAACAAGATATCATGTCAAATATGGCGAAACATCAATAAAACGGATGACAAATCATCACACCTAACAATGATATTGAGAATCAAAGTAGGATAACAAACATGTGCGATGGCGAAACATCGGCTTCAAAATAATAAGATATCATGGCAAAGATGGTAAAACATCAATAAAACGGATTACAAATCATCACACCTAACAAAGATATTGTGAAGCAAAGTAGGATAACAAACATGTGCAATGGAAAAATATCAGCTTCAAAATAACAAGATATCATGGCAAAGATGGCGAAACATCAATAAAACGGATGACAAAATATCACACCTAGCAATGATATTTAGAATCAAAGTAGGATAACAAACATGTGCGATGGCGAAACATCGGCTTCATGATAACAAGATATCATGGCAAAGATGGTGAAACCTCAATAAAATGGATGACAAAACATCACACCTAACAATGATATTAAGAATCAAAGTAGGATAACAAACATGTGCAATGGCGAAACATCGGCTTCAAGATAACAAGATATCATTGAAAAGATGGCGAAACATCAATAAAACGGATGACAAAACATCACACCTAACAATGATATTGAGAATCACAGTAGGATAACAAACATGTGCGATGGCGAAACATCGGCTTCAAGATAACAAGATATCATGTCAAAGATGGAGAAACATCAATAAAACAGAGGACAAATCAACACACCTAACAATGATATTGAGAATCAAAGTAGGATAAAAACATGTGCGATGGCAAAACATCGGCTTCAAAATAATAAGATATCATGGCAAAGATGGAGAAACATCAATAAAACGGATGACAATTCATCACACCTAACAATGATATTGTGAATCAAAGTATGATAACAAACATGTACCATGGCAAAATATCGGCTTCAAAATAACAAGATATCATGGCAAAGATGGCGACACATCAATAAAACGGATGACAAGTCATCACACCTAACAATGATATTGAGAATCACATTAGGATAACAAACATGTGTGATGGAGAAACATCGGCTTCAAGATAACAAGATATCATGTCAAAGATGGCGAAACATCAATAAAATGGATGACAAATCATCACACCTAACAATGATATTGAGAATTAAAGTAGGATAAAAAACATGTGCGATGGCAAAACATCGGCTTCCAAATAATAAGATATCATGGCAAAGATAGCGAAACATCAATAAAACGGATGACAAATCATCACACCTAACAATGATATTCTGAATCAAAGTAGGATAACAAAACATGTGCGATGGCAAAATATCGGCTTCAAAATAACAAGATATCATGGCAAAGATGGCGACACATCAATAAAACGGATGAAAAGTCATCACACCTAACAATGATATTGAGAATCAAAGTAGGATAACAAACATGTGCGATGGGAAATCATCGGCTTCAAAATAACAAGATATCATGGCAAAGATGGCGAAACATCAATAAAACGGATAACAAATCATCACACCTAACAATGATATTGACAATCAAAATAGGATAACAAACATGTGCGATGGCGAAACATCGGCTTCAAAATAACAAGATATCATGGCAAAGATGGCGAAACATCAATAAAACGGATGACAAATCATCACACCTTAAAATGATATTAAGAATTAAAGTAGGATAACAAACATGTGCGATGGCGAAACATCGGCTTCAAAATAATAAGATATCATGGCAAAGATGGTAAAACATCAATAAAACGGATTACAAATCATCACACCTAACAAAGATATTGTGAACCAAAGTAGGATAACAAACATGTGCAATGGAAAAATATCAGCTTCAAAATAACAAGATATCATGGCAAAGATGGTGAAACCTCAATAAAACGGATGACAAAATATCACACCTAGCAATGATATTTAGAATCAAAGTAGGATAACAAACATGTGCGATGGCGAAACATCGGCTTCATGATAACAAGATATCATGGCAAAGATGGTGAAACCTCAATAAAACGGATGACAAAACATCACACCTAACAATGATATTAAGAATCAAAGTAGAATAACAAACATGTGCAATGGCGAAACATCGGCTTCAAGATAACAAGATATCATGGAAAAGATGGCGAAACATCAATAAAACGGATGACAAAACATCACACCTAACAATGATATTGAGAATCACAGTAGGATAACAAACATGTGCGATGGCGAAACATCGGCTTCAAGATAACAAGATATCATGTCAAAGATGGAGAAACATCAATAAAACAGAGGACAAATCAACACACCTAACAATGATATTGAGAATCAAAGTAGGATAAAAACATGTGAGATGGCAAAACATTGGCTTCAAAATAATAAGATATCATGGCAAATATGGAGAAACATCAATAAAACGGATGACAATTCATCACACCTAACAATGATATTGTGAATCAAAGTATGATAACAAACATGTACCATGGCAAAATATCGGCTTCAAAATAACAAGATATCATGGCAAAGATGGCGACACATCAATAAAACGGATGACAAGTCATCACACCTAACAATGATATTGAGAATCACATTAGGATAACAAACATGTGTGATGGAGAAACATCGGCTTCAAGATGACAAGATATCATGTCAAAGATGGCGAAACATCAATAAAACGGATGACAAATCATCACACCTAACAATGATATTGAGAATCAAAGTAGGATAAAAACCATGTGCGATGGCAAAACATCGGCTTAAAAATAATAAGATATCATGGCAAAGATAGCGAAACATCAATAAAACGGATGACAAATCATCACACCTAACAATGATATTCTGAATCAAAGTAGGATAACAAACATGTGCGATGGCAAAATATCGGCTTCAAAATAACAAGATATCATGGCAAAGATGGCGACACATCAATAAAACGGATGAAAAGTCATCACACCTAACAATGATATTGAGAATCAAAGTAGGATAACAAACATGTGCGATGGGAAATCATCGGCTTCAAAATAACAAGATATCATGGCAAAGATGGCGAAACATCAATAAAACGGATGACAAATCATCACACCTAACAATGATATTGACAATCAAAATAGGATAACAAACATGTGTGATGGCGAAACATCGGCTTCAAAATAACAAGATATCATGGCAAAGATGGCGAAACATCAATAAAACGGATGACAAATCATCACACCTTAAAATGATATTAAGAATTAAAGTAGGATAACAAACATGTTCGATGGTGAAACATCGACTTCAGGATAACAAGATATCATGGCAAAGATGGAGAAACCTCAATAAAACGGATGACAAAACATCACACCTAACAATGATGTTGAGAATCACATTAGGATAACAAACATGTGTGATGGCGAAACATCGGCTTCAAGATAACAAGATATCATGTCAAAGATGGAGAAACATCAATAAAATGGATGACAAATCATCACACCTAACAATGATATTGAGAATCAAAGTAGGATAACAAACATGTGCGATGGCGAAACATCGGCTTCAAAATAATAAGATATCATGGCAAAGATGGTAAAACATCAATAAAACGGATTACAAATCATCACACCTAACAAAGATATTGTGAACCAAAGTAGGATAACAAACATGTGCAATGGAAAAATATCAGCTTCAAAATAACAAGATATCATGGCAAAGATGGCGAAACATCAATAAAACGGATGACAAATCATCACACCTAACAATGATATTGAGAATCAAAGTAGGATAACAAACATGTGGGATGGCGAAACATCGGCTTCAAAATAACAAGATATCATGGCAAAGATGGCGAAACATCAACAAAACGGATGACAAATCATCACACCTAAAAATGATATTGAGACTCAAAGTAGGATAACAAACATGTTCGATGGCGAAACATCGGCTTCAAGATAACAAGATATCATGGCAAAGATGGCGAAACAACAATAAAACGGATGACAAAACATCACACCTAACAATGATATTGAGAATCACAGTAGGATAACAAACATGTGAGATGGCGAAACATCGGCTTCAAAATAACAAGATATCATGGCAAAGATGGTGAAACATCAATAAAACGGATGACAAATCATCACACCTAAAAATTATATTGAGAATCAAAGTAGGATAACAAACATGTTCGATGGCGAAACATCGGCTTCAAGATAACAAGATATCATGGCAAAGATGGTGAATCATCAATAAAACGGATGACAAAACATCACACCAAATAATGATATTGAGAATCAGAGTAGGATAACAAACATGTGCGATGGCGAAACATCGGTTTCAAGATAACAAGATATCATGGAAAAGATTGCGAAACATCAATAAAATGGATGAGAAATCATCACACCTAACAATGATATTGAGAATCAAAGTAGGATAACAAACATGTGCGATGGCGAAACATCAGCTTCAAGATAACAAGATAACATGGCAAAGATGGAGGAACATCAATAAAACGGATGACAAAACATCACACCTAACAATGATATTGAGAATCACAGTAGGATAATAAGCATGTGCGATGGCGAAACATCGGCTTCAAGATAACAAGATATCATGGCAAAGATGGTGAAACATCAATAAAAAGGATGACAAAACATCACACCTAACAATGATATTGAGAATCAAAGTAGGATAACAAACATGTGCGATGGCGAAACATCAACTTCAAGATAAGAAGATATCATGGCAAAGATGGTGAAACCTCAATAAAACGGATGACAAAATATCACACCTAGCAATGATATTTAGAATCAAGGTAGGATAACAAACATGTGCGATGGCGAAACATCGGCTTCATGATAACAAGATATCATGGCAAAGATGGCGAAACCTCAATAAAACGGATGACAAAACATCACACCTAACAATGATATTAAGAATCAAAGTAGGATAACAAACATGTGCAATGGCGAAACATCGGCTTCAAGATAACAAGATATCATGGAAAAGATGGCGAAACATCAATAAAACGGATGACAAAACATCACACCTAACAATGATATTGAGAATCACAGTAGGATAACAAACATGTGCGATGGCGAAACATCGGCTTCAAGATAACAAGATATCGTGTCAAAGATGGCGAAACATCAATAAAACGGAGGACAAATCAACACACCTAACAATGATATTGAGAATCAAAGTAGGATAAAAACATGTGCGATGGCAAAACATCGGCTTCAAAATAATAAGATATCATGGCAAAGATGGAGAAACATCAATAAAACGGATGACAATTCATCACACCTAACAATGATATTGTGAATCAAAGTATGATAACAAACATGTACCATGGCAAAATATCGGCTTCAAAATAACAAGATATCATGGCAAAGATGGCGACACATCAATAAAACGGATGACAAGTCATCACACCTAACAATGATATTGAGAATCACATTAGGATAACAAACATGTGTGATGGAGAAACATCGGCTTCAAGATAACAAGATATCATGTCAAAGATGGAGAAACATCAATAAAATGGATGACAAATCATCACACCTAACAATGATATTGAGAATCAAAGTAGGATAAAAAACATGTGCGATGGCAAAACATCGGCTTCAAAATAATAAGATATCATGGCAAAGATAGCGAAACATCAATAAAACGGATGACAAATCATCACACCTAACAATGATATTCTGAATCAAAGTAGGATAACAAACATGTGCGATGGCAAAATATCGGCTTCAAAATAACAAGATATCATGGCAAAGATGGCGACACATCAATAAAACGGATGAAAAGTCATCACACCTAACAATGATATTGAGAATCAAAGTAGGATAACAAACATGTGCGATGGGAAATCATCGGCTTCAAAATAACAAGATATCATGGCAAAGATGGCGAAACATCAATAAAACGGATGACAAATCATCACACCTAACAATGATATTGACAATCAAAATAGGATAACAAACATGTGCGATGGCGAAACATCGGCTTCAAAATAACAAGATATCATGGCAAAGATGGCGAAACATCAATAAAACGGATGACAAATCATCACACCTTAAAATGATATTAAGAATTAAAGTAGGATAACAAACATGTTCGATGGCGAAACATCGACTTCAGGATAACAAGATATCATGGCAAAGATGGAGAAACCTCAATAAAACGGATGACAAAACATCACACCTAACAATGATATTGAGAATCACAGTAGGATAATAAGCATGTGCGATGGCGAAACATCGGCTTCAAGATAACAAGATATCATGGAAAAGATTGCGAAACATCAATAAAATGGATGAGAAATCATCACACCTAACAATGATATTGAGAATCAAAGTAGGATAACAAACATGTGCGATGGCGAAACATCAGCTTCAAGATAACAAGATAACATGGCAAAGATGGAGGAACATCAATAAAACGGATGACAAAACATCACACCTAACAATGATATTGAGAATCACAGTAGGATAATAAGCATGTGCGATGGCGAAACATCGGCTTCAAGATAACAAGATATCATGGCAAAGATGGTGAAACATCAATAAAAAGGATGACAAAACATCACACCTAACAATGATATTGAGAATCAAAGTAGGATAACAAACATGTGCGATGGCGAAACATCAGCTTCAAGATAAGAATATATCATGGCAAAGATGGTGAAAACTCAATAAAACGGATGACAAAATATCACACCTAGCAATGATATTTAGAATCAAGGTAGGATAACAAACATGTTCGATGGCGAAACATCGGCTTCAAGATAACAAGATATCATGGCAAAGATGGCGAAACAACAATAAAACGGATGACAAAACATCACACCTAACAATGATATTGAGAATCACAGTAGGATAACAAACATGTGCAATGGCGAAACATCGGCTTCAAGATAACAAGATATCATGGAAAAGATGGCGAAACATGAATAAAACGGATGACAAATCATCACACCTAAAAATTATATTGAGAATCAAAGTAGGATAACAAACATGTTCGATGGCGAAACATCGGCTTCAAGAAAACAAGATATCATGGCAAAGATGGTGAATCATCAATAAAACGGATGACAAAACATCACACCAAATAATGATATTGAGAATCAGAGTAGGATAACAAACATGTGCGATGGCAAAACATCGGCTTCAAAATAATAAGATATCATGGAAAAGATTGCGAAACATCAATAAAATGGATGAGAAATCATCACACCTAACAATGATATTGAGAATCAAAGTAGGATAACAAACATGTGCGATGGCGAAACATCAGCTTCAAGATAACAAGATAACATGGCAAAGATGGAGAAACATCAATAAAACGGATGACAAAACGTCACACCTAACAATGATATTGAGAATCACAGTAGGATAATAAGCATGTGCGATAGCGAAACATCGGCTTCAAGATAACAAGATATCATGGCAAAGATGGTGAAACATCAATAAAAAGGATGACAAAACATCACACCTAACAATGATATTGAGAATCAAAGTAGGATAACAAACATGTGCGATGGCGAAACATCAGCTTCAAGATAAGAAGATATCATGGCAAAGATGGCGAAACCTCAATAAAATGGATGACAAAATATCACACCTAGCAATGATATTTAGAATCAAAGTAGGATAACTAACATGTGCGATGGCGAAACATCGGCTTCATGATAACAAGATATCATGGCAAAGATGGCGAAACCTCAATAAAACGGATGACAAAACATCACACCTAACAATGATATTAAGAATCAAATAGGATAACAAACATGTGCAATGGCGAAACATCGGCTTCAAGATAACAAGATATCATGGAAAAGATGGCGAAACTTCAATAAAACGGATGACAAAACATCACACCTAACAATGGTATTGAGAATCACAGTAGGATAACAAACATGTGCGATGGCGAAACATCGGCTTCAAGATAACAAGATATCATGTCAAAGATGGCGAAACATCAATAAAACGCATGACAAATCATCACACCTAACAATGATATTGAGAATCAAAGTAGGATAAAAACATGTGCGATGGCAAAATATCGGCTTCAAAATAACAAGATATCATGGCAAAGATGGCGACACATCAATAAAACGGATGACAAGTCATCACACCTAACAATGATATTGAGAATCACATTAGGATAACAAACATGTGTGATGGAGAAACATCGGCTTCAAGATAACAAGATATCATGTCAAAGATGGCGAAACATCAATAAAACGGATGACAATTCATCACACCTAACAATGATATTGTGAATCAAAGTATGATAACAAACATGTACGATGGCAAAATATCGGCTTCAAAATAACTAGATATCATGGCAAAGATGGCGACACATCAATAAAACGGATGACAAGTCATCACACCTAACAATAATATTTAGAATCAAAGTAGGATAACAAACATTTGCGATGGCGAATCATCGGCTTCAAAAGAACAAGATATCATGGCAAAGATGGCGAAACATCAATAAAACGGATGACAAATCATCACACCTAACAATGATATTGAGAATCAAAGTAGGATAACAAACATGTGCGATGGTGAAACATCGGCTTCAAAATAACAAGATATCATGGTAAAGATGGTGAAACATCAATAAAACGGATGATAAATCATCACACCTAAAAATGATATTGAGAATTAAAGTAGGATAACAAACATGTTCGATGGCGAAACATCGGCTTCAAGATAACAAGATATCATGGCAAAGATGGAGAAACCTCAATAAAACGGATGATAAAACATCACACCTAAAAATGATATTGAGAATCACATTAGGATAACAAACATGTGTGATGGAGAAACAACGGCTTCAAGATAACAAGATATCATGTCAAAGATGGCGAAACATCAATAAAACAGATGAAAAATCATCACACCTAACAATGATATTGAGAATCAAAGTAGGATAACAAACATGTGCGATGGCAAAACATCATCTTCAAAATAATAAGATATCATTGCAAAGATGGCGAAACATCAATAAAACGGATGACAAATCATCACACCTAACAAAGATATTGTGAACCACAGTAGGATAACAAACATGTACGATGGAAAAATATCAGCTTCAAAATAACAAGATATCATGGCAAAGATGGTGAAACATCAATAAAACGGATGACAAATCATGACACCTAACAATGATAATGAGAATCAAAGTAGGATAACAAACATGTGCGATGGTGAAACATCGAATTCATGTTAACAAGATATCATAGCAAAGATGGCGAAACCTCAATAAAATGGATGACAAAACATCACACCTAACAATGATATTAAGAATCAAAGTAGGATAACATACATGTGCAATGGCAAAACATCGGCGTCAAGATAACAAGATATCATGGAAAAGATGGCGAAACATCAATAAAACGGATTACAAAACATCACACCTAACAATGATATTGAGAATCACAGTAGGATAACAAACATGTGTGATGGCGAAACATCGGCTTCAAGATAACAAGATATCATGTCAAAGATGGCGAAACATCAATAAAACGGATGACAAATCATCACACCTAACAATGATATTGTGAATCAAAGTAGGATAACAAACATGTTCGATGGCAAAATATCGGCTTCAAAATAACAAGATATCATGGAAAAGATGGCGACACATCAATAAAACGGATGACAAGTCATCACACCTAACAATGATATTGAGAATCAAAGTAGGATAAAAAACATGTGCGATGGCGAATCATCGGCTTCAAAATAACAAGATATCATGGAAAAGATGGTGAAACATCAATAAAACGGATGACAAATCATCACACCTAACAATGATATTGAGAATCAAAGTAGGATAACAAACATGTGCGATGGCGAAACATCGGCTTCAAAATAATGAGATATCATGGCAAAGATGGCGAAACATCAATAAAACGGATGACAAATCATCATACCTAAAAATGATATTGAGAATTAAAGTAGGATAACAAACATGTTTGAAGGTGAAACATCGGCTTCAAGATAACAAGATATCATGGCAAAGATGGAGAAACCTCAATAAAACGGATGACAAAACATCACACCTAACAATGATATTGAGAATCACATTAGGATAACAAACATGTGTGATGGAGAAACATCGGCTTCAAGATAACAAGATATCATGTCAAAGATGGTGAAACATCAATAAAACAGATGAAAAATCATCACACCTAACAATGATATTGAGAATCAAAGTAGGATAACAAACATGTGCGATGGCAAAACATCATCTTCAAAATAATAAGATATCATTGCAAAGATGGCGAAACATCAATAAAACGGATGACAAATCATCACACCTAACAAAGATATTGTGAACCACAGTAGGATAACAAACATGTGCGATGGAAAAATATCAGCTTCAAAATAACAAGATATCATGGCAAAGATGGCGAAACATCAATAAAACGGATGACAAATCATGACACCTAACAATGATAATGAGAATCAAAGTAGGATAACAAACATGTGCGATGGTGAAACATCGAATTCATGATAACAAGATATCATAGCAAATATGACGAAACCTCAATAAAACGGATGACAAAACATCACACCTAACAATGATATTAAGAATCAAAGTAGGATAACAAACATGTGCAATGGCGAAACATCGGCTTCAAGATAACAAGATATCATGGAAAAGATGGCGAAACATCAATAAAACGGATGACAAAACATCACACCTAACAATGATATTGAGAATCACAGTAGGATAACAAACATGTGTGATGGCGAAACATCGGCTTCAAGATAACAAGATATCATGTCAAAGATGGCGAAACATCAATAAAACGGATGACAAATCATCACACCTAACAATGATATTGAGAAACCAAGTAGGATAACAAACATGTGCAATGGCAAAACATCGGCTTCAAAATAATAAGATATCATGGCAAAGATGGCGAAACATCAATAAAACGGATGACAAATCATCACACCTAAAAATGATATTGTGAATCAAAGTAGGATAACAAACATATTCGATGGCAAAATATCGGCTTCAAAATAACAAGATATCATGGCAAAGATGGCGACACATCAATAAAACGGATGACAAGTCATCACACCTAACAATGATATTGAGAATCAAAGTAGGATAAAAAACATGTGCGATGGTGAATCATCGGCTTCAAAATAACAAGGTATCATGGCAAAGATGGCGAAACATCAATAAAACGGATGACAAATCATCACACCTAACAATGATATTGAGAATCAAAGTAGGATAACAAACATGTGAGATGGCGAAACATCGGCTTCAAAATAATAAGATATCATGGCAAAGATGGCGAAACATCAATAAAACGGATGACAAATCATCATACCTAAAAATGATATTGAGAATTAAAGTAGGATAACAAACATGTTTAAAGGCGAAACATCGGCTTCAAGATAACAAGATATCATGGCAAAGATGGCGAAACCTCAATAAAACGGATGAGAAAACATCACACCTAACAATGATATTGAGAATCACAGTAGGATAACAAACATGTGAGATGGCGAAACATCGGCTTCAAAATAACAAGATATCATGGCAAAGATGGTGAAACATCAATAAAACGGATGACAAATCATCACACCTAAAAATTATATTGAGAATCAAAGTAGGATAACAAACATGTTCGATGGCGAAACATCGGCTTCAAGATAACAAGATATCATGGCAAAGATGGCGAATCATCAATAAAACGGATGACAAAACATCACACCAAATAATGATATTGAGAATCAGAGTAGGATAACAAACATGTGCGATGGCGAAACATCGGTTTCAAGATAACAAGATATCATGGAAAAGATTGCGAAACATCAATAAAATGGATGAGAAATCATCACACCTTAAAATGATATTGAGAATCAAGGTAGGATAACAAACATGTGCGATGACGAAACATCAGCTTCAAGATAACAAGATAACATGGCAAAGATGGAGAAACATCAATAAAACGGATGACAAAACATCACACCTAACAATGATATTGAGAATCACAGTAGGATAATAAGCATGTGCGATGGCGAAACATCGGCTTCAAGATAACAAGATATCATGGCAAAGATGGCGAAACATCAATAAAAAGGATGACAAAACATCACACCTAACAATGATATTGAGAATCAAAGTAGGATAACAAACATGTGCGATGGCGAAACATCAGCTTCAAGATAAGAAGATATCATGGCAAAGATGGCGAAACCTCAATAAAACGGATGACAAAATATCACACCTAGCAATGATATTTAGAATCAAAGTAGGATAACAAACATGTGCGATGGCGAAACATCGTCTTCATGATAACAAGATATCATGGCAAAGATGGTGAAACCTTAATAAAACGGATGACAAAACATCACACCTAACAATGATTTTAAGAATCAAAGTAGGATAACAAACATGTCCAATGGCGAAACATCGGCTTCAAGATAACAAGATATCATGGAAAAGATGGCGAAACTTCAATAAAACGGATGACAAAACATCACACCTAACAATGGTATTGAGAATCACAGTAGGATAACAAACATGTGCGATGGCGAAACATCGGCTTCAAGATATCAAGATATCATGTCAAAGATGGCGAAACATCAATAAAACGAATGACAAATCATCACACCTAACAATGATATTGAGAATCAAAGTAGGATAAAAACATGTGCGATGGCAAAACATCGGCTTCAAAATAATAAGATATCATGGCAAAGATGGAGAAACATCAATAAAACGGATGACAATTCATCACACCTAACAATGATATTATGAATCAAAGTATGATAACAAACATGTACGATGGCAAAATATCGGCTTCAAAATAACAAGATATCATGGCAAAGATGGCGACACATCAATAAAACGGATGACAAGTCATCACACCTAACAATGATATTGAGAATCAAAGTAGGATAACAAACATGTGCGATGGCGAATCATCGGCTTCAAAATAACAAGATATCATGGCAAAGATGGCGAAACATCAATAAAACGGATGACAAATCATCACACCTAACAATGATATTGAGAATCAAAGTAGGATAACAAACATGTGCGATGGTGAAACATCGGCTTCAAAATAACAAGATATCATGGTAAAGATGGTGAAACATCAATAAAACGGATGATAAATCATCACACCTAAAAATGATATTGAGAATTAAAGTAGGATAACAAACATGTTCGATGGCGAAACATCGGCTTCAAGATAACAAGATATCATGGCAAAGATGGAGAAACCTCAATAAAACGGATGATAAAACATCACACCTAACAATGATATTGAGAATCACATTAGGATAACAAACATGTGTGATGGAGAAACATCGGCTTCAAGATAACAAGATATCATGGCAAAGATGGCGAAACATCAATAAAACGGATGACAAATCATGACACCTAGCAATGATATTTAGAATCAAAGTAGGATAACAAACATGTGCGATGGCGAAACATCGTCTTCATGATAACAAGATATCATGGCAAAGATGGCGAAACCTTAATAAAACGGATGACAAAACATCACACCTAACAATGATATTAAGAATCAAAGTAGGATAACAAACATGTGCAATGGCGAAACATCGGCTTCAAGATAACAAGATATCATGGAAAAGATGGCGAAACATCAATAAAACGGATGACAAAACATCACACCTAACAATGGTATTGAGAATCACAGTAGGATAACAAACATGTGCGATGGCGAAACATCGGCTTCAAGATATCAAGATATCATGTCAAAGATGGCGAAACATCAATAAAACGGATGACAAATCATCACACCTAACAATGATATTGAGAATCAAAGTAGGATAACAAACATGTGCGATGGCAAAACATCGGCTTCAAAATAATAAGATATCATGGCAAAGATGGCGAAACATCAATAAAACGGATGACAAATCATCACACCTAACAATAATATTATGAATCAAAGTATGATAACAAACATGTACGATGGCAAAATATCGGCTTCAAAATAACAAGATATCATGGCAAAGATGGCGACACATCAATAAAACGGATGACAAGTCATCACACCTAACAATGATATTGAGAATCAAAGTAGGATAACAAACATGTGCGATGGCGAATCATCGGCTTCAAAATAACAAGATATCATGGCAAAGATGGCGAAACATCAATAAAACGGATGACAAATCATCACACCTAACAATGATATTGAGAATCAAAGTAGGATAACAAACATGTGCGATGGTGAAACATCGGCTTCAAAATAACAAGATATCATGGTAAAGATGGTGAAACATCAATAAAACGGATGATAAATCATCACACCTAAAAATGATATTGAGAATTAAAGTAGGATAACAAACATGTTCGATGGCGAAACATCGGCTTCAAGATAACAAGATATCATGGCAAAGATGGAGAAACCTCAATAAAACGGATGATAAAACATCACACCTAACAATGATATTGAGAATCACATTAGGATAACAAACATGTGTGATGGAGAAACATCGGCTTCAAGATAACAAGATATCATGTCAAAGATGGCGAAACATCAATAAAACGGATGACAAATCATGACACCTAACAATGATAATGAGAATCAAAGTAGGATAACAAACATGTGCGATGGTGAAACATCGAATTCATGATAACAAGATATCATAGCAAAGATGGCGAAACCTCAATAAAACGATGACAAAACATCACACCTAACAATGATATTAAGAATCAAAGTAGGATAACAAACATGTGCAATGGCGAAACATCGGCTTCAAGATAACAAGATATCATGGAAAAGATGGCGAAACATCAATAAAACGGATGACAAAACATCACACCTAACAATGATATTGAGAATCACAGTAGGATAACAAACATGTGTGATGGCGAAACATCGGCTTCAAGATAACAAGATATCATGTCAAAGATGGTGAAACATCAATAAAACGGATGACAAATCATCACACCTAACAATGATATTGAGAATCAAAGTAGGATAACAAACATGTGCGATGGCAAAACATCGGCTTCAAAATAATAAGATATCATGGCAAAGATGGTGAAACATCAATAAAACGGATGACAAATCATCACACCTAACAATAATATTATGAATCAAAGTATGATAACAAACATGTACGATGGCAAAATATCGGCTTCAAAATAACAAGATATCATGGCAAAGATGGCGACACATCAATAAAACGGATGACAAGTCATTACACCTAACAATGATATTGAGAATCAAAGTAGGATAACAAACATGTGCGATGGCGAATCATCGGCTTCAAAATAACAAGATATCATGGCAAAGATGGCGAAACATCAATAAAACGGATGACAAATCATCACACCTAACAATGATATTGAGAATCAAAGTAGGATAACAAACATGTGCGATGGTGAAACATCGGCTTCAAAATAACAAGATATCAGGGCAAAGATGGCGAAACATCAATAAAATGGATGACAAATCATCACACCTAAAAATGATATTGAGAATTAAAGTAGGATAACAAACATGTTCGATGGCGAAACATCGGCTTCAAGATAACAAGATATCATGGCAAAGATGGAGAAACCTCAATAAAACGGATGACAAAACATCACACCTAACAATGATATTGAGAATCACATTAGGATAACAAACATGTGTGATGGAGAAACATCGGCTTCAAGATAACAAGATATCATGTCAAAGATGGCGAAACATCAATAAAACAGATGAAAAATCATCACACCTAACAATGATATTGAGAATCAAAGTAGGATAACAAACATGTGCGATGGCAAAACATCATCTTCAAAATAATAAGATATCATTGCAAAGATGGCGAAACATCAATAAAACGAATGACAAATCATCACACCTAACAAAGATATTGTGAACCACAGTAGGATAACAAACATGTGCGATGGAAAAATATCAGCTTCAAAATAACAAGATATCATGGCAAAGATGGCGAAACATCAATAAAACGGATGACAAATCATGACACCTAACAATGATAATGAGAATCAAAGTAGGATAACAAACATGTGCGATGGTGAAACATCGAATTCATGATAACAAGATATCATAGCAAATATGGCGAAACCTCAATAAAACGGATGACAAAACATCACACCTAACAATGATATTAAGAATTTAAAGTAGGATAACAAACATGTGCAATGGCGAAACATCGGCTTCAAGATAACAAGATATCATGGAAAAGATGGCGAAACATCAATAAAATGGATGACAAAACATCACACCTAACAATGATATTGAGAATCACAGTAGGATAACAAACATGTGTGATGGCGAAACATCGGCTTCAAGATAACAAGATATCATGTCAAAGATGGCGAAACATCAATAAAACGGATGACAAATCATCACACCTAACAATGATATTGAGAATCAAAGTAGGATAACAAACATGTGTGATGGCAAAACATCGGCTTCAAAATAATAAGATATCATGGCAAAGATGGCGAAACATCAATAAAACGGATGACAAATCATCACACCTAACAATGATATTGTGAATCAAAGTAGGATAACAAACATGTTCGATGGCAAAATATCGGCTTCAAAATAACAAGATATCATGGCAAAGATGGCGACACATCAATAAAACGGATGACAAGTCATCACACCTAACAATGATATTGAGAATCAAAGTAGGATAAAAAACATGTGCGATGGCGAATCATCGGCTTCAAAATAACAAGATATCATGGCAAAGATGGCGAAACATCAATAAAACGGATGACAAATCATCACACCTAACAATGATATTGAGAATCAAAGTAGGATAACAAACATGTGCGATGGCAAAACATCATCTTCAAAATAATAAGATATCATTGCAAAGATGGCGAAACATCAATAAAACGAATGACAAATCATCACACCTAACAAAGATATTGTGAACCACAGTAGGATAACAAACATGTGCGATGGAAAAATATCAGCTTCAAAATAACAAGATATCATGGCAAAGATGGCGAAACATCAATAAAACGGATGACAAATCATGACACCTAACAATGATAATGAGAATCAAAGTAGGATAACAAACATGTGCGATGGTGAAACATCGAATTCATGATAACAAGATATCATAGCAAATATGGCGAAACCTCAATAAAACGGATGACAAAACATCACACCTAACAATGATATTAAGAATTTAAAGTAGGATAACAAACATGTGCAATGGCGAAACATCGGCTTCAAGATAACAAGATATCATGGAAAAGATGGCGAAACATCAATAAAATGGATGACAAAACATCACACCTAACAATGATATTGAGAATCACAGTAGGATAACAAACATGTGTGATGGCGAAACATCGGCTTCAAGATAACAAGATATCATGTCAAAGATGGCGAAACATCAATAAAACGGATGACAAATCATCACACCTAACAATGATATTGAGAATCAAAGTAGGATAACAAACATGTGTGATGGCAAAACATCGGCTTCAAAATAATAAGATATCATGGCAAAGATGGCGAAACATCAATAAAACGGATGACAAATCATCACACCTAACAATGATATTGTGAATCAAAGTAGGATAACAAACATGTTCGATGGCAAAATATCGGCTTCAAAATAACAAGATATCATGGCAAAGATGGCGACACATCAATAAAACGGATGACAAGTCATCACACCTAACAATGATATTGAGAATCAAAGTAGGATAAAAAACATGTGCGATGGCGAATCATCGGCTTCAAAATAACAAGATATCATGGCAAAGATGGCGAAACATCAATAAAACGGATGACAAATCATCACACCTAACAATGATATTGAGAATCAAAGTAGGATAACAAACATGTGCGATGGCGAAACATCGGCTTCAAAATAATGAGATATCATGGCAAAGATGGCGAAACATCAATAAAACGGATGACAAATCATCATACCTAAAAATGATATTGAGAATTAAAGTAGGATAACAAACATGTTTGAAGGCGAAACATCGGCTTCAAGATAACAAGATATCATGGCAAAGATGGCGAAACCTCAATAAAACGGATGACAAAACATCACACCTAACAATGATATTGAGAATCACATTAGGATAACAAACATGTGTGATGGCGAAACATTGGCTTCAAGATAACAAGATATCATGTCAAAGATGGCGAAACATCAATAAAACGGATGACAAATCATCACACCTAACAATGATATTGAGAATCAAAGTAGGATAATAAACATGTGCGATGGCGAAACATCGCCTTCAAAATAATATGATATCATGGCAAAGATAGCGAAACATCAATAAAACGGATGACAAATCATCACACCTAACAAAGATATTGTGAACCATAGTAGGATAACAAACATGTGCGATGGAAAAATATCAGCTTCAAAATAACAAGATATCATGGCAAAGATGGCGAAACATCATTAAAACGGATGACAAATCATGACATCTAACAATGATAATGAGAATCAAAGTTGGATAACAAACATGTGCGATGGTGAAACATCGAATTCATGATAACAAGATATCATAGCAAAGATGGAGAAACCTCAATAAAACGGATGACAAAACATCACACCTAACAATGATATTAAGAATCAAAGTAGGATAACAAACATGTGCAATGGCGAAACATCGGCTTCAAGATAACAAGATATCATGGAAAAGATGGAGAAACATCAATAAAACGGATGACAAAACATCACACCTAACAATGATATTGAGAATCACAGTAGGATAACAAACATGTGTAATGGCGAAACATCGGCTTCAAGATAACAAGATATCATGTCAAAGATGGCGAAACATCAATAAAACGGATGACAAATCATCACACCTAACAATGATATTGAGAATCAAAGTAGGATAACAAACATGTGCGATGGCAAAACATCGGCTTCAAAATAATAAGATATCATTTCAAAGATGGCGAAACATCAATAAAACGGATGACAAATCATCACACCTAACAATGATATTGTGAATCAAAGTAGGATAACAAACATGTTCGATGGCAAAATATCGGCTTCAAAATAACAAGATATCATGGCAAAGATGGCGACACATCAATAAAACGGATGACAAGTCATCACACCTAACAATGATATTGAGAATCAAAGTAGGATAAAAAACATGTGCGATGGCGAATCATCGGCTTCAAAATAAGAAGATATCATGGCAAAGATGGCGAAACATCAATAAAACGGATGACAAATCATCACACCTAACAATGATATTGAGAATCAAAGTAGGATAACAAACATGTGCGATGGCGAAACATCGGCTTCAAAATAATAAGATATCATGGCAAAGATGGCGAAACATCAATAAAACGGATGACAAATCATCACACCTAACAAAGATATTGTGAAGCAAAGTAGGATAAAAAACATGTGCGATGGAAAAATATCAGCTTCAAAATAACAAGATATCATGGCAAAGATGGCGAAACCTCAATAAAACGGATGACAAAACATCACACCTAAGAATGATATTAAGAATCAAAGTAGGATAACAAACATGTGCAATGGCGAAACATCGGCTTCAAGATAACAAGATATCATGGAAAAGATGGCGAAACATCAATAAAACGGATGACAAAACATCACACCTAACAATGATATTGAGAATCACAGTAGGATAACAAACATGTGTGATGGCGAAACATCGGCTTCAAGATAACAAGATATCATGTCAAAGATGGTGAAACATCAATAAAACGGATGACAAATCATCACACCTAACAATGATATTGAGAATCAAAGTAGGATAACAAACATGTGCGATGGCAAAACATCGGCTTCAAAATAATAAGATATCATGGCAAAGATGGCGAAACATCAATAAAACGGATGACAAATCATCACACCTAACAATAATATTATGAATCAAAGTATGATAACAAACATGTACGATGGCAAAATATCGGCTTCAAAATAACAAGATATCATGGCAAAGATGGCGACACATCAATAAAACGGATGACAAGTCATCACACCTAACAATGATATTGAGAATCAAAGTAGGATAACAAACATGTGCGATGGCGAATCATCGGCTTCAAAATAACAAGATATCATGGCAAAGATGGCGAAACATCAATAAAACGGATGACAAATCATCACACCTAACAATGATATTGAGAATCAAAGTAGGATAACAAACATGTGCGATGGTGAAACATCGGCTTCAAAATAACAAGATATCAGGGCAAAGATGGCGAAACATCAATAAAATGGATGACAAATCATCACACCTAAAAATGATATTGAGAATTAAAGTAGGATAACAAACATGTTCGATGGCGAAACATCGGCTTCAAGATAACAAGATATCATGGCAAAGATGGAGAAACCTCAATAAAACGGATGACAAAACATCACACCTAACAATGATATTGAGAATCACATTAGGATAACAAACATGTGTGATGGAGAAACATCGGCTTCAAGATAACAAGATATCATGTCAAAGATGGCGAAACATCAATAAAACAGATGAAAAATCATCACACCTAACAATGATATTGAGAATCAAAGTAGGATAACAAACATGTGCGATGGCAAAACATCATCTTCAAAATAATAAGATATCATTGCAAAGATGGCGAAACATCAATAAAACGAATGACAAATCATCACACCTAACAAAGATATTGTGAACCACAGTAGGATAACAAACATGTGCGATGGAAAAATATCAGCTTCAAAATAACAAGATATCATGGCAAAGATGGCGAAACATCAATAAAACGGATGACAAATCATGACACCTAACAATGATAATGAGAATCAAAGTAGGATAACAAACATGTGCGATGGTGAAACATCGAATTCATGATAACAAGATATCATAGCAAATATGGCGAAACCTCAATAAAACGGATGACAAAACATCACACCTAACAATGATATTAAGAATTTAAAGTAGGATAACAAACATGTGCAATGGCGAAACATCGGCTTCAAGATAACAAGATATCATGGAAAAGATGGCGAAACATCAATAAAATGGATGACAAAACATCACACCTAACAATGATATTGAGAATCACAGTAGGATAACAAACATGTGTGATGGCGAAACATCGGCTTCAAGATAACAAGATATCATGTCAAAGATGGCGAAACATCAATAAAACGGATGACAAATCATCACACCTAACAATGATATTGAGAATCAAAGTAGGATAACAAACATGTGTGATGGCAAAACATCGGCTTCAAAATAATAAGATATCATGGCAAAGATGGCGAAACATCAATAAAACGGATGACAAATCATCACACCTAACAATGATATTGTGAATCAAAGTAGGATAACAAACATGTTCGATGGCAAAATATCGGCTTCAAAATAACAAGATATCATGGCAAAGATGGCGACACATCAATAAAACGGATGACAAGTCATCACACCTAACAATGATATTGAGAATCAAAGTAGGATAAAAAACATGTGCGATGGCGAATCATCGGCTTCAAAATAACAAGATATCATGGCAAAGATGGCGAAACATCAATAAAACGGATGACAAATCATCACACCTAACAATGATATTGAGAATCAAAGTAGGATAACAAACATGTGCGATGGCGAAACATCGGCTTCAAAATAATGAGATATCATGGCAAAGATGGCGAAACATCAATAAAACGGATGACAAATCATCATACCTAAAAATGATATTGAGAATTAAAGTAGGATAACAAACATGTTTGAAGGCGAAACATCGGCTTCAAGATAACAAGATATCATGGCAAAGATGGCGAAACCTCAATAAAACGGATGACAAAACATCACACCTAACAATGATATTGAGAATCACATTAGGATAACAAACATGTGTGATGGCGAAACATTGGCTTCAAGATAACAAGATATCATGTCAAAGATGGCGAAACATCAATAAAACGGATGACAAATCATCACACCTAACAATGATATTGAGAATCAAAGTAGGATAATAAACATGTGCGATGGCGAAACATCGCCTTCAAAATAATATGATATCATGGCAAAGATAGCGAAACATCAATAAAACGGATGACAAATCATCACACCTAACAAAGATATTGTGAACCATAGTAGGATAACAAACATGTGCGATGGAAAAATATCAGCTTCAAAATAACAAGATATCATGGCAAAGATGGCGAAACATCATTAAAACGGATGACAAATCATGACATCTAACAATGATAATGAGAATCAAAGTTGGATAACAAACATGTGCGATGGTGAAACATCGAATTCATGATAACAAGATATCATAGCAAAGATGGCGAAACCTCAATAAAACGGATGACAAAACATCACACCTAACAATGATATTAAGAATCAAAGTAGGATAACAAACATGTGCAATGGCGAAACATCGGCTTCAAGATAACAAGATATCATGGAAAAGATGGAGAAACATCAATAAAACGGATGACAAAACATCACACCTAACAATGATATTGAGAATCACAGTAGGATAACAAACATGTGTGATGGCGAAACATCGGCTTCAAGATAACAAGATATCATGTCAAAGATGGCGAAACATCAATAAAACGGATGACAAATCATCACACCTAACAATGATATTGAGAATCAAAGTAGGATAACAAACATGTGCGATGGCAAAACATCGGCTTCAAAATAATAAGATATCATTTCAAAGATGGCGAAACATCAATAAAACGGATGACAAATCATCACACCTAACAATGATATTGTGAATCAAAGTAGGATAACAAACATGTTCGATGGCAAAATATCGGCTTCAAAATAACAAGATATCATGGCAAAGATGGCGACACATCAATAAAACGGATGACAAGTCATCACACCTAACAATGATATTGAGAATCAAAGTAGGATAAAAAACATGTGCGATGGCGAATCATCGGCTTCAAAATAAGAAGATATCATGGCAAAGATGGCGAAACATCAATAAAACGGATGACAAATCATCACACCTAACAATGATATTGAGAATCAAAGTAGGATAACAAACATGTGCGATGGCGAAACATCGGCTTCAAAATAATAAGATATCATGGCAAAGATGGCGAAACATCAATAAAACGGATGACAAATCATCACACCTAACAAAGATATTGTGAAGCAAAGTAGGATAAAAAACATGTGCGATGGAAAAATATCAGCTTCAAAATAACAAGATATCATGGCAAAGATGGCGAAACCTCAATAAAACGGATGACAAAACATCACACCTAAGAATGATATTAAGAATCAAAGTAGGATAACAAACATGTGCAATGGCGAAACATCGGCTTCAAGATAACAAGATATAATGGAAAAGATAGCGAAACATCAATAAAACGGATGACAAAACATCACACCTAACAATGATATTGAGAATCACAGTAGGATAACAAACATGTGTGATGGCGAAACATCGGCTTCAAGATAACAAGATATCATGTCAAAGATGGCGAAACATCAATAAAACGGATGACAAATCATCACACCTAACAATGATATTGAGAATCAAAGTAGGATAACAAACATGTGCGATGGCGAAACATCGGCTTCAAAATAATGAGATATCATGGCAAAGATGGCGAAACATCAATAAAACGGATGACAAATCATCATACCTAAAAATGATATTGAGAATTAAAGTAGGATAACAAACATGTTTGAAGGCGAAACATCGGCTTCAAGATAACAAGATATCATGGCAAAGATGGCGAAACCTCAATAAAACGGATGACAAAACATCACACCTAACAATGATATTGAGAATCACATTAGGATAACAAACATGTGTGATGGCGAAACATTGGCTTCAAGATAACAAGATATCATGTCAAAGATGGCGAAACATCAATAAAACGGATGACAAATCATCACACCTAACAATGATATTGAGAATCAAAGTAGGATAATAAACATGTGCGATGGCGAAACATCGCCTTCAAAATAATATGATATCATGGCAAAGATAGCGAAACATCACTAAAACGGATGACAAATCATCACACCTAACAAAGATATTGTGAACCATAGTAGGATAACAAACATGTGCGATGGAAAAATATCAGCTTCAAAATAACAAGATATCATGGCAAAGATGGCGAAACATCATTAAAACGGATGACAAATCATGACATCTAACAATGATAATGAGAATCAAAGTAGGATAACAAACATGTGCGATGGTGAAACATCGAATTCATGATAACAAGATATCATAGCAAAGATGGCGAAACCTCAATAAAACGGATGACAAAACATCACACCTAACAATGATATTAAGAATCAAAGTAGGATAACAAACATGTGCAATGGCGAAACATCGGCTTCAAGATAACAAGATATCATGGAAAAGATGGAGAAACATCAATAAAACGGATGACAAAACATCACACCTAACAATGATATTGAGAATCACAGTAGGATAACAAACATGTGTGATGGCGAAACATCGGCTTCAAGATAACAAGATATCATGTCAAAGATGGCGAAACATCAATAAAACGGATGACAAATCATCACACCTAACAATGATATTGAGAATCAAAGTAGGATAACAAACATGTGCGATGGCAAAACATCGGCTTCAAAATAATAAGATATCATGGCAAAGATGGCGAAACATCAATAAAACGGATGACAAATCATCACACCTAACAATGATATTGTGAATCAAAGTAGGATAACAAACATGTTCGATGGCAAAATATCGGCTTCAAAATAACAAGATATCATGGCAAAGATGGCGACACATCAATAAAACGGATGACAAGTCATCACACCTAACAATGATATTGAGAATCAAAGTAGGATAAAAAACATGTGCGATGGCGAATCATCGGCTTCAAAATAAGAAGATATCATGGCAAAGATGGCGAAACATCAATAAAACGGATGACAAATCATCACACCTAACAATGATATTGAGAATAAAAGTAGGATAACAAACATGTGCGATGGCGAAACATCGGCTTCAAAATAATAAGATATCATGGCAAAGATGGCGAAACATCAATAAAACGGATGACAAATCATCACACCTAACAAAGATATTGTGAAGCAAAGTAGGATAAAAAACATGTGCGATGGAAAAATATCAGCTTCAAAATAACAAGATATCATGGCAAAGATGGCGAAACCTCAATAAAACGGATGACAAAACATCACACCTAACAATGATATTAAGAATCAAAGTAGGATAACAAACATGTGCAATGGCGAAACATCAGCTTCAAGATAACAAGATATCATGGAAAAGATAGCGAAACATCAATAAAACGGATGACAAAACATCACACCTAACAATGATATTGAGAATCACAGTAGGATAACAAACATGTGTGATGGCGAAACATCGGCTTCAAGATAACAAGATATCATGTCAAAGATGGCGAAACATCAATAAAACGGATGACAAATCATCACACCTAACAATGATATTGAGAATCAAAGTAGGATAACAAACATGTGCGATGGCAAAACATCGGCTTCAAAATAATAAGATATCATGGCAAAGATGGCGAAACATCAATAAAACGGATGACAAATCATCACACCTAACAATGATATTGAGAATCAAAGTAGGATAACAAACATGTGCGATGGCGAAACATCGGCTTCAAAATAATAAGATATCATGGCAAAGATGGCGAAACATCAATAAAACGGATGACAAATCATCATACCTAAAAATGATATTGAGAATTAAAGTAGGATAACAAACATGTTTGAAGGCGAAACATCGGCTTCAAGATAACAAGATATCATGGCAAAGATGGCGAAACCTCGATAAAACGGATGACAAAACATCACACCTAACAATGATATCGAGAATCACATTAGGATAACAAACATGTGTGATGGCGAAACATCGGCTTCAAGATAACAAGATATCATGTCAAAGATGGCGAAACATCAATAAAACGGATGACAAATCATCACACCTAACAATGATATTGAGAATCAAAGTAGGATAACAAACATGTGCGATGGCGAAACATCGGCTTCAAAATAATAAGATATCATGGCAAAGATGGCGAAACATCAATAAAACGGATGACAAATCATCACACCTAACAAAGATATTGTGAACCACAGTAGGATAACAAACATGTGCGATGGATAAATATCAGCTTCCAAATAACAAGATATCATGGCAAAGATGGCGAAAAATCAATAAAACGGATGACAAATCATGACACCTAACAATGATAATGAGAATCAAAGTAGGATAACAAACATGTGCGATGGTGAAACATCGAATTCATGATAACAAGATATCATGGCAAAGATGGCGAAACCTCAATAAAACGGATGACAAAACATCACACCTAACAATGATATTAAGAATCAAAGTAGGATAACAAACATGTGCAATGGCGAAACATCGGCTTCAAGATAACAAGATATCATGGAAAAGATAGCGAAACATCAATAAAACGGATGACAAAACATCACACCTAACAATGATATTGAGAATCATAGTAGGATAACAAACATGTGTGATGGCGAAACATCGGCTTCAAGATAACAAGATATCATGTCAAAGATGGCGAAACATCAATAAAACGGATGACAAATCATCACACCTAACAATGATATTGAGAATCAAAGTAGGATAACAAACATGTGCGATGGCAAAACATCGGCTTCAAAATAATAAGATATCATGGCAAAGATGGCGAAACATCAATAAAACGGATGACAAATCATCACACCTAAAAATGATATTGTGAATCAAAGTAGGATAGCAAACATGTGCGATGGCAAAATATCGGCTTCAAAATAACAAGATATCAATGCAAAGATGGCGACACATCAATAAAACGGATAACAAGTCATCAAACCTAACAATGATATTGAGAATCAAAGTAGGATAAAAAACATGTGCGATGGCGAATCATCGGCTTCAAAATAACAAGATATCATGGCGAAGATGGCGAAACATCAATAAAACGGATGACAAATCATCACACCTAACAATGATATTGAGAATCAAAGTAGGATAACAAACATGTGCGATGGCGAAACATCGGCTTCAAAATAATAAGATATCATGGCAAAGATGGCGAAACATCAATAAAACGGATGACAAATCATCATACCTAAAAATGATATTGAGAATTAAAGTAGGATAACAAACATGTTTGAAGGCGAAACATCGGCTTCAAGATAACAAGATATCATGGCAAATATGGCGAAACCTCGATAAAACGGATGACAAAACATCACACCTAACAATGATATCGAGAATCACATTAGGATAACAAACATGTGTGATGGCGAAACATCGGCTTCAAGATAACAAGATATCATGTCAAAGATGGCGAAACATCAATAAAACGGATGACAAATCATCACACCTAACAATGATATTGAGAATCAAAGTAGGATAACAAACATGTGCGATGGCGAAACATCGGCTTCAAAATAATAAGATATCATGGCAAGGATAGCGAAACATCAATAAAACGGATGACAAATCATCACACCTAACAAAGATATTGTGAACCATAGTAGGATAACAAACATGTGCGATGGAAAAATATCAGCTTCAAAATAATAAGATATCATGGCAAAGATGGCGAAACATCAATAAAACGGATGACAAATCATGACACCTAACAATGATAATGAGAATCAAAGTAGGATAACAAACATGTGCGATGGTGAAACATCGAATTCATGATAACAAGATATCATAGCAAAGATGGAGAAACCTCAATAAAACGGATGACAAAACATCACACCTAACAATGATATTAAGAATCAAAGTAGGATAACAAACATGTGCAATGGCGAAACATCGGCTTCAAGATAACAAGATATCATGGAAAAGATAGCGAAACATCAATAAAACGGATGACAAAACATCACACCTAACAATGATATTGAGAATCACAGTAGGATAACAAACATGTGTGATGGCGAAACATCGGCTTCAAGATAACAAGATATCATGTCAAAGATGGCGAAACATCAATAAAACGGATGACAAATCATCACACCTAACAATGATATTGAGAATCAAAGTAGGATAACAAACATGTGCGATGGAAAAACATCGGCTTCAAAATAATAAGATATCATGGCAAAGATGGCGAAACATCAATAAAACGGATGACAAGTCATCACACCTAACAATGATATTCAGAATCAAAGTAGGATAAAAAACATGTGCGATGGCGAAACATCGGCTTCAAAATAATAAGATATCATGGGAAAGATGGCGAAACATCAATAAAACGGATGACAAATCATCATACCTAAAAATGATATTGAGAATTAAAGTAGGATAACAAACATGTTTGAAGGCGAAACATCGGCTTAAAGATAACAAGATATCATGGCAAAGATGGCGAAACCTCGATAAAACGGATGACAAAACATCACACCTAACAATGATATCGAGAATCACATTAGGATAACAAACATGTGTGATGGCGAAACATCGGCTTCAAGATAACAAGATATCATGTCAAAGATGGCGAAACATCAATAAAACGGATGACAAATCATCACACCTAACAATGATATTGAGAATCAAAGTAGGATAACAAACATGTGCGATAGCGAAACATCGGCTTCAAAATAATAAGATATCATGGCAAAGATAGCGAAACATCAATAAAACGGATGACAAATCATCACACCTAACAAAGATATTGTGAACCACAGTAGGATAACAAACATGTGCGATGGAAAAATATCAGCTTCAAAATAACAAGATATCATGGCAAAGATGGCGAAACATCAATAAAACGGATGACAAATCATGACACCTAACAATGATAATGAGAATCAAAGTAGGATAACAAACATGTGCGATGGTGAAACATCGAATTCATGATAACAAGATATCATGGCAAAGATGGCGAAACCTCAATAAAACGGATGACAAAACATCACACCTAACAATGATATTAAGAATCAAAGTAGGATAACAAACATGTGCAATGGCGAAACATCGGCTTCAAGATAACAAGATATCATGGAAAAGATAGCGAAACATCAATAAAACGGATGACAAAACATCACACCTAACAATGATATTGAGAATCATAGTAGGATAACAAACATGTGTGATGGCGAAACATCGGCTTCAAGATAACAAGATATCATGTCAAAGATGGCGAAACATCAATAAAACGGATGACAAATCATCACACCTAACAATGATATTGAGAATCAAAGTAGGATAACAAACATGTGCGATGGCAAAACATCGGCTTCAAAATAATAAGATATCATGGCAAAGATGGCGAAACATCAATAAAACGGATGACAAATCATCACACCTAAAAATGATATTGTGAATCAAAGTAGGATAGCAAACATGTGCGATGGCAAAATATCGGCTTCAAAATAACAAGATATCAATGCAAAGATGGCGACACATCAATAAAACGGATAACAAGTCATCAAACCTAACAATGATATTGAGAATCAAAGTAGGATAAAAAACATGTGCGATGGCGAATCATCGGCTTCAAAATAACAAGATATCATGGCGAAGATGGCGAAACATCAATAAAACGGATGACAAATCATCACACCTAACAATGATATTGAGAATCAAAGTAGGATAACAAACATGTGCGATGGCGAAACATCGGCTTCAAAATAATAAGATATCATGGCAAAGATGGCGAAACATCAATAAAACGGATGACAAATCATCATACCTAAAAATGATATTGAGAATTAAAGTAGGATAACAAACATGTTTGAAGGCGAAACATCGGCTTCAAGATAACAAGATATCATGGCAAAGATGGCGAAACCTCGATAAAACGGATGACAAAACATCACACCTAACAATGATATCGAGAATCACATTAGGATAACAAACATGTGTGATGGCGAAACATCGGCTTCAAGATAACAAGATATCATGTCAAAGATGGCGAAACATCAATAAAACGGATGACAAATCATCACACCTAACAATGATATTGAGAATCAAAGTAGGATAACAAACATGTGCGATGGCGAAACATCGGCTTCAAAATAATAAGATATCATGGCAAGGATAGCGAAACATCAATAAAACGGATGACAAATCATCACACCTAACAAAGATATTGTGAACCATAGTAGGATAACAAACATGTGCGATGGAAAAATATCAGCTTCAAAATAATAAGATATCATGGCAAAGATGGCGAAACATCAATAAAACGGATGACAAATCATGACACCTAACAATGATAATGAGAATCAAAGTAGGATAACAAACATGTGCGATGGTGAAACATCGAATTCATGATAACAAGATATCATAGCAAAGATGGAGAAACCTCAATAAAACGGATGACAAAACATCACACCTAACAATGATATTAAGAATCAAAGTAGGATAACAAACATGTGCAATGGCGAAACATCGGCTTCAAGATAACAAGATATCATGGAAAAGATAGCGAAACATCAATAAAACGGATGACAAAACATCACACCTAACAATGATATTGAGAATCACAGTAGGATAACAAACATGTGTGATGGCGAAACATCGGCTTCAAGATAACAAGATATCATGTCAAAGATGGCGAAACATCAATAAAACGGATGACAAATCATCACACCTAACAATGATATTGAGAATCAAAGTAGGATAACAAACATGTGCGATGGAAAAACATCGGCTTCAAAATAATAAGATATCATGGCAAAGATGGCGAAACATCAATAAAACGGATGACAAGTCATCACACCTAACAATGATATTCAGAATCAAAGTAGGATAAAAAACATGTGCGATGGCGAAACATCGGCTTCAAAATAATAAGATATCATGGGAAAGATGGCGAAACATCAATAAAACGGATGACAAATCATCATACCTAAAAATGATATTGAGAATTAAAGTAGGATAACAAACATGTTTGAAGGCGAAACATCGGCTTAAAGATAACAAGATATCATGGCAAAGATGGCGAAACCTCGATAAAACGGATGACAAAACATCACACCTAACAATGATATCGAGAATCACATTAGGATAACAAACATGTGTGATGGCGAAACATCGGCTTCAAGATAACAAGATATCATGTCAAAGATGGCGAAACATCAATAAAACGGATGACAAATCATCACACCTAACAATGATATTGAGAATCAAAGTAGGATAACAAACATGTGCGATAGCGAAACATCGGCTTCAAAATAATAAGATATCATGGCAAAGATAGCGAAACATCAATAAAACGGATGACAAATCATCACACCTAACAAAGATATTGTGAACCACAGTAGGATAACAAACATGTGCGATGGAAAAATATCAGCTTCAAAATAACAAGATATCATGGCAAAGATGGCGAAACATCAATAAAACGGATGACAAATCATGACACCTAACAATGATAATGAGAATCAAAGTAGGATAACAAACATGTGCGATGGTGAAACATCGAATTCATGATAACAATATATCATAGCAAAGATGGCGAAACCTCAATAAAACGGATGACAAAACATCACACCTAACAATGATATTAAGAATCAAAGTAGGATAACAAACATGTGCAATGGCGAAACATCGGCTTCAAGATAACAAGATATCATGGAAAAGATAGCGAAACATCAATAAAACGGATGACAAAACAACAAACCTAACAATGATATTGAGAATCACAGTAGGATAACAAACATGTGTGATGGCGAAACATCGACTTCAAGATAACAAGATATCATGGCAAAGATTGCGACACATCAATAAAACGGATGACAAGTCATCACACCTAACAATGATATTGAGAATCAAAGTAGGATAAAAAACATGTGCGATGGCGAATCATCGGCTTCAAAATAACAAGATATCATGGCAAAGATGGCGAAACATCAATAAAACGGATGACAAATCATCACACCTAACAATGATATTGAGAATCAAAGTAGGATAACAAACATGTGCGATGGCGAAACATCGGCTTCAAAATAATAAGATATCATTGCAAAGATGGCGAAACATCAATAAAACGGATGACAAATCATCACACCTAACAATGATATTGAGAATCAAAGTAGGATAACAAACATGTGCGATGGAGAAACATCGGCTTCAAGATAATAAGATATCATGGCAGAGATGGCGAAACATTAATAAAACGGATGACAAATCATCACACCTAACAAAGATATTGTGAACCAAAGTAGGATAACAAACATGTGCGATGGAAAAATATCAGCTTCAAAATAACAAGATATCATGGCAAAGATGGCGAAACATCAATAAAACGGATGACAAATCATCACACCTAACAATGATATTAAGAATCAAAGTAGGATAACAAACATGTGCGATGGAGAAACATCGGCTTCAAAATAATAAGTTATCATGGCAAAGATGGCGAAACCTCAACAAAACAGATGACAAAACATCACACCTAACAATGATATTGAGAATCACATTAGGATAACAAACATGTGTGATGGCGAAACATCGACTTCAAGATAACAAGATATCATGTCAATAATGGCGAAACATCAATAAAACGGATGACAAATCATCACACCTAACAATGATATTGAGAATCAAAGTAGGATAACAAACATGTGCGATGGAGAAACATCGGCTTCAAAATAAGAAGATATCATGGCAGAGATGGCGAAACATTAATAAAACGGATGACAAATCATCACACCTAACAAAGATATTGTGAACCAAAGTAGGATAACAAATTTGTGCGATGGAAAAATATCAGCTTCAAAATCACAAGATATCATGGAAAAGATGGCGAAACATCAATAAAACGGATGACAAAACATCACACCTAACAATGATATTGAGAATCAGAGTAGGATAACAAACATGTGTGATGGCAAAACATCGTCTTTAAGATAACAAGATATCATGTCAAAGATTGCGAAACATCAATAAAACGGATGACAAAACATCACACCTAACAATGATATTGAGAATTAAAGTAGGATAACAAACATGTGTGATAGAGAAACATCGGCTTCAAGATAACAAGATATCATGGCAAAGATGGCGAAACCTCAACAAAACAGATGACAAAACATCACACCTAACAATGATATTGAGAATCAAAGTAGGATAACAAACATGTGCGATGGCGAAACATCGGCTTCAAAATAATAAGATATCATGGCAAAGATGGCGAAACATCAATAAAACGGATGACAAATCATCACACATAACAAAGATATTGAGAATCAAAGTAGGATAACAAACATGTGCGATGGAAAAATATCAGCTTCAAAATACCAAGATATCATGGCAAAGATGGCGAAACATCAATAAAACGGATGACAAATTATCACACCTAACAATGATATTGAGAATCAAAGTAGGATAACAAACATGTGCGATGGTGAAACATCGAATTCATGATAACAAGATATCATGGCAAAGATGGCGAAACCTCAATAAAACGGATGACAAAACATCACACCTAACAATGATATTAAGAATCAAAGTAGGATAACAAACATGTGCAATAGCGAAATATCGGCTTCAAGATAACAAGATATCATGGAAAAGATGGCGAAACATCAATAAAACGGATGACAAAACATCACACCTAACAATGATATTGAGAATCAGAGTAGGATAAAAAACATGTGTGATGGCAAAACATCGTCTTCAAGATAACAAGATATCATGTCAAAGATTGCGAAACATCAATAAAACGGATGACAAATCATCACACCTAACAATGATATTGAGAATCAAAGTAAGATAACAAACATGTGCGATGGCAAAACATCGACTTCAAAATAATAAGACATCATCGCAAAGATGGCGAAACATCAATAAAACGGATGACAAATCATCACACCTAACAATGATATTGAGAATCAAAGTAGGATAACAAACATGTGCGATGGAGAAACATCGGCTTCAAAATAATAAGATATCATGGCAGAGATGGCGAAACATTAATAAAACGGATGACAAATCATCACACCTAACAAAGATATTGTGAACCAAAGTAGGATAACAAATTTGTGCGATGGAAAAATATCAGCTTCAAAATCACAAGATATCATGGCAAAGATGGCGAAACATCAATAAAACGGATGACAAATCATCACACCTAACAATGATATTGAGAATCAAAATAGGATAACAAACATGTGCGATGGAGAAACATCGGCTTCAAAATAATAAGATATCATGGCAGAGATGGCGAAACATTAATAAAACGGATGACAAATCATCACACCTAACAAAGATATTGTGAACCAAAGTAGGATAACAAACATGTGCGATGGAAAAATATCAGCTTCAAAATCACAAGATATCATGGCAAAGATGGCGAAACATCAATAAAACGGATGACAAATCATCACACCTAACAATGATATTAAGAATCAAAGTAGGATAAAAAACATGTGCGATGGAGAAACATCGGCTTCAAAATAATAAGATATCATGGCAAAGATGGCGAAACCTCAACAAAACAGATGACAAAACATCACACCTAACAATGATATTGAGAATCACATTAGGATAACAAACATGTGTGATGGCGAAACATCGGCTTCAAGATAACAAGATATCATGTCAATAATGGCGAAACATCAATAAAACGGATGACAAATCATCACACCTAACAATGATATTGAGAATCAAAGTAGGATAACAAACATGTGCGATGGAGAAACATCGGCTTCAAAATAATAAGATATCATGGCAGAGATGGCGAAACATTAATAAAACGGATGACAAATCATCACACCTAACAAAGATATTGTGAACCAAAGTAGGATAACAAATTTGTGCGATGGAAAAATATCAGCTTCAAAATCACAAGATATCATGGCAAAGATGGCGAAACATCAATAAAACGGATGACAAAACATCACACCTAACAATGATATTGAGAATTAAAGTAGGATAACAAACATGTGCGATGGCGAAACATCGGCTTCAAGATAACAAGATATCATGGCAAAGATGGCGAATCATCAACAAAACAGATGACAAAACATCACACCTAACAATGATATTGAGAATCACATTAGGATAACAAACATGTGTGATGGCGAAACATCGGCTTCAAGATAACAAGATATCATGTCAAAGATGGAGAAACATCAATAAAACGGATGACAAATCATCACAACTAACAATGATATTGAGAATCAAAGTAGGATAACAAACATGTGCGATGGCAAAACATCGTCTTCAAAATAGTAAGATATCATGGCAAAGATGGCGAAACATCAATAAAACGGATGACAAATCATCACACCTAACAAAGATATTGTGAACCAAAGTAGGATAACAAACATGTGCGATGGAAAAATATCAGCTTCAAAATACCAAGATATCATGGCAAAGATGGCGAAACATCAATAAAACGGATGACAAGTCATTACACCTAACAATGATATTGAGAATCAAAGTAGGATAACAAACATGTGCGATGGTGAAACATCGAATTCATGACAACAAGATATCATGGAAAAGATGGCGAAACCTCAATAAAACGGATGACAAAACATCACACCTAACAATGATATTAAGACTCAAAGTAGGATAACAAACATGTGCAATAGCGAAATATCGGCTTCAAGATAACAAGATATCATGGAAAAGATGGCGAAACATCAATAAAACGGATGACAAAACATCACACCTAACAATGATATTGAGAATCAGAGTAGGATAACAAACATGTGTGATGGCAAAACATCATCTTCAAGATAACAAGATATCATGTCAAAGATTGCGAAACATCAATAAAATGGATGACAAATCATCACACCTAACAATGATATTGAGAATCAAAGTAAGATAACAAACATGTGCGATGGCAAAACATCGGCTTCAAAATAATAAGACATCATCGCAAAGATGCCGAAACATCAATAAAACGGATGACAAATCATCACACCTAACAATGATATTGTGAATCAAAGTAGGATAGCAAACATGTGCGATGGCAAAATATCGGCTTCAAAATAACAAGATATCATGGCAAAGATGGCGACACATCAATAAAACGGATGACATGTCATCACACCTAACAATGATATTGAGAATCAAAGTAGGATAAAAAACATGTGCGATGGCGAATCATCGGCTTAAAAATAACAAGATATCATGGCAAAGATGGCGAAACATCAATAAAACGGATGACAAATCATCACACCTAACAATGATATTGAGAATCAAAGTAGGATAACAAACATGTGCGATGGCGAAACATCGACTTCAAAATAACAAGATATCATGGCAAAGATGGCGAAACATCAATAAAACGGATGACAAATCATCACACCTAAAAATGAAATTGAGAATTAAAGTAGGATAACAAACATGTTCGATGGCGAAATATCGGCTTCAAGATAAAAAGATATCATGGCAAAGATGGCGAAACCTCAACAAAACAGATCACAAAACATCACACCTAACAGTGATATTGAGAATCACATTAGGATAACAAACATGTGTGATGGCGAATCATCGGCTTCAAGATAACAAGATATCATGTCAATGATGGCGAAACATCAATAAAACGGATGACAAATCATCACACCTAACAATGATATTGAGAATCAAAGTAGGATAAAAAACATGTGCGATGGCGAAACATCGGCTTCAAAATAATAAGATATCATGGCAGAGATGGTGAAACATCAATAAAACGGATGACAAATCATCACACCTAACAAAGATATTGTGAACCAAAGTAGGATAACAAACATGTGCGATGGAAAAATATCAGCTTCAAAATCACAAGATATCATGGCAAAGATGGCGAAACATCAATAAAACGGATGACAAATCATCACACCTAACAATGATATTGAGAATCAAAGTAGGATAACAAACATGTTCGATGGAGAAACATCGGCTTCAAAATAACAAGATATCATGGCAAAGATGGCGAAACATCAATAAAACGGATGACAAATCATCACACCAAAAATGATATTGAGAATCAAAGTAGGATAACAAACATGTTCGATGGCGAAACATCGGCTTCAAGATAATAAGATATGATGGCAAAGATGGCGAAACATCAATAAAACGGATGACAAAACATCACACCTAACAATGATATTGAGAATCACAGTAGGATAACAAACATGTGCGATGGCGAAACATCGGCTTCAAGATAACATGATATCATGGCAAAGATGGCGAATCATCAATAAAATGGATGACAAACATCACACCTAACAATGATATTGAGAATCACATTAGGATAACAAACATGTGTGATGGAGAAACATCGGCTTCAAGATAACAAGATATCATGTCAAAGATGGCGAAACATCAATAAAACAGATGACAAATCATCACACCTAACAATGATATTGAGAATCAAAGTAGGATAAAAAACATGTGCGATGGCAAAACATCGTCTTCAAAATAATAAGATATCATGGCAAAGATGGCGAAACATCAATAAAACGGATGACAAATCATCACACCTAACAATGATATTGAGAATCAAAGTAGAATAACAAACATGTGCGATGGTGAAACATCGAATTCATGATAACAAGATATCATGGCAAAGATGGCGAAACCTCAATAAAATGGATGAAAAAACATCACACCTAACAATGATATTAAGAATCAAAGTAGGATAACAAACATGTGCAATGGCGAAACATCGGCTTCAAGATAACAAGATATCATGGAAAAGATGGCGAAACATCAATAAAACGGATGACAAAACATCACACCTAACAATGATATTGAGAATCACAGTAGGATAACAAACATGTGTGATGGCGAAACATCGGCTTCAAGATAACAAGATATCATGTCAAAGATGGCGAAACATCAATAAAACGGATGACAAATCATCACACCTAACAATGATATTGAGAATCAAAGTAGGATAACAGACATGTGTGATGGCAAAACATCGGCTTCAAAATAATAAGATATCATGGCAAAGATGGCGAAACATCAATAAAACGGATGACAAATCATCACACCTAACAATGATATTGAGAATCAAAGTAGGATAACAAACATGTGCGATGGAGAAACATTGGCTTCAAAATAACAAGATATCATGGCAAAGATGGCGAAACATCAATAAAATGGATGACAAATCATCACACCTAAAAATGATATTGAGAATCAAAGTAGGATAACAAACATGTTCGATGGAGAAACATCAGCTTCAAGATAACAAGATATGATGGCAAAGATGGCGAAACATCAACAAAACGGATGACAAAACATCACACCTAACAATGATATTGAGAATCACAGTAGGATAACAAACATGTGCGATGGTGAAACATCGACTTCAAAATAACAAGATATCATGGCAAAGATGGCGAAACATCAATAAAATGGATGATAAAACATCACACCTAACAATGATATTAATAATCACAGTAGGATAATAAACATGTGCAATGGCGAAACATCAGCTTCAAGATAACAAGATATCATGGCAAAGATGGTGAAACATCAATAAAACGGATGACAAAACATCACACCTAACAATGATATTGAGAATCATAGTAGGATAACAAACATGTGCGATGGCGAAATATCGGCTTCAAGATAACAAGATATCATGGCAAAGATGGCAAATCATCAATAAAACGGATGACAAAACATCACACCAAATAATGATATTGAGAATCAGAGTAGGATAACAAACATGTGTGATGGCGAAACATCGGTTTCAAGATAACAAGATATCATGGAAAACATTGTGAAACATCAATAAAATGGATGACAAATCATCACACCTAACAATGATATTGAGAATCAATGTAGGATAACAAACATGTGCGATGGCGAAACATCGGCTTCAAGATAACAACATATCATGGCAAAGATGGCGAATCATCAATAAAACGGATGACAAAACATCACACCAAATAATGATATTGAGAATCAGAGTTAGATAACAAACATGTGCGATGGCGAAACATCGGTTTCAAGATAACAAGATATCATGGAAAAGATTGCGAAACATCAATAAAATGGATGAAAAATCATCACACCTAACAATATTATTGAGAATCAAAGTAGGATAACAAACATGTGCGATGGTGAAACATCAGCTTCAAGATAACTAGATATCATGGCAATGATGGCGAAACTTCAATAAAACGGATGACAAAACATCACACCTAGCAATGATATTGAGAATTAAAGTAGGATAACAAACATGTGCGATGGCGAAACATCGGCTTCATGATAACAAGATATCATGGCAAAGATGGAGAAACCTCAATAAAACGGGTGACAAAACATCACACCTAACAATGATATTGAGAATCAAAGTAGGATAACAAACATGTGTGATGGCTAAACATCGTCTTCAAGATAACAAGATATCATGTCAAAGATGGCGAAACATCAATAAAACGGATGACAAATCATCATACCTAACAATGATATTGAGAATCAAAGTAGGATAACAAACATGTGCAATGGCAAAACATCGGCTTCAAAATAAAAAGATTTCATGGCAAAGATGGCGAAACATCAATAAAACGGATGACAAATCATCACACCTAACAAAGATATTGTGAACCAAAGTAGGATAACAAACATGTGCGATGGAAAAATATCAGCTTCAAAATAACAAGATATCATGGCAAAGATGGCGAAACATCTATAAAACGGATGACAAATCATCACACCTAACAATGATATTGAGAATCAAAGTAGGATAAAAAACATGTGCGATGGCGAAACATCGTCTTCAAAATAACAAGATATCATGGTAAAGATGGCGAAACATCAATAAAACGGATGACAAATCATCACACCTAAAAATGATATTGAGAATCAAAGTAGGATAACAAACATGTTCGATGGCGAAACATCGGCATCAAGATAACAAGATATCATGGCAAAGATGGCGAAACATCAATAAAACAGATGACAACACATAACACCTAACAATGATATTGAGAATCACAGTAGGATAACAAACATGTGCGATGGCGAAACATCGACTTCAAGATAACAAGATATCATGGCAAAGATGGCGATACATCAATAAAACAGATGACAAATCATCACACCTAACAATGATATTGAGAATCAAAGTAGGATAACAAACATGTGCAATAGCGAAACATCAGCTTCAAGATAACAAGATATCATTGCAAAGATGGTGAAACATCAATAAAACGGATGACAAATAATCACACCTAACAATGATATTGAGAATCAAAGTAGCATAGCAAACATGTACGATGGAGAAACATCAGCTTCAAGATAACAAGATATCATGGCAAAGATGGCAAAACATTAATAAAACGGATGACAAGTCATCACACCTAACAATGATATTGAGAATCAAAGTAGGATAACAAACATGTGAGATGGCGAAACATCGGCTTCAAGATAACAAGATATCATGGCAAAGATGGTGAAACATCAATAAAACATATGACAAAACATCACACCTAACAATGATATTGAGAATCAAAGTAGGATAACAAACATGTGCGAAGGAGAAACATCGGCTTCAAGATAACAAGATATCATGGCAAAGATGGCGAATAATCAATAAAACGGATGACAAAACATCACACCAAACAATGATATTGAGAATCAGAGTAGGATAACAAACATGTGCGATGGCGAAACATCAGTTTCAAGATAACAAGATATCATGGAAAAGATTGCGAAACATCAATAAAAAGGATGATGAAACATCACACCTAACAATGATATTGAGAATCAAAGTAGGATAACAAACATGTTCGATGGCGAAACATCGGCTACAAGATAACAAGATATCATGGCAGAGATGGTGAAACATCAATAAAACGGATGACAAAACATCACACCTAACAATGATATTGAGAATCACAGTAGGATAAGAAACATGTGTAATGGCGAAACATCGGCTCAAAAATAACAAGATATCATGGCAAAGATGGCGAAACATCAATAAAATGGATGACAAATCATCACACCTAAAAATGATATTAAGAATCAAAGTAGGATAACAAACATGTTCGATGGCGAAACATCGGCTTCAAGATAACAAGATATCATGGCAAAGATGGCGAAACATCAATAAAACGGATGACAAAACATCACACCTAACAATGATATTGAGAATCATAGTAGGATAACAAACATGTGCGATGGCGAAACATCGGCTTCAAGATAACAAGATATCATGGCAAAGATGGCGAATCATCAATAAAACGGATGACAAAACATCACACCAAATAATGATATTGAGAATCAGAGTAGGATAACAAACATGTGTGATGGTGAAACATCGGCTTCAAGATAACAAGATATCATGTCAAAGATGGCGAAACATCAATAAAAAGAATGACAAATCATCACACCTAACAATGATATTGAGAATCGAAGTAGGATAACAAACATGTGTGATGGCTAAACATCGGCTTCAAGATAACAAGATATCATGTCAAAGATGGCGAAACATCAATAAAACGGATGACAAATCATCACACCTAACAATGATATTGAGAATCAAAGTAGGATAACAAACATGTGCAATGGCGAAACATCGGCTTCAAAATAATAAGATTTCATGGCAAAGATGGCGAAACATCAATAAAACGGATGATAAAACATCACACATAGCAATGATATTGAGAATCAAAGTAGGATAACAAACATGTGCTATGGCGAAACATCGGCTTCATGATAACAAGATATCATGGCAAAGATGGTGAAACCTTAATAAAACGGATGACAAAACATCACACCTAACAATGATATTGAGAATCACAGTAGGATAACAAACATGTGCAATGGCCAAACATCGGCTTCAAAATAACAAGATATCATGGTAAAGATGGCGAAACATCAATAAAACGGATGACAAATCATCACACCTAAAAATGATATTGAGAATCAAAGTAGGATAACAAACATGTTCGATGGCGAAACATCGGCTTCAAGATAACAAGATATCATGGCAAAGATGGCGAAACATCAATAAAACGTATGACAACACATCACACCTAACAATGATATTGAGAATCACAGTAGGATAACAAACATGTGCGATGGCGAAACATCGACTTCAAGATAACAAGATATCACGGCAAAGATGGCGATACATCAATAAAACGGATGACAAATCATCACACCTAACAATGATATTGAGAATCAAAGTAGGATAACAAACATGTGCAATAGCGAAACATCAGCTTCAAGATAACAAGATATCATTGCAAAGATGGTGAAACATCAATAAAACGGATGACAAATAATCACACCTAACAATGATATTGAGAATCAAAGTAGCATAGCAAACATGTACGATGGAGAAACATCGGCTTCAAGATAACAAGATATCATGGCAAAGATGGCGAAACATCAATAAAACGGATGACAAGTCATCACACCTATCAATGATATTGAGAATCAAAGTAGGATAACAAACATGTGAGATGGCGAAACATCGGCTTCAAGATAACAAGATATCAAGGCAAAGATGGCGAAACATCAATAAAACATATGACAAAACATCACACCTAACAATGATATTGAGAATCAAAGTAGGATAACAAACATGTGCGATGGAGAAACATCGGCTTCAAGATAACAAGATATCATGGCAAAGATGGCGAATAATCAATAAAACGGATGACAAAACATCACACCAAACAATGATATTGAGAATCAGAGTAGGATAACAAACATGTGCGATGGCGAAACATCGGTTTCAAGATAACAAGATATCATGGAAAAGATTGCGAAACATCAATAAAAAGGATGACAAAACATCACACCTAACAATGATATTGAGAATCAAAGTAGGATAACAAACATGTTCGATGGCGAAACATCGGCTACAAGATAACAAGATATCATGGCAAAGATGGTGAAACATCAATAAAACGGATGACAAAACATCACACCTAACAATGATATTGAGAATCACAGTAGGATAAGAAACATGTGTAATGGCGAAACATCGGCTCAAAAATAACAAGATATCATGGCAAAGATGGCGAAACATCAATAAAATGGATGACAAATCATCACACCTAAAAATGATATTAAGAATCAAAGTAGGATAACAAACATGTTCGATGGCGAAACATCGGCTTCAAGATAACAAGATATCATGGCAAAGATGGCGAACCATCAATAAAACGGATGACAAAACATCACACCTAACAATGATATTGAGAATCATAGTAGGATAACAAACATGTGCGATGGCGAAACATCGGCTTCAAGATAACAAGATATCATGGCAAAGATGGCGAATCATCAATAAAACGGATGACAAAACATCACACCAAATAATGATATTGATAATCGGAGTAGGAAAACAAACATGTGCGATGGCGAAACATCGGTTTCAAGATAACAAGATATCATGGAAAAGATTGCGAAACATCAATAAAATGGATGACAAATCATCACACCTAACAATGATATTGAGAATCAATGTAGGATAACAAACATGTGCGATGGCGAAACATCAGCTTCAAGATAACAAGATAACATGACAAAGATGGCGAAACATCAATAAAACATATGACAAAACATCACACCTAACAATGATATTGAGAATCAAAGTAGGATAACAAACATGTGCGATGGAGAAACATCGGCTTCAAGATAACAAGATATCATGGCAAAGATGGCGAATAATCAATAAAACGGATGACAAAACTTCACACCAAACAATGATATTGAGAATCAGAGTAGGATAACAAACATGTGCGATGGCGAAACATCGGTTTCAAGATAACAAGATATCATGGAAAAGATTGCGAAACATCAATAAAAAGGATGACAAAACATCACACCTAACAATGATATTGAGAATCAAAGTAGGATAACAAACATGTTCGATGGCGAAACATCGGCTACAAGATAACAAGATATCATGGCAAAGATGGTGAAACATCAATAAAACGGATGACAAAACATCACACCTAACAATGATATTGAGAATCACAGTAGGATAAGAAACATGTGTAATGGCGAAACATCGGCTCAAAAATAACAAGATATCATGGCAAAGATGGCGAAACATCAATAAAATGGATGACAAATCATCACACCTAAAAATGATATTAAGAATCAAAGTAGGATAACAAACATGTTCGATGGCGAAACATCGGCTTCAAGATAACAAGATATCATGGCAAAGATGGCGAACCATCAATAAAACGGATGACAAAACATCACACCTAACAATGATATTGAGAATCATAGTAGGATAACAAACATGTGCGATGGCGAAACATCGGCTTCAAGATAACAAGATATCATGGCAAAGATGGCGAATCATCAATAAAACGGATGACAAAACATCACACCAAATAATGATATTGATAATCGGAGTAGGAAAACAAACATGTGCGATGGCGAAACATCGATTTCAAGATAACAAGATATCATGGAAAAGATTGCGAAACATCAATAAAATGGATGACAAATCATCACACCTAACAATGATATTGAGAATCAATGTAGGATAACAAACATGTGCGATGGCGAAACATCAGCTTCAAGATAACAAGATAACATGACAAAGATGGCGAAACATCAATAAAACATATGACAAAACATCACACCTAACAATGATATTGAGAATCAAAGTAGGATAACAAACATGTGCGATGGAGAAACATCGGCTTCAAGATAACAAGATATCATGGCAAAGATGGCGAATAATCAATAAAACGGATGACAAAACATCACACCAAACAATGATATTGAGAATCAGAGTAGGATAACAAACATGTGCGATGGCGAAACATCGGTTTCAAAATAACAAGATATCATGGAAAAGATTGCGAAACATCAATAAAAAGGATGACAAAACATCACACCTAACAATGATATTGAGAATCAAAGTAGGATAACAAACATGTTCGATGGCGAAACATCGGCTACAAGATAACAATATATCATGGCAAAGATGGTGAAACAACAATAAAACGGATGACAAAACATCACACCTAACAATGATATTGAGAATCACAGTAGGATAAGAAACATGTGTAATGGCGAAACATCGGCTCAAAAATAACAAGATATCATGGCAAAGATGGCGAAACATCAATAAAATGGATGACAAATCATCACACCTAAAAATGATATTAAGAATCAAAGTAGGATAACAAACATGTTCGATGGCGAAACATCGGCTTCAAGATAACAAGATATCATAGCAAAGATGGCGAACCATCAATAAAACGGATGACAAAACATCACACCTAACAATGATATTGAGAATCATAGTAGGATAACAAACATGTGCGATGGCGAAACATCGGCTTCAAGATAACAAGATATCATGGCAAAGATGGCGAATCATCAATAAAACGGATGACAAAACATCACACCAAACAATGATATTGAGAATCAGAGTAGGATAACAAACATGTGCGATGGCGAAACATCGGTTTCAAGATAACAAGATATCATGGAAAAGATTGCGAAACATCAATAAAAAGGATGACAAAACATCACACCTAAAAATGATATTGAGAATCAAAGTAGGATAACAAACATGTTCGATGGCGAAACATCGGCTACAAGATAACAAGATATCATGGCAAAGATGGTGAAACATCAATAAAACGGATGACAAAACATCACACCTAACAATGATATTGAGAATCACAGTAGGATAAGAAACATGTGTAATGGCGAAACATCGGCTCAAAAATAACAAGATATCATGGCAAAGATGGCGAAACATCAATAAAATGGATGACAAATCATCACACCTAAAAATGATATTAAGAATCAAAGTAGGATAACAAACATGTTCGATGGCGAAACATCGGCTTCAAGATAACAAGATATCATGGCAAAGATGGCGAACCATCAATAAAACGGATGACAAAACATCACACCTAACAATGATATTGAGAATCATAGTAGGATAACAAACATGTGCGATGGCGAAACATCGGCTTCAAGATAACAAGATATCATGGCAAAGATGGCGAATCATCAATAAAACGGATGACAAAACATCACACCAAATAATGATATTGATAATCGGAGTAGGAAAACAAACATGTGCGATGGCGAAACATCGGTTTCAAGATAACAAGATATCATGGAAAAGATTGCGAAACATCAATAAAATGGATGACAAATCATCACACCTAACAATGATATTGAGAATCAATGTAGGATAACAAACATGTGCGATGGCGAAACATCAGCTTCAAGATAACAAGATAACATGACAAAGATGGCGAAACATCAATAAAACATATGACAAAACATCACACCTAACAATGATATTGAGAATCAAAGTAGGATAACAAACATGTGCGATGGAGAAACATCGGCTTCAAGATAACAAGATATCATGGCAAAGATGGCGAATAATCAATAAAACGGATGACAAAACATCACACCAAACAATGATATTGAGAATCAGAGTAGGATAACAAACATGTGCGATGGCGAAACATCGGTTTCAAGATAACAAGATATCATGGAAAAGATTGCGAAACATCAATAAAAAGGATGACAAAACATCACACCTAACAATGATATTGAGAATCAAAGTAGGATAACAAACATGTTCGATGGCGAAACATCGGCTACAAGATAACAAGATATCATGGCAAAGATGGTGAAACATCAATAAAACGGATGACAAAACATCACACCTAACAATGATATTGAGAATCACAGTAGGATAAGAAACATGTGTAATGGCGAAACATCGGCTCAAAAATAACAAGATATCATGGCAAAGATGGCGAAACATCAATAAAATGGATGACAAATCATCACACCTAAAAATGATATTAAGAATCAAAGTAGGATAACAAACATGTTCGATGGCGAAACATCGGCTTCAAGATAACAAGATATCATGGCAAAGATGGCGAACCATCAATAAAACGGATGACAAAACATCACACCTAACAATGATATTGAGAATCATAGTAGGATAACAAACATGTGCGATGGCGAAACATCGGCTTCAAGATAACAAGATATCATGGCAAAGATGGCGAATCATCAATAAAACGGATGACAAAACATCACACCAAATAATGATATTGATAATCGGAGTAGGAAAACAAACATGTGCGATGGCGAAACATCGGTTTCAAGATAACAAGATATCATGGAAAAGATTGCGAAACATCAATAAAATGGATGACAAATCATCACACCTAACAATGATATTGAGAATCAATGTAGGATAACAAACATGTGCGATGGCGAAACATCAGCTTCAAGATAACAAGATAACATGACAAAGATGGCGAAACATCAATAAAACATATGACAAAACATCACACCTAACAATGATATTGAGAATCAAAGTAGGATAACAAACATGTGCGATGGAGAAACATCGGCTTCAAGATAACAAGATATCATGGCAAAGATGGCGAATAATCAATAAAACGGATGACAAAACATCACACCAAACAATGATATTGAGAATCAGATTAGGATAACAAACATGTGCGATGGCGAAACATCGGTTTCAAGATAACAAGATATCATGGAAAAGATTGCGAAACATCAATAAAAAGGATGACAAAACATCACACCTAACAATGATATTGAGAATCAAAGTAGGATAACAAACATGTTCGATGGCGAAACATCGGCTACAAGATAACAAGATATCATGGCAAAGATGGTGAAACATCAATAAAACGGATGACAAAACATCACACCTAACAATGATATTGAGAATCACAGTAGGATAAGAAACATGTGTAATGGCGAAACATCGGCTCAAAAATAACAAGATATCATGGCAAAGATGGCGAAACATCAATAAAATGGATGACAAATCATCACACCTAAAAATGATATTAAGAATCAAAGTAGGATAACAAACATGTTCGATGGCGAAACATCGGCTTCAAGATAACAAGATATCATAGCAAAGATGGCGAATCATCAATAAAACGGATGACAAAACATCACACCTAACAATGATATTGAGAATCATAGTAGGATAACAAACATGTGCGATGGCGAAACATCGGCTTCAAGATAACAAGATATCATGGCAAAGATGGCGAATCATCAATAAAACGGATGACAAAACATCACACCAAATAATGATATTGATAATCGGAGTAGGAAAACAAACATGTGCGATGGCGAAACATCGGTTTCAAGATAACAAGATATCATGGAAAAGATTGCGAAACATCAATAAAATGGATGACAAATCATCACACCTAACAATGATATTGAGAATCAATGTAGGATAACAAACATGTGCGATGGCGAAACATCAGCTTCAAGATAACAAGATAACATGACAAAGATGGTGAAACATCAATAAAACAGATGACAAAACATCACACCTAACAATGATATTGAGAATCAAAGTAGGAAAACAAACATGTGCGATGGCGAAACATCGGCTTCAAGATAACAAGATATCCTGGCAAAGATGGCGAAACATCAATAAAACGGATGACAAAACATCACACCTAACAATGATACTAAGAATCATAGTAGGATAACAAACATGTGCGATGGCGAAATATCGGCTTCAAGATAACAAGATATCATGGAAAAGATGGCGAATCATCAATAAAACGGATGACAAAACATCACACCAAATAATGATATTGAGAATCAGAGTAGGATAACAAACATGTGCGATGGCGAAACATCGGTTTCAAGATAACAAGATATCATGGAAAAGATTGCAAAACATCAATAAAATGGATGACAAATCATCACACCTAACAATGATATTGAGAATCAATTTAGGATAACAAACATGTGCGATGGCGAAACATCAGCTTCAAGATAACAAGATAACATGGAAAAGATGGAGAAACGTCAATAAAACGGATGACAAAACATCACACCTAACAATGATATTGAGAATCATAGTAGGATAACAAACATGTGCGATGGCGAAACATCGGCTTCAAGATAACAAGATATCATGGCAAAGATGGCGAATCATCAATAAAACGGATGACAAAACATCACACCAAATAATGATATTGAGAATCGGAGTAGGAAAACAAACATGTGCGATGGCGAAACATCGGTTTCAAGATAACAAGATATCATGGAAAAGATTGCGAAACATCAATAAAATGGATGACAAATCATCACACCTAACAATGATATTGAGAATCAATGTAGGATAACAAACATGTGCGATGGCGAAACATCAGCTTCAAGATAACAAGATAACATGACAAAGATGGTGAAACATCAATAAAACAGATGACAAAACATCACACCTAACAATGATATTAATAATCACAGTAGGATAATAAGCATGTGCGATGGCGAAACATCGGCTTCAAGATAACAAGATATCATGGCAAAGATGGCGAAACATCAATAAAACGGATGACAAAACATCACACCTAACAATGATACTAAGAATCATAGTAGGATAACAAACATGTGCGATGGCGAAATATCGGCTTCAAGATAACAAGATATCATGGAAAAGATGGCGAATCATCAATAAAACGGATGACAAAACATCACACCAAATAATGATATTGAGAATCAGAGTAGGATAACAAACATGTGCGATGGCGAAACATCGGTTTCAAGATAACAAGATATCATGGAAAAGATTGCAAAACATCAATAAAATGGATGACAAATCATCACACCTAACAATGATATTGAGAATCAATTTAGGATAACAAACATGTGCGATGGCGAAACATCAGCTTCAAAATAACAAGATAACATGGAAAAGATGGAGAAACGTCAATAAAACGGATGACAAAACATCACACCTAACAATGATATTAAGAATCACAGTAGGATAATAAGCATGTGCGATGGCGAAACATCGGCTTCAAGATAACAAGATATCATGGCAAAGATGGCGAAACATCAATAAAAAGGATGACAAAACATCACACCTAACAATGATATTGAGAATCAAAGTAGGATAACAAACATGTGCGATGGCGAAACATCAGCTTCAAGATAACAAGATATCATGCCAAAGATGGCGAAACCTCAATAAAACGGATAATAAAACATCACACATAGCAATGATATTGAGAATCAAAGTAGGATAACAAACATGTGCTATGGCGAAACATCAGCTTCATGATAACAAGATATCATGGCAAAGATGGTGAAACCTTAATAAAACGGATGACAAAACATCACACCTAACAATGATATTGAGAATCCCAGTAGGATAACAAACATGTGCGATGGCGAAACATCGACTTCAAAATAACAAGATATCATGGCAAAGATGGCGAAACATCAATAAAAAGGATGACAAATCATCACACCTAAAAATGATATTGAGAATCATAGTAGGATAACGAACATGTTCGATGGCGAAACATCGGCTTCAAGATAACATGATATCATGGCAAAGATGGTGAAACATCAATAAAACGGATGACAAAACATCACACCTAACAATGATATTGAGAATCACAGTAGGATAACAAACATGTGCGATGGCGAAACATCGACTTTAAGATAACAAGATATCATGGCAAAGATGGCGAATCATCAATAAAACGGATGACAAAACATCACACCTAACAATGATATTGAGAATCAATGTATGATAACAAACATGTGCGATGGCGAAACATCGACTTTAAGATAACAAGATATCATGGCAAGATGGAGAAACATCAATAAAACGGATGACAAAACATCACACCTAACAATGATATTGAGAATCAATGTATGATAACAAACATGTGCGATGGAGAAACATCAGCTTTAAGATAACAAGATAACATGGCAAAGATGGAGAAACATCAATAAAACGGATTACAAAACATCACACCTAACAATGATATTGAGAATCAAAGTAGGATAACAAACATGTGTGATGATGAAACATCGGCTTCAAGATAACAAGATATCATGTCAAAGATGGTGAAACATCAATAAAACGGATGACAAATCATCACATCAAACAATGATATTGAGAATCAAAGTAGGATAACAAACATGTGTGATGGCGAAACATCGGCTTCAAGATAACAAGATATCATGTCAAAGATGGCGAAACATCAATAAAACGGATGACAAATTATCACACCTAACCATGATATTGAGAATCAGAGTAGGATAACAAACATGTGTGATGGTGAAACATCGGCTTCAAGATAACAAGATATCATGTCAAAGATGGCGAAACATCAATAAAAAGAATGACAAATCATCACACCTAACAATGATATTGAGAATCGAAGTAGGATAACAAACATGTGTGATGGCTAAACATCGGCTTCAAGATAACAAGATATCATGTCAAAGATGGCGAAACATCAATAAAACGGATGACAAATCATCACACCTAACAATGATATTGAGAATCAAAGTAGGATAACAAACATGTGCAATGGCGAAACATCGGCTTCAAAATAATAAGATTTCATGGCAAAGATGGCGAAACATCAATAAAACGGATGACAAATCATCACACCTAACAAAGATATTGTGAACCAAAGTAGGATAACAAACATGTGCGATGGAAAAATATCAGCTTCAAAATAACAAGATATCATGGCAAAGATGGCGAAACATCTATAAAACGAATGACAAATCATCACACCTAACAATGATATTGAGAATCAAAGTAGGATAAAAAACATGTGCAATGGCCAAACATGGGCTTCAAAATAACAAGATATCATGGTAAAGATGGCGAAACATCAATAAAACGGATGACAAATCATCACACCTAAAAATGATATTGAGAATCAAAGTAGGATAACAAACATGTTCGATGGCGAAACATCGGCTTCAAGATAACAAGATATCATGGCAAAGATGGAGAAACATCAATAAAACGTATGACAACACATCACACCTAACAATGATATTGAGAATCACAGTAGGATAACAAACATGTGCGATGGCGAAACATCGACTTCAAGATAACAAGATATCATGGCAAAGATGGCGATACATCAATAAAACGGATGACAAATCATCACACCTAACAATGATATTGAGAATCAAAGTAGGATAACAAACATGTGCAATAGCGAAACATCAGCTTCAAGATAACAAGATATCATTGCAAAGATGGTGAAACATCAATAAAACGGATGACAAATAATCACACCTAACAATGATATTGAGAATCAAAGTAGCATAGCAAACATGTACGATGGAGAAACATCGGCTTCAAGATAACAAGATATCATGGCAAAGATGGCGAAACATCAATAAAACGGATGACAAGTCATCACACCTAACAATGATATTGAGAATCAAAGTAGGATAACAAACATGTGAGATGGAGAAACATCGGCTTCAAGATAACAAGATATCAAGGCAAAGATGGCGAAACATCAATAAAACATATGACAAAACATCACACCTAACAATGATATTGAGAATCAAAGTAGGATAACAAACATGTGCGATGGAGAAACATCGGCTTCAAGATAACAAGATATCATGGCAAAGATGGCGAATAATCAATAAAACGGATGACAAAACATCACACCAAACAATGATATTAAGAATCAGAGTAGGATAACAAACATGTGCGATGGAGAAACATCGGTTTCAAGATAACAAGATATCATGGAAAAGATTGTGAAACATCAATAAAAAGGATGACAAAACATCACACCTAACAATGATATTGAGAATCAAAGTAGGATAACAAACATGTTCGATGGCGAAACATCGGCTACAAGATAACAAGATATCATGGCAAAGATGGTGAAACATCAATAAAACGGATGACAAAACATCACACCTAACAATGATATTGAGAATCACAGTAGGATAAGAAACATGTGTAATGGCGAAACATCGGCTCAAAAATAACAAGATATCATGGCAAAGATGGCGAAACATCAATAAAATGGATGACAAATCATCACACCTAAAAATGATATTAAGAATCAAAGTAGGATAACAAACATGTTCGATGGCGAAACATCGGCTTCAAGATAACAAGATATCATGGCAAAGATGGCGAACCATCAATAAAACGGATGACAAAACATCACACCTAACAATGATATTGAGAATCATAGTAGGATAACAAACATGTGCGATGGCGAAACATCGGCTTCAAGATAACAAGATATCATGGCAAAGATGGCGAATCATCAATAAAACGGATGACAAAACATCACACCAAATAATGATATTGAGAATCGGAGTAGGAAAACAAACATGTGCGATGGCGAAACATCGGTTTCAAGATAACAAGATATCATTGAAAAGATTGCGAAACATCAATAAAATGGATGACAAATCATCACACCTAACAATGATATTGAGAATCAATGTAGGATAACAAACATGTGCGATGGCGAAACATCAGCATCAAGATAACAAGATAACATGACAAAGATGGTGAAACATCAATAAAACAGATGACAAAACATCACACCTAACAATGATATTAATAATCACAGTAGGATAATAAGCATGTGCGATGGCGAAACATCGGCTTCAATATAACAAGATATCATGGCAAAGATGGCGAAACATCAATAAAACGGATGACAAAACATCACACCTAACAATGATACTAAGAATCATAGTAGGATAACAAACATGTGCGATGGCGAAACATCGACTTTAAGATAACAAGATATCATGGCAAAGATGGAGAAACATCAATAAAACGGATGACAAAACATCACACCTAACAATGATATTGAGAATCAATGTATGATAACAAACATGTGCGATGGAGAAACATCAGCTTTAAGATAACAAGATAACATGGCAAAGATGGAGAAACATCAATAAGACGGATTACAAAACATCACACCTAACAATGATATTTAGAATCAAAGTAGGATAACAAACATGTGTGATGATGAAACATCGGCTTCAAGATAACAAGATATCATGTCAAAGATGGTGAAACATCAATAAAACGGATGACAAATCATCACATCAAACAATGATATTGAGAATCAAAGTAGGATAACAAACATGTGTGATGGCGAAACATCGGCTTCAAGATAACAAGATATCATGTCAAAGATGGCGAAACATCAATAAAACGGATGACAAATCATCACACCTAACCATGATATTGATAATCAAAGTAGGATAACAAACATGTGCGATGGCGAAACATCGGCTTCAAAATAATAAGATATCATGGAAAAGATGGCGAAACATAAATAAAATAGATGACAAATCATCACACCTAACAAAGATATTGTGAACCAAAGTAGGATAAGAAACATGTGTGATGGTGAAACATCGGCTTCAAGATAACAAGATATCATGGCAAAGATGGCGAAACATCAATAAAGCGGATGAAAATTTATCACACCTAACAATGATATTGAGAATCAGAGTAGGATAACAAACATGTGAGATGGCGAAACATCGGTTTCAAGGTAACAAGATATCATGGAAAAATTGCGAAACATCAATAAAAAGGATGACAAAACATCACACCTAACAATGATATTGAGAATCAAAGTAGGATAACAAACATGTTCGATGGCGAAACATCGGCTACAAGATAACAAGATATCATGGCAAAGATGGTGAAACATCAATAAAACGGATGACAAAACATCACACCTAACAATGATATTGAGAATCACAATAGGATAACAAACATGTGCGATAGCGAGACATTGGCTCCAAAATAACAAGATATCATGGCAAAGATGGCGAAACATCAATAAAATGGATGACAAATCATCACATCTAAAAATGATATTGAGAATCAAAGTAGGATAACAAACATGTTCGATGGCGAAACATAGGCTTCAAGATAACAAGATATCATGGCAAAGATGGCGAAACATCAATAAAACGGATGACAAAACATCACACCTAACAATGATATTGAGAATCATAGTAGGATAAGAAACATGTGCGATGGCGAAACATCGACTTCAAGATAACAAGATATCATTGCAAAGATGGCGAATCATCAATAAAACGGATGACAAAACACCACACCAAATAATGATATTGAGAATCAGAGTAGGATAACAAACAAGTGCGATGGCGAAACATCGGTTTCAAGATAACAAGATATCATGGAAAAGATTGCGAAATATCAATAAAATGGATGACAAATCATCACACCTAACAATGATATTAGGAATCAATGTAGGATAACAAACATGTGCGATGGCGAAACATCAGCTTCAAGATAACATGGCAAAGATGGAGAAACATCAATAAAATGGATGACAAAACATCACACCTAACAATGATATTAAGAATCACAGTAGGATAATAAGCATGTGCGATGGCGAAACATCGGCTTCAAGATAACAAGATATCATGTCAAAGATGGTGAAACATAAATAAAAAGGATGACAAAACATCACACCTAACAATGATATTGAGAATCAAAGTAGGATAACAAACATGTGCGATGGCGAAACATCAGCTTCAAGATAACAAGATATCATGACAAAGATGGCGAAACCTCAATAAAACGGATGACAAAACATCACACCTAGCAATGATATTGAGAATCAAAGTAGGATAACAAACATGTGCGATGGTGAAACATCGGCTTCAAGATAACAAGATATCATGGCAAAGATGGCGAAACATCAACAAAACGGATGACAAAACATCACACCTAACAATGATATTGAGAATCAGAGTAGGATAACAAACATGTGTGATGGTGAAACATCGGCTTCAAGATAACAAGATATCATGGCAAAGATGGCGAAACATCAATAAAACGGATGACAAAACATCACACCTAACAATGATATTGAGAATCACAATAGGATAACAAACATGTGTGATGGTGAAACATCGGCTTCAAGATAACAAGATATCATGGCAAAGATGGCGAAACATCAATAAAACATATGACAAAACATCACACCTAACAATGATATTGAGAATCAAAGTAGGATAACAAACATGTTCGATGGCGAAACATCGGCTACAAGATAACAAGATATCATGGCAAAGATGGTGAAACATCAATAAAACGGATGACAAAACATCACACCTAACAATGATATTGAGAATCACAATAGGATAACAAACATGTGCGATAGCGAGACATTGGCTCCAAAATAACAAGATATCATGGCAAAGATGGCGAAACATCAATAAAATGGATGACAAATCATCACATCTAAAAATGATATTGAGAATCAAAGTAGGATAACAAACATGTTCGATGGCGAAACATCGGCTTCAAGATAACAAGATATCATGGCAAAGATGGCGAAACATCAATAAAACGGATGATAAAACATCACACCTAACAATGATATTGAGAATCATAGTAGGATAACAAACATGTGCGATGGCGAAACATCGGCTTCAAGATAACAAGATATCATTGCAAAGATGGCGAATCATCAATAAAACGGATGACAAAACACCACACCAAATAATGATATTGAGAATCAGAGTAGGATAACAAACATGTGCGATGGCGAAACATCGGTTTCAAGATAACAAGATATCATGGAAAAGATTGCGAAATATCAATAAAATGGATGACAAATCATCACACCTAACAATGATATTAGGAATCAATGTAGGATAACAAACATGTGCGATGGCGAAACATCAGCTTCAAGATAACATGGCAAAGATGGAGAAACATCAATAAAACGGATGACAAAACATCACACCTAACAATGATATTAAGAATCACAGTAGGATAATAAGCATGTGCGATGGCGAAACATCAGCTTCAAGATAACATGTCAAAGATGGTGAAACATAAATAAAAAGGATGACAAAACATCACACCTAACAATGATATTGAGAATCAAAGTAGGATAACAAACATGTGCGATGGCGAAACATCAGCTTCAAGATAACAAGATATCATGACAAAGATGGCGAAACCTCAATAAAACGGATGACAAAACATCACACCTAGCAATGATATTGAGAATCAAAGTAGGATAGCAAACATGTGCGATGGTGAAACATCGGCTTCAAGATAACAAGATATCATGGCAAAGATGGCGAAACATCAATAAAACGGATGACAAAACATCACACCTAACAATGATATTGAGAATCACAGTAGGATAACAAACATGTGTGATGGTGAAACATCGGCTTCAAGATAACAAGATATCATGGCAAAGATGGCGAAACATCAATAAAACGGATGACAAAACATCACACCTAACAATGATATTGAGAATCACAGTAGGATAACAAACATGTGTGATGGTGAAACATCGACTTCAAGATAACAAGATATCATGTCAAAGATGGTGAAACATCAATAAAACGGATGACAAATCATCATATCTAACAATGATATTGAGAATCAAAGTAGGATAACAAACATGTGTGATAGAGAAACATCGGCTTCAAGATAACAAGATATCATGTCAAAGATGGCGAAACATCAATAAAACGGATGACAAATCATCACACCTAACCACGATATTGAGAATCAAAGTAGGATAACAAACATGTGCGATGGCAAAACATCAGCTTCAAAATAATAAGATATCATGGAAAAGATGGCGAAACATCAATAAAACGGATGACAAATCATCACACCTAACAAAGATATTGTGAACCAAAGTAGGATAACAAACATGTGTGATGGTGAAACATAGGCTTCAAGATAACAAGATATCCTGGCAAAGATGGCGCAACATCAATAAAACGGATGACAAGTCATCACACCTAACAATGATATTGAGAATCAAAGTAGGATAACAAACATGTGAGATGGCGAAACATCGGCTTCAAGATAACAAGATATCATGGCAAAGATGGCGAAACATCAATAAAACATATGACAAAACATCACACCTAACAATGATATTGAGAATCAAAGTAGGATAACAAACATGTGCGATGGAGAAACATCGGCTTCAAGATAACAAGATATCATGGCAAAGATGGCGAATCATCAATAAAACGGATGACAAAACATCACACCAAATAATGATATTGAGAATCAGAGTAGGATAACAAACATGTGAGATGGCGAAACATCGGTTTCAAGATAACAAGATATCATGGAAAAATTGCGAAACATCAATAAAAAGGATGACAAAACATCACACCTAACAATGATATTGAGAATCAAAGTAGGATAACAAACATGTGCGATGGCGAAACATCAGCTTCAAGATAACAAGATATCATGACAAAGATGGCGAAACCTCAATAAAACGGATGACAAAACATCACACCTAGCAATGATATTGAGAATCAAAGTAGGATAGCAAACATGTGCGATGGTGAAACATCGGCTTCAAGATAACAAGATATCATGGCAAAGATGGCGAAACATCAATAAAACGGATGACAAAACATCACACCTAACAATGATATTGAGAATCACAGTAGGATAACAAACATGTGTGATGGTGAAACATCGGCTTCAAGATAACAAGATATCATGGCAAAGATGGCGAAACATCAATAAAACGGATGACAAAACATCACACCTAACAATGATATTGAGAATCACAGTAGGATAACAAACATGTGTGATGGTGAAACATCGGCTTCAAGATAACAAGATATCATGTCAAAGATGGTGAAACTTTAATAAAACGGATGACAAATCATCATATCTAACAATGATATTGAGAATCAAAGTAGGATAACAAACATGTGTGATAGAGAAACATCGGCTTCAAGATAACAAGATATCATGTCAAAGATGGCGAAACATCAATAAAACGGATGACAAATCATCACACCTAACCATGATATTGAGAATCAAAGTAGGATAACAAACATGTGCGATGGCAAAACATCAGCTTCAAAATAATAAGATATCATGGAAAAGATGGAGAAACATCAATAAAACGGATGACAAATCATCACACCTAACAAAGATATTGTGAACCAAAGTAGGATAACAAACATGTGTGATGGTGAAACATAGGCTTCAAGATAACAAGATATCATGGCAAAGATGGCGAAACATCAATAAAACGGATGACAAGTCATCACACCTAACAATGATATTGAGAATCAAAGTAGGATAACAAACATGTGAGATGGTGAAACATCGGCTTCAAGATAACAAGATATCATGGCAAAGATGGCGAAACATCAATAAAACATATGACAAAACATCACACCTAACAATGATATTGAGAATCAAAGTAGGATAACAAACATGTGCGATGGAGAAACATCAGCTTCAAGATAACAAGATATCATGGCAAAGATGGCGAATCATCAATAAAACGGATGACAAAACATCACACCAAATAATGATATTGAGAATCAGAGTAGGATAACAAACATGTGCGATGGCGAAACATCGGTTTCAAGATAACAAGATATCATGGAAAAGATTGCGAAACATCAATAAAAAGGATGACAAAACATCACACCTAACAATGATATTATGAATCAAAGAAGGATAAAAAACATGTTTGATGGCGAAACATCGGCTACAAGATAACAAGATATCATGGCAAAGATGGCGAAACATCAATAAAACGGATGACAAAACATCACACCTAACCATGATATTGATAATCAAAGTAGGATAACAAACATGTGCGATGGCGAAACATCGGCTTCAAAATAACAAGATATCATGGCAAAGATGGCGAAACATCAATAAAACGGATGACAGAACATCACACCTAACAATGATATTGAGAATCATAGTAGGATAACAAACATGTGCGATGGCGAAACATCGGCTTCATGATAACAAGATATCATTGCAAAGATGGTGAATCATCAATAAAACGGATGACAAAACATCACACTAAATAATGATATTGAGAATCAGAGTAGGATAACAAACATGTGCGATGGCGAAACATCGGTTTCAAGATAACAAGATATCATAGAAAAGATTGCGAAACATCAATAAAATGGATGACAAATTATCACACCTAACAATGATATTAGGAATCAATGTAGGATAACAAACATGTGCGATGGCGAAACATCAGCTTCAAAATAACAAGATATCATGGCAAAGATGGCGAAACATCAATAAAATGGATGACAAATCATCACATCTAAAAATGATATTGAGAATCAAAGTAGGATAAAAAACATGTTCGATGGCGAAACATCGGCTTCAAGATAACAAGATATCATGGCAAAGATGGCGAAACATCAATAAAACGGATGACAGAACATCACACCTAACAATGATATTGAGAATCATAGTAGGATAACAAACATGTGCGATGGCAAAACATCGGCTTCATGATAACAAGATATCATTGCAAAGATGGTGAATCATCAATAAAACGGATGACAAAACATCACACTAAATAATGATATTGAGAATCAGAGTAGGATAACAAACATGTGCGATGGCGAAACATCGGTTTCAAGATAACAAGATATCATAGAAAAGATTGCGAAACATCAATAAAATGGATGACAAATTATCACACCTAACAATGATATTAGGAATCAATGTAGGATAACAAACATGTGCGATGGCGAAACATCAGCTTCAAGATAACAAGATAACATGTAAAAGATGGAGAAACATCAATAAAATGGATGACAAAACATCACACCTAACAATGATATTAAGAATCACATTAGGATAATAAGCATGTGCGATGGCGAAACATCGGCTTTAAGATAACAAGATATCATGGCAAAGATGGTGAAACATCAATAAAACGGATGACAAAACATCACACCTAACAATGATATTGAGAATCAAATTAGGATAACAAACATGTGCGATGACGAAACATCAGCTTCAAGATAACAAGATATCATGGCAAAGATGGCGAAACCTAAATAAAACGGATGACAAAACATCACACCTAGCAATGATATTGAGAATCAAAGTAGGATAACAAAAATGTGCAATGGCGAAACATCGGCTTCATGATAACAAGATATCATGGCAAAGATGGCGAAACCTCAATAAAACGGATGACAAAACATCACACCTAACAATGATATTGAGAATCACAGTAGGATAACAAACATGTGCGATGGCGAAACATCGGCTTCAAAATAACAAGATATCATGGCAAAGATGGTGAAACATCAATAAAATGGATGAAAAATCATCACACCTAAAAATGATATTGAGAATCATAGTAGGATAACGAACATGTTCGATGGCGAAACATCGGCTTCAAGATAACAAGATATCATGGCAAAGATGGCGAAACATCAATAAAACGAATGACAAAACATCGCACCTAATTATGATATTGAGAATCGCAGTAGGATAACAAACATGTGCGATGGCGAAACATCTGCTTCAAGATAACAAGATATCATGGTAAAGATGGCGAATCATCAATAAAACGGATGACAAAACATCACACCAAATAATGATATTGAGAATCAGAGTAGGATCACAAACATGTGCGATGGCGAAACATCGGTTTCAAGATAACAAGATATCATGGAAAAGATTGCGAAACATCAATAAAATGGATGATAAATCATCACACCTAACAATGATATTGAGAATCAATGTAGGATAACAAACATGTGCGATGGCGAAACATCAGCTTCAAGATAACAAGATAACATGGCAAAGATGGAGAAACATCAATAAAACGGATGACAAAACATCACACCTAACAATGATATTGAGAATCAGAGTAGGATAATAAGCATGTGCGATGGCGAAACATCGGCTTCAAGATAACAAGATATCATGGCAAAGATGACGAAACATCAATAAAAAGGGTGACAAAACATCACATCTAACAATGATATTGAGAATCAAAGTAGGATAACAAACATGTGCGATGGCGAAACATCAGCTTCAAGATAACAAGATATCATGGCAAAGATGGCGAAACCTCAATAAAACGGATGACAAAACATCACACCTAACAATGATATTAAAAATCAAAGTAGGATTTCAAACATGTGCAATGGTGAAACAACGTCTTCAAGATAACAAGATATCATGGCAAAGATGGCGAAACATCAATAAAACGAATGACAAAACATCACACCTAACAATGATATTGAGAATCACAGTAGGATAACAAACATGTGTGATGGTGAAACATCGGCTTCAAGATAACAAGATATCATGTCAAAGATGGTGAAACATCAATAAAACGGATGACAAATCATCACGTCTAACAATGATATTGAGAATCAAAGTAGGATAACAAACATGTGCGATGGCGAAACATCAACTTCAAGATAACAAGATATCATGGCAAAGATGGCGAAACATCAATAAAAAGGATGACAAAACATCACACCTAACCATGATATTGAGAATCAAAGTAGGATAACAAACATGTGCGATGGCGAAACATCGGCTTCAAAATAATAAAATATCATGGAAAAGATGGCGAAACATCAACAAAACTGATGACAAATCATCACACCTAACAAAGATATTGTGAACCATAGTAGGATAACAAACATGTGCGATGGAAAAATATCTGCTTCAAAATAACAAGATATCATGGCAAAGATGGAGAAACATCAATAAAACGGATGACAAATCATCACACCTAACAATGATATTGAGAATCAAAGTAGGATAACAAACATGTGCGATGGAGAAACATCGGCTTCAAAATAACTAGATATCATGGCAAAGATGGCGAAACATCAATAAAACGGATGACAAATCATCACACCTAAAAATGATATTGAGAATCAAAGTAGGATAACAAACATGTTCGATGGAGAAACATCGGCTTCAAGATAACAAGATATCATGGCAAAGATGGAGAAACCTCAATAAAACGGATGACAAAACATCACACCTAGCAATGATATTGAGAATCAAAGTAGGATAACAAACATGTGCGATGGCGAAACATCGGCTTCAAGATAACAAGATATCATGGCAAAGATGGCAATACATCAATAAAACGGATGACAAATCATCACACCTAACAATGATATTGAGAATCAAAGTAGGATAACAAACATGTGCAATGGCGAAACATCGGCTTCAAGATAACAAGATATCATGGCAGAGATGGGGAAACATCAATAAAACGGATGACAAAACATCACACCTAACAATGATATTGAGAATCACAGTAGGATAACAAACATGTGTGATGGCTAAACGTCGGCTTCAAGATAACAAGATATCATGTCAAAGATGGCGAAACATCAATAAAACAGATGACAAATCATCACACCTAACAATTATATTGAGAATCAAAGTAGGATAACAAACATGTGTGATGGCGAAACATCGGCTTCAAGATAACAATATATCATGTCAAAGATGGCGAAACATCAATAAAACAGATGACAAATCATCACACCTAACCATGATATTGAGAATCAAAGTAGGATAACAAAGATGTGCGATGGCAAAATATCGACTTCAAAATAATAAGATATCAAGGAAAAGATGGCGAAACATCAATAAAACGGATGACAAATCATCACACCGAACAAAGATATTGTGAACCAAAGTAGGATAACAAACATGTGCGATGGAAAAATATCAGGTTCAAAATAACAAGATATCATGGCAAATATGGCGAAACATCAATAAAACGGATGACAAATCATCACACCTAACAATGATATTGAGAATCAAAGTAGGATAACAAACATGTGCGATGGCGAAACATCGGCTTCAAAATAACAAGAAATCATGGCAAAGATGGTGAAACATCAATAAAACAGATGACAAATCATCACACCTAAAAATGATATTGAGAATCAAAGTAGGATAACAAACATGTGCGATGGCGAAACATCGGCTTCAAGATAACAAGATATCATGGAAAAGATGGCGATATATCAATAAAACGGATGACAAATCATCACACCTAACAATGATATTGAGAATCAAAGTAGGATAACAAACATGTGAAATAGCGAAACATCAGCTTCAAGATAACAAGATATCATGGCAAAGATGGCGAAACCTCAATAAAACGGATGACAAATAATCACACCTAGCAATGATATTGAGAATCAAAGTAGGATAACAAACATGTGCGATGGAGAAACATCGGCTTCAAGATAACAAGATATCATGGCAAAAATGGTGAAACATCAATAAAACGGATGACAAGTCATCACACCTAACAATGATATTGAGAATCAAAGTAGGATAAAAACATGTGAGATGGCGAAACATTGGCTTCAAGATAACTAGATATCATGGCAGAGATGGTGAAACATCAATAAAACGGATGACAAAATATCACACCTAACAATGATATTGAGAATCACAGTAGGATAACAAACATGTGTGATGGTGAAACATCGGCTTCAAGATAACAAGATATCATGTCAAAGATGGCGAAACATCATTAAACGGGATGACAAATCATCACACCTAACAATGATATTAAGAATCAAAGTAGGATAACAAACATGTGTGATGGCTAAACTTCGGCTTCAAGATAACAAGATATCATGTCAAAGATGGTGAAACATCAATAAAACGGATGACAAATCATCACACCTAACCATGATATTGAGAATCAAAGTAGGATAACAAACATGTGCGATGGCGAAATATCGGCTTCAAAATAATAAGATATCATGGAAAAGATGGCGAAACATCAATAAAACGGATGACAAATCATCACACCTAACAAAGATATTGTGAACCAAAGTAGGATAACAAACATGTGCGATGGAAAAATATCAGGTTCAAAATAACATGATATCATGGCAAATATGGCGAAACATCAATAAAATGGATGACAAATCATCACACCTAACAATGATATTGAGAATCAAAGTAGGATAACAAACATGTGCGATGGTGAAACATCGGCTTCAAAATAACAAGATATGATGGCAAAAATGGTGAAACATCAATAAAACGGATGACAAATCATCACACCTAACAATTATATTGAGAATCAAAGTAGGATAACAAACATGTGTGATGGCGAAACATCGGCTTCAAGATAACAATATATCATGTCAAAGATGGCGAAACATCAATAAAACAGATGACAAATCATCACACCTAACCATGATATTGAGAATCAAAGTAGGATAACAAAGATGTGCGATGGCAAAATATCGACTTCAAAATAATAAGATATCAAGGAAAAGATGGCGAAACATCAATAAAACGGATGACAAATCATCACACCGAACAAAGATATTGTGAACCAAAGTAGGATAACAAACATGTGCGATGGAAAAATATCAGGTTCAAAATAACAAGATATCATGGCAAATATGGCGAAACATCAATAAAACGGATGACAAATCATCACACCTAACAATGATATTGAGAATCAAAGTAGGATAACAAACATGTGCGATGGCGAAACATCGGCTTCAAAATAACAAGAAATCATGGCAAAGATGGTGAAACATCAATAAAACAGATGACAAATCATCACACCTAAAAATGATATTGAGAATCAAAGTAGGATAACAAACATGTGCGATGGCGAAACATCGGCTTCAAGATAACAAGATATCATGGAAAAGATGGCGATATATCAATAAAACGGATGACAAATCATCACACCTAACAATGATATTGAGAATCAAAGTAGGATAACAAACATGTGAAATAGCGAAACATCAGCTTCAAGATAACAAGATATCATGGCAAAGATGGCGAAACCTCAATAAAACGGATGACAAATAATCACACCTAGCAATGATATTGAGAATCAAAGTAGGATAACAAACATGTGCGATGGAGAAACATCGGCTTCAAGATAACAAGATATCATGGCAAAAATGGTGAAACATCAATAAAACGGATGACAAGTCATCACACCTAACAATGATATTGAGAATCAAAGTAGGATAAAAACATGTGAGATGGCGAAACATTGGCTTCAAGATAACTAGATATCATGGCAGAGATGGTGAAACATCAATAAAACGGATGACAAAATATCACACCTAACAATGATATTGAGAATCACAGTAGGATAACAAACATGTGTGATGGTGAAACATCGGCTTCAAGATAACAAGATATCATGTCAAAGATGGCGAAACATCATTAAACGGGATGACAAATCATCACACCTAACAATGATATTAAGAATCAAAGTAGGATAACAAACATGTGTGATGGCTAAACTTCGGCTTCAAGATAACAAGATATCATGTCAAAGATGGTGAAACATCAATAAAACGGATGACAAATCATCACACCTAACCATGATATTGAGAATCAAAGTAGGATAACAAACATGTGCGATGGCGAAATATCGGCTTCAAAATAATAAGATATCATGGAAAAGATGGCGAAACATCAATAAAACGGATGACAAATCATCACACCTAACAAAGATATTGTGAACCAAAGTAGGATAACAAACATGTGCGATGGAAAAATATCAGGTTCAAAATAACATGATATCATGGCAAATATGGCGAAACATCAATAAAATGGATGACAAATCATCACACCTAACAATGATATTGAGAATCAAAGTAGGATAACAAACATGTGTGATGGTGAAACATCGGCTTCAAAATAACAAGATATGATGGCAAAAATGGTGAAACATCAATAAAACGGATGACAAATCATCACACCTAACAATGATATTGAGAATCAAAGTAGGATAACAAACATGTGCGATGCAGAAACATCGGCTTCAAAATAACAGGATATCATGGCAAAGATGGAGAAACATCAATAAAACGGATGACAAATCATCACACCTAAAAATGATATTGAGAATCAAAGTAGGATAACAAACATGTTCGATGGAGAAACATCGGCTTCAAGATAACAAGATATCATGGCAAAGATGGAGAAACCTCAATAAAACGGATGACAAAACATCACACCTAGCAATGATATATTGAGAATCAAAGTAGGATAACAAACATGTGCGATGGCGAAACATCGGCTTCAAGATAACAAGATATCATGGCAAAGATGGCAATACATCAATAAAACGGATGAAAAATCATCACACCTAACAATGATATTGAGAATCAAAGTAGGATAACAAACATGTGCAATGGAGAAACATCGCCTTCAAGATAACAAGATATCATGGCAGAGATGGGGAAACATCAATAAAACGGATGACAAAACATCACACCTAACAATGATATTGAGAATCACAGTAGGATAACAAACATGTGTGATGGTGAAACATCGGCTTCAAGATAACAAGATATCATGTCAAAGATGGCGAAACATCAATAAAACGGATGACAAATCATCACACCTAACAATTATATTGAGAATAAAAGTAGGATAACAAACATGTGTGATGGAGAAACATCGGCTACAAGATAACAATATATCATGTCAAAGAGGGCGAAACATCAATAAAACGGATGACAAATCATCACACCTAACCATGATATTGAGAATCAAAGTAGGATAACAAACATGTGCGATGGCGAAACATCAGCTTCAAAATAACAAGATATCATGGCAAAGATGGCGAAACATCAATAAAATGGATGACAAATCATCACATCTAAAAATGATATTGAGAATCAAAGTAGGATAAAAAACATGTTCGATGGCGAAACATCGGCTTCAAGATAACAAGATATCATGGCAAAGATGGCGAAACATCAATAAAACGGATGACAGAACATCACACCTAACAATGATATTGAGAATCATAGTAGGATAACAAACATGTGCGATGGCAAAACATCGGCTTCATGATAACAAGATATCATTGCAAAGATGGTGAATCATCAATAAAACGGATGACAAAACATCACACTAAATAATGATATTGAGAATCAGAGTAGGATAACAAACATGTGCGATGGCGAAACATCGGTTTCAAGATAACAAGATATCATAGAAAAGATTGCGAAACATCAATAAAATGGATGACAAATTATCACACCTAACAATGATATTAGGAATCAATGTAGGATAACAAACATGTGCGATGGCGAAACATCAGCTTCAAGATAACAAGATAACATGTAAAAGATGGAGAAACATCAATAAAATGGATGACAAAACATCACACCTAACAATGATATTAAGAATCACATTAGGATAATAAGCATGTGCGATGGCGAAACATCGGCTTTAAGATAACAAGATATCATGGCAAAGATGGTGAAACATCAATAAAACGGATGACAAAACATCACACCTAACAATGATATTGAGAATCAAATTAGGATAACAAACATGTGCGATGACGAAACATCAGCTTCAAGATAACAAGATATCATGGCAAAGATGGCGAAACCTAAATAAAACGGATGACAAAACATCACACCTAGCAATGATATTGAGAATCAAAGTAGGATAACAAAAATGTGCAATGGCGAAACATCGGCTTCATGATAACAAGATATCATGGCAAAGATGGCGAAACCTCAATAAAACGGATGACAAAACATCACACCTAACAATGATATTGAGAATCACAGTAGGATAACAAACATGTGCGATGGCGAAACATCGGCTTCAAAATAACAAGATATCATGGCAAAGATGGTGAAACATCAATAAAATGGATGAAAAATCATCACACCTAAAAATGATATTGAGAATCATAGTAGGATAACGAACATGTTCGATGGCGAAACATCGGCTTCAAGATAACAAGATATCATGGCAAAGATGGCGAAACATCAATAAAACGAATGACAAAACATCGCACCTAATTATGATATTGAGAATCGCAGTAGGATAACAAACATGTGCGATGGCGAAACATCTGCTTCAAGATAACAAGATATCATGGTAAAGATGGCGAATCATCAATAAAACGGATGACAAAACATCACACCAAATAATGATATTGAGAATCAGAGTAGGATCACAAACATGTGCGATGGCGAAACATCGGTTTCAAGATAACAAGATATCATGGAAAAGATTGCGAAACATCAATAAAATGGATGATAAATCATCACACCTAACAATGATATTGAGAATCAATGTAGGATAACAAACATGTGCGATGGCGAAACATCAGCTTCAAGATAACAAGATAACATGGCAAAGATGGAGAAACATCAATAAAACGGATGACAAAACATCACACCTAACAATGATATTGAGAATCAGAGTAGGATAATAAGCATGTGCGATGGCGAAACATCGGCTTCAAGATAACAAGATATCATGGCAAAGATGACGAAACATCAATAAAAAGGGTGACAAAACATCACATCTAACAATGATATTGAGAATCAAAGTAGGATAACAAACATGTGCGATGGCGAAACATCAGCTTCAAGATAACAAGATATCATGGCAAAGATGGCGAAACCTCAATAAAACGGATGACAAAACATCACACCTAACAATGATATTAAAAATCAAAGTAGGATTTCAAACATGTGCAATGGTGAAACAACGTCTTCAAGATAACAAGATATCATGGCAAAGATGGCGAAACATCAATAAAACGAATGACAAAACATCACACCTAACAATGATATTGAGAATCACAGTAGGATAACAAACATGTGTGATGGTGAAACATCGGCTTCAAGATAACAAGATATCATGTCAAAGATGGTGAAACATCAATAAAACGGATGACAAATCATCACGTCTAACAATGATATTGAGAATCAAAGTAGGATAACAAACATGTGCGATGGCGAAACATCAACTTCAAGATAACAAGATATCATGGCAAAGATGGCGAAACATCAATAAAAAGGATGACAAAACATCACACCTAACCATGATATTGAGAATCAAAGTAGGATAACAAACATGTGCGATGGCGAAACATCGGCTTCAAAATAATAAAATATCATGGAAAAGATGGCGAAACATCAACAAAACTGATGACAAATCATCACACCTAACAAAGATATTGTGAACCATAGTAGGATAACAAACATGTGCGATGGAAAAATATCTGCTTCAAAATAACAAGATATCATGGCAAAGATGGAGAAACATCAATAAAACGGATGACAAATCATCACACCTAACAATGATATTGAGAATCAAAGTAGGATAACAAACATGTGCGATGGAGAAACATCGGCTTCAAAATAACTAGATATCATGGCAAAGATGGCGAAACATCAATAAAACGGATGACAAATCATCACACCTAAAAATGATATTGAGAATCAAAGTAGGATAACAAACATGTTCGATGGAGAAACATCGGCTTCAAGATAACAAGATATCATGGCAAAGATGGAGAAACCTCAATAAAACGGATGACAAAACATCACACCTAGCAATGATATTGAGAATCAAAGTAGGATAACAAACATGTGCGATGGCGAAACATCGGCTTCAAGATAACAAGATATCATGGCAAAGATGGCAATACATCAATAAAACGGATGACAAATCATCACACCTAACAATGATATTGAGAATCAAAGTAGGATAACAAACATGTGCAATGGCGAAACATCGGCTTCAAGATAACAAGATATCATGGCAGAGATGGGGAAACATCAATAAAACGGATGACAAAACATCACACCTAACAATGATATTGAGAATCACAGTAGGATAACAAACATGTGTGATGGCTAAACGTCGGCTTCAAGATAACAAGATATCATGTCAAAGATGGCGAAACATCAATAAAACGGATGACAAATCATCACACCTAACAATTATATTGAGAATCAAAGTAGGATAACAAACATGTGTGATGGCGAAACATCAGCTTCAAGATAACAATATATCATGTCAAAGATGGCGAAACATCAATAAAACAGATGACAAATCATCACACCTAACCATGATATTGAGAATCAAAGTAGGATAACAAAGATGTGCGATGGCAAAATATCGACTACAAAATAATAAGATATCAAGGAAAAGATGGCGAAACATCAATAAAACGGATGACAAATCATCACACCGAACAAAGATATTGTGAACCAAAGTAGGATAACAAACATGTGCGATGGAAAAATATCAGGTTCAAAATAACAAGATATCATGGCAAATATGGCGAAACATCAATAAAACGGATGACAAATCATCACACCTAACAATGATATTGAGAATCAAAGTAGGATAACAAACATGTGCGATGGCGAAACATCGGCTTCAAAATAACAAGAAATCATGGCAAAGATGGTGAAACATCAATAAAACAGATGACAAATCATCACACCTAAAAATGATATTGAGAATCAAAGTAGGATAACAAACATGTGCGATGGCGAAACATCGGCTTCAAGATAACAAGATATCATGGAAAAGATGGCGATATATCAATAAAACGGATGACAAATCATCACACCTAACAATGATATTGAGAATCA